>CM061270.1:35295000-35332500 GCA_030848825.1 Tadarida brasiliensis
TGAATGTTTTGCTCTATGGTTTACAGAATACATAGTGGTTGCTTTAAAATACTGAACAAACATAATAATATGGTTGGTTACAACATTTGTGACTGGCCTGGTCTATTATTAATATCTAAAATACTGAATAAACATAATAATATGGTTGGTTACAACATTTATGACTGGCCTGGTCTATTTTTTTCCTCTCTCTCCATTATTTCATTTTATTTTATTTTTTGTAGCCAACCTTTTTTTTTTTAATCCTCACCTGAGGATGTTTTTATATGTATTTTCAGACAGAGTGGGAGGGAGGGGGAGAGAGAGAGAAAAAGAGAGAGAAACATCGATGTGAGAGAGACATATCAGTCAGCTGCCTCCCGCAGTAACCCCGACCAGGGTTGGGGATCATTGAACTGCAACTGAGGTACTTGCCCTTGACCGGAATTGAACCCGCCACTCTTTGGCCCGCGGGCCAATGCTCTAACCACTGAGCCAAACTGGCCAGGGCTATAGCCAACTTTTAATGAAGCCAAATAGCAATGACCTATAACCCTGACCTGACTCCTAATGTAGAGTGGCTCTATAATCACAAAAGAAAAAATGATCCAATATAGGCTTTTGTTTTTTCAAAAATAAGCCTTGAGGACAATTATGAATGATGTGTATATGTTCTTATTCTTTAAGCTGACAGAAAGCATATTATTTACAATTCAAAAATTGTAGGAAAATAATTTTATCCAAAGGCACAAGTGGAACCCAGTGTATTTAACATTCTGACCCTGAGAGAACTCTGCAGCAGCTCCTGAGCAGAAAGGGAACACTTCAGTGAGCCAGCCAATGCTGTTGCTATCCAAAAGGCCAGCCACATTCTCTTCTGCAGTAAGTACAATATATCTGGGGTTCTGGCTTCTTGATAATATAGCCATCAGGCATATTTCTCCACAACTGCAGACTCCACTGAAGATAATACAGAACTACTACATTTATAGCATGGGCAAAACAGCTCAGGCTTCCTTTAAATTAGCAAATTCCTGCATAATATTTAATACTACTCACTGTCTTCTATGAGAAAAAGACATGATGAATTTGGATTACCAAGAGATTAAAACATAACTATCCATCTGGAAAGAGTTTTATATCATGAACAAAAGAAGAGTAATAGAGGAGGTATTTAACTATATTCAGAATTGTATCGTTTTCTCTGCCAACTAATTTCCAGTGCAGGTATGGTTTTTAAAGTAGTATACTCAGAGGGGCAATGTGGGGACTTCTTGCTTCAGAATAAAAAAGAATGTAAAAACGCAGACTCTCAGATCCCACCTCTCATGTACTAAGTCAAAATGTGGGATGGGGGAAGGAGTGGGAATCTGCAAACTCACTAGGTAATTCTGATGCATACTGAAGTTTGAGAACACTTTTTCAGTGTACATATAATTTCAGAAGTAATGTCAGTGGGACCCATTACCAATTCCAGCACCATAAAATTACAATAAACGTTGAGAAAATGGAAAATATATGAAAATAAATTATCAGAGCTTAATTCTGAAAAATATAAATTTCACTAATGTCATGACATAAATTTCATTAGGTTGAAAGTAACTCAAACTATTAAAATCCATTTATTCTCTTATTTTACCGAAGTTATTCTCTACTTTCATTGCATGAAAGCCAGTCTATGTCAGAGACTGTCAACAAAGTATTTATTTTTTTCTTTTTAAGCACTAAAAATTATTTTCATGTTCTTGATAATTAACATTATCAAGGTAAATGGTTAGTTGATCCTGTGTCGTTACTGATCGTTCTTACTTGGTTTTGGGAGACCATATTGTGGAAACAAAAAGATTGTGAGAGAGGAGAGGTCCCTCCCATATACTATATCATCTTATCTTGATGATATATGACAAATCCTTCTTTTCTTTAAGATATGATTTTTAAAAATTATACTTTCATAATATCTTTCATCTAGGAAAATAAGGCTAACAAAATTTCTGTGAGCCAATAAATTACACAATCAAGTGGGAAAGAAGAATGAGAAAAGGAAGTTATATGTAGAGCTAAAAAGTGAAATAATCAGTCAAGATAAAAGGCTATTCAAATATTTCATAGAGACAGCTCCCATATATACTGTTATAAATTAAAGTGGATTAGCAAAATAAATACATTAAAAAATAAGTTCCATAAAGTTAATTTAAAACAACAGATATATATATATATAGAATGAGTCACTATATATATGTGTATATATATATAGTGACTATATAGTCACTATATATATATATAGTGACTCATTCTTTGAATAATTAATTTTTAAATGACAAAAATTCTTTAAAGGCATCAAATTAATATCTCACTTTTCATTAACAGATTTTAGAATAATACCTCCTCCTAAATATTTTAACTCCTTACACGTGGAGATACAAATTCTAAAATATAGAATGAAATGCTTTTGAAGGACACTGAGCTCCCTCTGGTGAAGGCATAACAAGTTTATTAAGTAAGCACCACCTCTGGAATTATAATCCCCTCTGGCTTCTTCCACTGAGTTTATTGGTTCAATTTTCATAACTATGAGCATCATTAGGGCAATGCAGTAATTAAGAGTTGTTAGAAAGTGAATTCTCAAACTGCAGATTAGAAAATTAAACTATTTCCTGATTACATATTAATGGAGCACAACAATAGCAGTTGCCATAAGCTTGGAAGGCAACCAAGGGATAAATCTGTGTACTTAATTACCATAAACAATGGCTGCATAGAAATGAAGTTTTATGCACATTCCCTTCTGTAATATGTCTGATATCAGTACACACTTGACAATTCTTGTTCAATTATCTCTATTATTTAATGCGCTGTGAACGGCTCTGTGTAAATAAAATTAACCACCCCAATTACTTTGAATTCATCTAGGGACAACGTAATAAAAAATGTGAAGAATTCTGCATGCCTATTAATCTAAAACATTACAGAAGCTTTTCCATATTCTCTTGTCTATATGTATTTTTGTCTGCACTTATTTTACTGCTCTGCTAATTCAATTACATTTACCATTGGTAGTCAATTGAGTTTTTGTTATTTAATTAATCCTTATATAGAACCATAAACATGTTCATTATCTGATAATATCTACAGGGTCTCAAATAGTGAATAGTGCCTATTTAATAAGTAACTGAATTTATATCTTACTGAACATATAAGCCTATGTCTAATCATTAAAAACATTTAAAAATTGCAGGCCAAATACATAATTACAACAGAGTTAAGAATGTTCAGAATGCAACTTTTTTTTTGGGGGGGGGCAAGAAATGAGAAAATACAGACGAAAGAAAACTGGAGAGAGATATACAGACTATGAGATAGTTACATGACCCTTAGAAAGATTTTTAATGCTTGACTTGTACTTTGAAGTTTGCATTTACTCAATACCTATGAGTCACAGCATCAAAATTCATTTGTTTTATTCACAGAATACACTAATTGTAGCATAGAAGGTACACTGTTATCACAACAAAATAATTCTGTCGTTGTAATCATTTAATGTTGGTTATTATGAAGGGAAAATAAATCTATGAGACTGAAATATATTACTCTCTGATCACACAAATGCCTTCTTTTTTAACCTTCTGCACATGCCTTTTTTTCTTACTCTTACTCATTCACAGAGCAAATCTTTTATGATCATATATAGTATTTCAGAAACATAAGCATAAAATGCACTGGAAATGTAATAATTTTAAGTATTTAAACTCTGATTAAGAGACATGACATTGAACCAGTATACACACCACTGAAGCACTAATTTTCTATAAGCTCTTCTAATGTACCGATAAACTACCCTTTTTTGAAATAGCTGAGATTACATTTTCCTATTGAAATAGATCAAGATCACATTTTTATTTTAACAGTAAAAGTAAGGGACTTTAACAGAGAAAATGTACACATATATCCTGCGTCATAAATTGTAAGCTGCTAATGTAAAATAATTACATTAATTTTGCAGTCACTTAAAACTTTAGTTTTATTTTTAACATATTTCAGAAAACCATCTTCAAGTATTCATTCGTAGCCTATCCTAGACTACAAACTGCTCTCTGAAGGCTATAATGCTCAAGTTTCAGAACCTTGTAAAGCTTAGCAAAGAGCTAAATGCTTCTTTTGAAGAGAACCTTGTTTTTATCTCTTTGATTATTCCAAATGAGGATGTTTTGCAGCCTGCTTTTCATGCATATTACATTGTGATGACCAGGACAGAGAAATAATGTGAAGAGGAACATGAGCTTGTTGGGTCTCTAATGGGCCAAATGGGTTGGTTAAGTACCTTTTTTCATAAGTCGAATCAATACTGATCTGTTTCTTCTGAGTTACTAATTAAAAATCAAGAAATGGTGATAAAGAGGGTCCAGAGAATTAGTAATAAGACCCTAGGAACAGCAGAAGTTCACCTCTAAGAACACTGAGAGATGAAGCAGAGATCACGTCATGTGGTATCTGGAAGTTGGGTTCCAGAGCCATTAGTCTGGGTTTGACTCCTGGCTCTATCACTTGAGAACTGTTGAATTGGACAAGTTCCTTCCTTCCCTGAGCCTCAGTTTCCTCACTGAAAAATGTGTTTATTAATAGTTCCAGTTGTTAATGGAAACTATCTCACAGGGCCATTGTGAGAAGGAATGATGCATTTAAAACAGTTTCCATAGAGCCAGACATGTAAGTAATAAATATCGACTTTCATTGTCATCTTTACAACTCAAAAAAATTTTTTGGGGCCCAGTTCTCTGCTTTAAAACTGCATTGTGTTCCTCAAATGATGAGGTAAAGAAACATTCTGAGGAATGTGTAGAAAAGTTATTTATTTTTAATTTTCATTTTCCCAAGGTATATTTAATATTTTTATTTTTTAAAATATGTTTTCACTGATTTTTTGGAGAGAGAGATAGAAACATCAATGTGAGAGAGAAACATCCATCGGCTACCTCCTGCACACCCCCTACTGGGGTTAGAGACCGCAACCCTGGCATGTGCCCTGACTGGGAATCAAACTGGGACCTCTTACTCCATGGGACCATGCTCAATCTACCGAGACACACCAACCAGGCTTTAGTGTTTTTAAATGGTCAGTTAGGTTTCTGTAGTGGATAGTCTACAAAAAGCTACAGAATTAGTATTTTTGGCCCAGAGACTTAGGAAGTTATCATTATCATTTTTATCAGTGCTTAAAGGTTATTAAGTTGTAAGATGCAATTTTACTGTAATCCCCCTGATGTTTAATTTTGCATTCAAAATGTAGATAAAATATTGTCACTTAAAAAATCATTAGTTTAAATTCTACAGTTCTATACTAAGAAAGTTTGATAACCATCAAATAAAAATAGATTGAGAATAGAAAATAAACACCATTCATTATAGTAACATTATTTGCAGCACTTTAGTAAAAGGGCCCATCAACATTTTGCTATAAATTCCATTTTTTCAAGGGTTACAACAACATTGCTGGTAAGGATCCATTAGCGCCATACTTAATACAAAATGTCAGTTTAGAACACATATATGCTTTTTTTTTTTTTTTTTTAACCTCACCCGAGGACATTTTTCCATTTTTTGTTCAGATAGAGTGGGAGGGAGAGAGAGAGAGAGAGAGAGAGAGAGAGAAACATTGATGTGAAAGAGATACATCGAGTGGCTGCCTCCCGCACGACCAACCAGGGCCGGGGACAAACTGCAACCGAGGTACACGCCCCTAGTGGGAATCGAACCCGGGTCTCTCTGGACCGCAAGCTGACGCTCTAACTGCTGAGCCAAACCAGCCAGGGCTAGAACATATATATGTTTCTAACTAATGAGTTTTGCTGTTGCCAAAGAAGTAACCATTATAAACTTTAGGTGCTAGAAATGTAAAAATTCATCCTCTGCAACAATTATCAAACAAACAAAAACAAAACAATAACAAACCAATTAAAAGCTGATAGAAAAAAATTATCTAGTATTTGCATAGGATTTTATAGATCCCAAGGTGGAATGGCAGTACACACACACACACACACACACACACACACACAGTATTGTTATTTAGTATTCAGATGATCACTGATTTAGGATTACTCAATTTCAAAAATAAAAATCCCCACAGCTGCTTTGTCTCTGCTACTGATGCTATTCTGCCAAATGGATGTTGGGATCCCTTGAGCCCTTCCTCCTCCACTGCCTTTTCATCCCTTGTACATTCCCCTCTTACTGTTGGATACATCAAGGCTCTCTCTTACATTCCTTTGCTCCTTTCATACCAGAGCCTTCTCCAACATACCAGGAAAAATGCCCGGCAGTCTAGGCCACCATCCAGGCTCCAACTACCTCCCTCTCAGGATGCTAGACCTTCAATGTCAAAGGGTCTTATGCTAAAAACCCAGAGCTGCTCAAGCTCTGGGAACCAAGGACTCAAATCTAGGACAACTACTTGAATTATTTGAGTTTGCTGGGGCTGTGGATGCTTTTAACAGTGCTTGTTTTGGAAAATGCATTCTCACTTCCACAAAATCAACTTCTAAATATACTTCACAACTCATTTAAAATTGAGTGTAGTTCTCAAAAAGTTAGATAGAGAATTACCATATGACCCAGCAATTCCAACTCTAGGTATACACCCCACAGAACTAAAAACAGAGATTCAAAGAGATGCTTGTACACAAATGTTGATAGTAGCCAGAAGGTGAAAACCCAAGTGTCCCTCAATGGATAGACGAATACATAAATAAAATGTGATATATTATTTACCCACGAAAAGGAATAAAGTAGTGGTACATGTTACAACATGGATGAACCTTGAAAACACATTAGGTGAAAAGAAGTCAGACATGTAAGAGCAACTACTGTTAGATTCCACTTATGAGTTTGTTTAGGGTGATGAAAAACGCTGGAAATGGTGGTGATTATACAACTATGAATACACTAAATGCTACTGGACTGTAAACTTTAAAATGGTTAATTTATGATATGTGAACTTTAAATCAATAAAAATTGTATATAGTCAACATCTACAAGTATATAAAAACTGAAATAGCAGATAATATATATTTGTTCTGTAAAGAAGTTATGGTGGGAAAAGACGACTGACTCAAGAGCTAGAAAACCTAAAAACTTGAGTTCAACCATTACTAATTAGTCCATCTTAAATGAGTCATTTCTCCCATCTGAGCTTCAGTTTCCTTCTGAAAAGAACATGGAACTATCTGCTCTATTTAATAGACTGAGATTCAGAAAGTACATCGAAAACACTAATATACCAGAGAAAAGGTACTACTATAATAAATGAAAAATTGGAACTATTAACCACCCCGCAAAAGAAAAGGATGAATAGATGCTTTCCCTTTCTAACATCTTATTTCTTACTTCAGATACTAGCTAGGCTTTAGGCACATCTTAGGAAACCATTATTTGCACTGGAGGAGGTTCAAGACAGTGTAGGGTGATTCTTGGAGCTTATCAAGTTGGAGAACCAGGTCATTTTAGCCTGAGTCTGCAGCAGCAAACCAAGTCTAGATAAGATTCTGTCTGGCAAAATAAGGAATATAAAGCCCTGGAAAGATTCTAGAATCAATTTATTCTCCAAGACTTTCAGATTACAAATGATCTGCAGTTGGAAGGCAGCCATTTCAAAGCTTCATTAGTAATACGTGGAATGGGAGGGAGAATTTGAGTCTCTTTTGGTTAGAACCCTCAATAAATAAGGCTCTAAGTATAAATGAAGAGAAGGAAACAATTTCTAGCTTTTCTCTAGTGGCACAAGACTTCTTGTATAGCAACATCTATTTTATCCAATACAAAAAGGAAAGATGGTTCACTTGAAAGAATTTGTTTAAAAAAATATTGGTCTCCTTAAAATATTTAATGGCAATAATTATAAACTGTATTACAGCCCCACTGGTTTGGCTTGGTGGTTGAGCATCAACCCATGAACCCAGAGGTCGCTGGTTCGATTCCTGGTTGTGGGCTTGATCCCCAGTGGGGGACATGCAGGAGGCAGCCAATCAATGTTCTCGCTCATCGATGTTTCTATCTCTCTCCCTCTCCCTTCCTCTCTCTTTAAAATCAATAAAGAAAAATTATTAAAAATAAATAAATAAAAGCCCTGGCCAGTTTGGCTCAGTGGTTAGAGTGTTGGTCTGCGGTCCAGAGAGACCCGGGTTTGGTTCCCACTAAGGGCACGTACCTCGGTTGCAGTTTGTCCCCGGCCCCGGTTGGGGTCGTGTGGGTGGCAACCACTCGATGTATCTCTCTCACATCGATGTTTCTCTCTCTCTCTCTTCCCACCTCTCTCCCTCCCGTTCTGTCTGAAGATAAATGCAAAAATGTCCTCAAGTGAAGATTAAAAAAAAAAAATTTCCTTGAAAATAAATAAATATATAGCCCAGCCGGTGTGGCTCAGTGGAATGAGCATCATCCCTTGGACTCAGAGGTCCTGGCTCAATTCCTGATTCCTGGTCAGGGCACATGCCCAGGTTGCAGGCTTGGTCCCCAGTTGGGTGCATGCAGGAAGAAGCCGATTGATGTTTCTCTCTCACATCGATGTTTCTATCTCTCCCTTCCCCTCTCTCTAAAAACATCAATAAAAACATATTAAAATAAATAAATAAATAAATAAATAAATAAATAAATAAATAAATAAATAAATAAAATGTATTACAGAAACTATACTACTTAGTTTACATTTTTTATATAGTTAACACAACTAATATTTTCAAAATCCCTTAGAAATCAAACGAAAAATGCAAATGTGAAATAATACATTGGTTTTTGGTATATATGTTGAATCCAAACAAATGTATATGTATAAGGCTGAGCATACAGGTAACTTGTTAGGGCAATGGTAAATGTGTTCTACGTAATCTGGTATAGAAGGAAGGATCCCGTAAGATAGGGTTCTGGTGACTTGAATTCTAGTCCAAGGTTGGCCACTTAATGATCTATGTGACATTGAGCTTCTCCTATGCCTCTGTCTCCTCTATACAATGACAGGGTTAGGTAGTAGTTTTCAAGAAAACTATTAAAAGTTTTCTTGGTTTTAAATTTTAAGCAGCAGAACCTTTTCTTTAAATGAACTCTGCCAAGAAGCCTGCTATTTCAAATATTTCAGAGCTATTCTGTTTGAAGTGAGGTAAGAAATCCAGAAGCCTGTCTTTCTGCTCCCTTATTGTCTTGGCAGCCCCCAGGTGCCTCTGAAGAATCTTTAGGACTTCACAGAACACAGTGTGAAACCCAATGGGCCAGATAGAGCCAAAGGTCTCTTTCTGTTCCAGTATGTTCTGATTTCACTAGTGAAGGCATTTTTAAATGCCCCATATATCTTTTTTGGAGGAAATCTTTAATTGTAAATATATTCTTGGCAAATAGAGAAGAACTATTTCAGAAAAATTTTCCAATCCTAATCTATGACTACTAATTTAGTCATCTACTTTACTACTTTATTAATCTATTTTAATACTGCCATAAAATTAATATAATTTACTTTTAATTTTGTATGATTTTAATCTATTTCTCATTTTTACCCCTTTTGTAGGAGGAGCATTTTAAAGAAATATGTGTGTGTAAATACACATACTTTTTTTCCCCACCAGCTTTTTGTGTACTTACATTTATTCAATCACTATTGGCAATCAGCATCAAATACCAATCTACCCTCTGGTTAGGAGCTAACTTGCTGCTCTAACCCATTTTTACAAACCTTCCTATATACCTTAATCCTTTCAAATGCAACTGTGACACAAGTATTACAGACTTTTAAAAACCTGTTCTCTTGAAAAAAAAAATTGTGGAGCATCAGTAACCAGATAGTATTCTCAAATTTCAGTGATCTAGTCCATGGAGCCATCCCCTATGCATAGTGCTCTGTTTCATGCAGTACATGGCTTTAGCTGGCCAAATCTTTTTTTTTCTCCAATAAATCAGTAGAACAGTGAAGATCTTACTTTTTTTTTTTTTTTTTTTTAAAGCAGTGGCATATCAATGAGGCACAGATGTGTATTCCAACTCTGCATGGATGAGCACACTGTTCAATAGTGCTGGCTCACACGGTATCAGGGCGAGTTATCACTTCCCATGAAGGCACTCTTATCACCAGGGCCCAGAGAGGTGGCTGCAAATCGCAGCCTTTTTATTTTCAAGGCAGTTCTGCTGAACATTCAGGCTTCAAAGATTCACACTTCCAAAACTCTATAAGAGTTTGTGAACGCTCAATTTGCCAAAACTGTTTACAGTGTAATTGGGCACCGTACCTGTGTCCATGAGATAGCGGAGGCGCTTCTCCACCAGCGCGGCACGGGTGTCAATTTGCTTTTGCTCATTCTCTAGTGCTGCCAATTCTCCTACAACATACTGACTGGTGTCTTTGAACCCTTTCTGTTAACGAGAACAAACAGGAAGGGAAAAAAAATCACTTGTAAGTTGCATTTTTCCTTTTACAAACACTTAGTAAAGCACTTACCTAGAGAACCAAATACACCCTTAGTATCACCCTTAGTACCAAAAAGCAACTCCCTGTGAGCCAAAGAATTTTCATATGTATTATGTATAGCAAAACTTTTGTGAATAGAGAAAATCTCAACCGTTTAGTAATATATTTATAGTTTCACATCCAGATTTGCCAGATTTAAAAACTTAACACTAAGTTAGAAAAACTTCTCTTTACAGTTGAGTCAGAGTTATTTAAGCATGGACAAGGACACAGGACAATTTTCCCCTTGGTGACTGTCAAAACAAACACCAATGACACCTTTAATTCAAAACTGTAATATAGAAAACTGGAATTTTACTAAAGAATTGTTTCTTAAAGTATCTGTCCTGAAAAATCAGACAAATTTGTTCTTACATAAAATATAAAATTAAAGAGACGTTTCTTGTTTTCATAGTGGGTATACAATTAAAAATGATTCTAAAATGATAAAAACAGAAGTTTAGTTTCTAATATCTCCAGTCTTCCCTCCAGCCGGCTCCTGTACTTTAATATGTCATTCTGTTGATGTATTACTAATTATTGTAGCTGTGAATTCTAACTTGACAGGTGGTTTCAAACCTTGCTACATAGGCTCTAACGCAACCAGTAGGCTGATTTGGTTAATTTTCCATTTAATCAAATTTGGATCTCAACTTGAAATTTTACTTTCTATAACCATCCATATTTTTAAAAAAAAAATTATCCTTAGAAGTTTTATTTGAAGTAGCAATTCTATTATAAAGTACCAGTATAGTCTTGATTCTTATTTTCGTATTACAAATTTAAATCATTAGGGACAAGGTTACTATCAATGGTATAGTTACAAATGGATTGGTTATAGCTTCCTTTGGATTTGGAATACCTGTTTACCTTGCGACATTTCTAGGGCTATGTTTCCTAAGTAGCTCAGAACTATTGAAGAACTATTTAAGTGATTACTCTCATCACCACCACCACCACCACCACCACCACCACCACCACCATTATTTATTCAGAGAAATAAATGTGAACAATCCTCTGTTGTCAAATCCCTTCCCTACCTAGAAGCATATTAATCTCTAAGAAGCCATGAGGGATTATCTTTCGGTACTCCTTAAACAAGAAACAAAAATCAAGAAATATGTTATTTATGAGCATATTTTAGAATTCTTATGCTCAATAAACATGTCTAGTCATATGTATAACTTATATATCTTTAGAAGTAGTAAAAAACTTGTACTCACACATTAGCTCAATTTATATTAGCTTATTGTTAACTTGATTATGGTAGCTGGCAAACTTAAAGTTGAAATATTTTAAGAAATTATAAAACAATTTCTCAGGACAGTGTGATCAAATAAGTCACTGTATTTTTTAAAGATTCATACAAAATAGATATTCTTTCTTAATATGAAATACAACAGAACAATTATAAAAAAAAAAAAGAAATGCTAATGGTAACTTTAAAATCTGGAGTAATCTGGTGAATGGTTTTTGTACTTATCTGCCAGACAGCAGAACATTTTCAAAAGGAACTTTTGTTTTCTCATTCCATCCAGAGAGTTAGAACAAACATAATGGTTTGCAAAGACAATATAAGTAATGAAGATATAAGAAAGCAAAAGTGATAATCAACACATAAAACTTCATTGCTTTTACTGATTAATTCAGTTAAAAACAGTAACAAAGTTTATAATCAGATTTCTTTTGTGTAAATATATAGTATCATCATATATTCTGTAACTTAAAAATTATACCGAATAATTCATCAGGATATTCCAGTGAGCTATTCTATGTAATGGGGTCCTAGTACAATAGCTTAAAAATGAGAAGTTTTTTAGGGTCTTAAAATGTAGTTTGTAGTTCTGGGTGCACTTAACAAGTATTTTAAAACCCAACAAAGACTATTTTAACAGTAAAAGCAATAAAAATATTTATACAAACTGTAGATAATAATAATAAAAAAAGTAGCACCATTAAAGAGAGCTATGCTTTCAGACAAAAATTCAAGTTAAAACTTGTTCTTCCTGCTTCTGTCCCGCAGCTGTCCATCAAAAGCAGCTTTCTCCCTGCGGTCTATCAAATATTTCCCTCACAAATCAATTTTACACATGATCAGCCCATACCCCTACTGAGCTGAACCTCCCTGTTAATTAAGTGAAGAAATTACCATATATATTATATTAATGCAAACATCATTCAGCTAGTAATTCACGGCTGATCTGGATAATGGAAAGGTTGAACACCCATTAACCCAAGCCAACAAAATGGGTTGGCTGAGAAATTCTAGCAGGTCTCATGTGACTTTTCCCTCTAACTGCAGCTCTGCGGTATCTGCTATTGTAATAATTAAAATCCTCCCGGTAGATCAATACTAGAATCTCTTTATGGGAAGTGCCCTGATGGAAATGTCTCAAGGAAGCTGGGGCTGTGGAACTCTGAAAAATTCATTTTTTTTTATCTGACAATTATCACCACACTGCAGACTAATTCAACAGTGCACCCCTCTCACTCTGCTTTGAATGCACTGGAGATTGACATCTTAAAAAACCTAACATCTCATTTTAACAAATAAAGGCACTATTTCCACATACAGTTTGGAATTATCAGCAATCATGAAACCACACAAAAAATTAATATACATTAAGCACTTCATCTTCTGATGGCTTCCTCTGAGTTTCAGTTATCGCTGCCTTCTCCTCATTTCCTTTCTTTGTATCTTCCTGTATTGATCTCTGCCTTTTTATCTCTTAAAAAAAAAGGAAAGACATGTAAAATTATTATAAAGCTTGATATTTGTGTATTGAAATGTGAATTTACATTATCAGCTTTTAAACATATATATACAGCAAAATAATGTTAAATCATAAGATGGGAAAACGTTTTAAAAAGTGTACCTACCTGGTCTATTCTCAACATATTGACTGAAAGATTGAAGTTGAGTTTTTCTGACTGTAGAATCCTTACTGAACACAACAGGATTTCTAAATCGTTCTGTTGCTTTTTGTAATCGCTCAGTCCGGAGATCTTCTGTGCCATTCTAAAAGTAAAACAAACATGGTAAGAGAGTCTTGATGTTATAAATATGAAATTGCACATTAGTAAAACAATTTTTACTGATTTAAGATAATGCCAATTTAGAAACTTTTTGAAAGAAAAAGGATTTTAAAGAGCTCTAAACAGCTCAACTGCAAGTTCTGTTACCTGTAACCAAAATCTTTGGGAGACATGGTTTAAATGGAGGCTCACTCTTGCTAACTTTGATTCATCAGACATTGTGTTTTCTCCAGATGATATGTATCATTTAAAAGCCATGTTGCCTCTGTCTATTCCCCCTGCTATTCTGCCCCATCGGTTTGTACAGCCCCACAGACTTGTATGACAAGAAGAACTAGTTTCTAATTTTATGCCCATTGAGATAAACCACTAATGCTGGATGAAGGCTAAAAGGTAGGATTATAATACTACCCCCACTGAACTGCATTTCATCAGCTATAACTTTCCAAAGCCAGATTTGTAAGTAAGCTCTCTGCAGCTAAGGAAACTACAATTATCTTTTCTAGAGCTTCCTATGTTAATACTGGTAACAAATTCAAATGGTTCTATCAACAAGAAATATCCCAGAAGACTGAACCACCGCAGTGTGTGGAAGCTGCAGATACCGAGGTGCTGTGTAGCAAACAAATATTTCATTTTATACCTAATCTTTTATTATTTTTATTAAGTGTTTTGAAAGTAAATAGGGAAAGGCTAAGATGCATGACTAATAGCTAAGCCTGCTGAATGCTGAAACTGGTTATCAAAAGCTACCAAGACTTTGCCCTTCCTCTGCATTGAGACAATCGGTAATGAGGGAGTCCTCCAATGGCCTATTCTCTAGCCTCAAGGAGGCCTGGGATACAGAATCCTCAAGGGAAGGTAACAGTTTATCCTTTTCCACAAACACAGAATGCCTCATTTATAAACGTGTAAACTGCATTTTATTAAAAAAAATAATAAAACCCCAAATCAATGCTGAAAGCTTCGAGAGAACAGATGGACTCTATATGTTCTTTATAAGCACCATTTTAAAAATCGTAACTAAAAAGATCCATACAAAGACAAGCTGTTTAAAGCACACCTTTTGTTGGAATAACTTTAAAATTTACTACATGAGCTTATTGGAAAGTAAAACTCATTAAATCTACTTAAATAATTAAACCTTAAGAATGAAAATACTTATATTTATTTTTTAAAGTTATATATGTATTAGTATCATGCTTATAATATGCTAGCTAGATTTGTTTGTTTGTTTAGAAAAGTGTAGAGGGATTGAGCAAAAAGGAAAAAAAAAGAAAAACTCATGGGAACGAAAAACAGTGTAGTGATTGTGGGGAGAGGATGGGTGGGGGAGGTTTAAAGAAGGTATAGGGGGGATAAATGGTGATGGAAGGAGACTTGACTTGGGGTGGGGAACACACAATACACTGTACAGATAATGTGTTGTGGAATTGTGCACCTGAAACTTGTATAATTTTTTTAACCCCTGTCACCCCAGTAAATTCAATAAAAAGGAAAAAAAAAAAGTATGTATTCTACTGTTATAATAATAACTGCCCAAAAGTCTAAAACTCAAGTCTTTACCAAAATAAACATGGCTAAATTTTTGAGGCCTGGCAACATGCTAAAATATCAGCGCGATTAGCCAGCAAATCCCGTCTTAAGAAACCTTTTTATGACTGGGTACTTCTGCCACTTTACAAATGTATTCCTTTAAACCCACTAATTCAGTTAGCCTTTTCAATCCATTGTATTATTCTTAGGCCAGCTTCATTCTGCATTAAATCCACTGCAGAAAGCTAAATTGAACGCAAAAAATCAGACCTGATCCAGGCTTCCTTTTGTTCAAAGATAGAGACCAAAAGTCCTCTAGTGCTACCACACACTTTCATCACCAATTTATAGAAACCGACAGTATAAGGAAAAAGCAATGAAAGTCATTGTTTTGGGACTTCAAAGCATCTCTGTGTCAGGGGAAGGAAATCCTTTCAGTCAGCAGGGCAGTCCCCATAGTCCGCAGGTGGGTGAAAAGTTATACAGGACTAGAAGTACCCTAAAGCTAGAAAAATATTAATGATACAGTGCAAAAAGGGGGAAAGGCATAATATAAATAGTCTAAATAATAATAATAATAATAATAATAATAATAATAATAATAATATAACTATAATAATGTGGCATTTTGGCTAAAATCCTAAAAGAGGTAAGATTAATATAGACACAAAACACATGCAAGTTCATAAAAATTTACATTCTATCACATATCATCTTAAGGTATTAATTAACATTAGTTTTAGTTTATCCAAACTAGTCAAAGGTTGAGGATGATAGAAAAAATGTGATAGAATTCTCTTAGCAATATTCTTCTTAGAAAAATACAAAAACATACAGAAGTCAAAAATAGTTTCTACTTTTATCAACATTATCAACTTAGAGTAACAGTTTCTCTGAAAAAAAGTAGGTGAATACTGATTACCATATTGATATTTAATTTATTGGCTATTTAATATAAAGTCTTATATCTTAACCTTAATGTAAAGAATTGGTAAGGAACTGATTTTAGGGCTATAAAATGCTAGTGGAAATTAGAATACACAGATACTAAGTCAAATATTTTAAACAAGTACGATTTACCTTAATGTCTTGCTCTGAGTTCTCAGTTATAGCTTTCTGAGAAGCACTGGAGAGTGAATTTGCCACCTGTGGCTGAACTTCTAGGAGCTTCTTCAGCTTCAAGTCCACCAACTTAGTGTTTTGTTCTGTCAAATATGCAAACACTATGAATAACCGAGTTAAGATGCATTTATATGTATAGGCTATCAATTTAGGGTACATCATAAAAATATTACTATACTAAAAAAAAGGACATTAGGGTTGTATAATACCACATCAGTGCAGACATATACAGAACTCTTTACATATATATGTATAACTACATACTATATAACTATAGTATAACCGAGTAGTCATTACGTATGTTGACTATATTCTTTTTTAAAATTGAGACATTAAGTGACATATAACATTGTATAAATTTAAGGTATTGATTTGATACATTTATATGTTGCAATATGATTACCACTGCAGCATTAGTTAACACCTCTATCATGTCACATAATTATCATTTCTTTTTTGTGGTGGGAACAATTAAGATTCAGTCTCTTAGCATATATTGTTAGTGTATGTATAAACACATATATGTATTTTCCCCCATAATCAGTCCCTTTAAAGAATATAGTGAATATACCTAAAGACCATTCAGTTACACTATAGTAAATAGCAGCTACGCTTATCTGAAAACCTAAGTCTGTATTTGATGTATATATTTGTATGATTAACTACATAGGTTATATATAATAAAACAAGTTATTATAAAATAGATATTTTTAAAAGGTGATAAAGTTGATTCTAAATTATATTTTAGAGTTTCAATTCTTCTAGTATATTAAATTTATACATATACTACAATACTAAAATAAGTTCTTAATATGATCTCAAACAATCATGTATACACTGTTAGAATCCGATGTTTATCTGTGTACACATATACCCAGCACTGAAACAGGGTATATGTTTATAAATACCTTCTATTTAGAGGGCAGAAATACAATAATGATGATCAAATTTTAGAATGTATTAAATATGGATAGAAATTTAAGATAAATAAAATATGGCTATAACATAAAAAATTTCAAATTATTTTTAGCAAGTACATTAATTTTTAATAATAAAATAGAAACAAATAATTCTACTTAAACAAATTCACTCAAAGCAACTCTTTAATAAAATGGTTGTAAAAGATATGCCAACCATTTGGTGAATGATATTCTTCATAAAGATTAATAGGTTTTCTAATTATAAGACCCTTAATAAATGCTATTATCATTACTTTCATGCAAATTGGTCAGTTTATATTGCTAGGCTTCTCTTTTAAACAATATCTGATGAACTATGGTCAAATCAAGATAAAGATTAAACAATTTATTATTAAAACATTATGACATATATACATATTAAAAAAAGAATTTTGGGGAAAATAAAGCAAGGATAGAAATCATAATGTAAGCTACATGCTTCCAGATTCCAGTTTGCATTCTTATTTCTTATTGCCATGAAATAAACTGTAGCCTGATTTAGAAAGTCTGTCCTATGCACATGCCAACACTTACTGGCATTCTTGAGTTGAAACAATATATTAGCTAACTTCAAAAACAGGAAGATTGAGATAGGTTTTCTCTTTTGGCAAAAAGTGGGAAGAAAGTTTTTTAAAAGGACAAGAGTCAAGCCTTTTAGACCTAATACTAACCAAACTTTATTTATTTATTTATTTAATTTTTATCCTCACCCGAGGACCTTTTTCCATTTTTTGTTCAGATAGAGTGGGAGGGAGAGAGAGGAAGAAAGAGAGAGAAAGAAACATCGATGTGAAAGGGACATATCGAGTGGCTGCCTCCCGCACAACCCAACCAGGGCCGGGGACAAACTGCAACCGAGGTACATGCCCCTAGTGGGAACCGAACCCGGGTCTCTCTGGACCGCAGGCTGACGCTCTAACCACTGAGCAAAACTGGCCAGGGCTAACCAAACTTTAAAGTACCCTACAAAGTTGCTATAACTAAAACTAGAAAATTCCCTTCATGTTACCTAAGCAATAGCTAATTTGTCCTGTCTTCATAATCTATTTTAAATGAGGAAATATACATCACTTATTGACATTGGTTTTATACTTCCATAAATTGATTGGTAAGCCTTCAATTCTGTACTTATGGATGTCATCAGCAGTAACGAGACATTACTGGTTTCTGATAAAGCTGCTGATGATGGTGACGAGAAAGTGGGTAAGAAACAACAAAAGTCTTTTTCAAAAAGAAAAATCAAATTTGCTCAAGTTCTATAGTATTTTAAATAGGAAGAAATAAAAGACAGTCCTAATTTTGGGATAAACATTTAAATGTCAGCATTTTCCTGGACTTGCACAATTATAAATAAACAACATCTACCTGGTAGAGTATTATTTAATACTAGGCCACGAAGGAGCTACTGACAAAAGGGTTTATTAGGTGCTCCCTATGGATAAGAAGACCCTGGTTGATTGTTTCTTGGAGAAATAACAGCATGAATTCAAACAGAGGAAGAAACAAAGCAGGTTAGCATTTCAGTGGCATGTCAGTGCTAGGAAGAAGACCTGCTCTCACTCCCTTTAGTTTTTTATAGGAAAATATAAATATTAAGGACCTCAATTCCTTACCTTTAATTCTAGAAAGATAACTAAAAACTTTTTATTTCTATAAGAATTCAATTCAATAAGCATTTATGGAACCCCTCTGGTATACAAAGCTTTGTATTGCTACCTGCTGTTGACTTACAAAGGAAATGCATATGAAACACTCATCTATTAAACCATAAGCAAGTATCTTTATATTTAAAAAAATAACTTAGGTCAATTACCAACGTGATTATTGGTATAGTATTTATTGATATAAGATATGTGATTAATAGCAGTCTATATAAGCAGTTTTCAAAGTGTCTTATTCTAATCAGTTACATATGTATAAATTAATTTATTAGTAGTATTTAAAGTAAGCAAAAAATTTGCAAAATAATATCACAACTAAGACACTCAATTCTAATCAAGTCAGAAAATCTGATTTACATTTGAAGTATTCCATAGGTACTACATCTATACCTTGTAACATTACACCAAAATATTTAGGTTAAGAAGGGAACCAATGATTGAATGCCTACAAATTGTATCATATAACAAAAAATATAAAAGTGAATCTTAGCCCTAGCACAACCAATGAATGCATGAATGACTGGAGCAACAAACTGATGGTTCTCTCTCTCTCTCAAATAATATATAATTAAACAAAAATTTTTTTAAAAGTAAATCTTAGTAATAAGAGAACACTATAATTTGCTATTCCAATTTTATTGCTAATTTTAACTAAATCTAAAACAAAATAATAACAAAGTTGATGGAAGGTGAATTTAGCTAAATAATTCATGAGGACATAAGATGTAATAAAATGACAAAAAGAACTTATTATCACCATTAATGAGATAATAATAAAAATATAATGATAAAGTTTGCCATGCAGCAGGACACAAAATATTTATAATTTGAAATTACCGGGAGTATCAAGGTCATTTTCTAAGTTAGTAAGTTCATCTCCATCTCCTATAACAAAGCCTTCAGGAATCTCCTCGTTAGTATCTATCTCAATATTATCATTTTCATCTGTAGGAACATGTAGCAATAATGTTAGTATATTGTATAGTATCTGTTTTATATCGTTTGTCCTAAACACTAAAGAAGAAAAACCAGTATTTTAATTAGTTATTCAAATTCAAGTCTGACACAGATCAGCCAGTTAAAAAAATCAGTTTTAAGTCAGTCTTCCACTATTGGATTAACATTTATATCTTACATTCATGTCAAAGATGAATTGTCACATCAAAGCAGATGCAAAGGTTTTGACAATTTGCCATACGCTATCTCTGAGTCGCTGAGCTCACTGAGTTCCTATATTTTAAAAAGTATTCTATTAGTGATCACTAATAATAGCATACAGAAATAAAATTGGTTTGGTAACAGTCATCAAATAATATTTCTATATTTCACATTTTTATCATTTATTAGATATAAATGTATAAAGAAACAAGCATTCTTTAAAAACTTGTAGCTATATTTAAATCATTTGTATGAAGATGAATGCTTTTGTGCTTTTAATGAAATATTATCATAAAAGTATTATGGATAAATTAAAAGACAAGAGTAAGACTAGAATAGACAGTACCTTCATGCAAAGAAAGTTCAGAAACAAAACAGTACATATTGGAAGAGTTAAAACTGGAAAAAACGGTTATTATTCAAAGTTAAATACATGGGAATGAGGAAGTCTTACACAATTTTTTTTACACTTAGTAAAAGCTTTAGGTCGCAATGAATTAATCGACTCTTTTTTTTACATTAAAGATTTCTATCATATATTTTCCTTCCTAAATCCTAGTGATAAAAATTAAGTAATTTTGATATTTATTTATACATTTTAAAAGGCACAGCAATAATTTGATTTGCATATTAGAGGTTAACTTTAAATTCTGCTATTGACAGGCAGTGTAACCTTTTGGAGAAATATCTGTCTAGCTCTAGGAATTGAAGAATATCCCTACTACTCTACAGCTTATTTTTTTTAATTGGGTAACTAATATTAATAATGAGGTATTTAAAAAATTACAATAAAGAAATTCCAAAATTCTATAGCTTTGGCTTAATCCTCAATATCTGTCATTTTCCCTGTATACCGTTGTGTTTATTTTGGGCTTCCCAAGTAAATCCTTACTATAACATTAACATTAATAATAATAGTTTACATTTGTTGAACACTTCCCATGTATTATGGAAGCCATTCAGAAGAACACAACAAAGAAAAAAAAAGATTGAGAAATGCCCCCAGGGGAAAAACATTGCTAAATGCTTATAAGACACGCATTATATTTGGCTACAATTATATTTAAGTACAGTCACTTGAGAGACCCTTTCTAATCAGCCGTGCTTAGCACAACTATTTGAATACTTTCATAAAAGTCAGCATGTTCATCTTCATTATCCTCAGATTCTTCTCTAAATAATTTTGGAGTAAACATAAATGAATTAATAAACATGTTCTGAATGCTAAGTAACTGTTCAGAACACTTCCTCAAATTACTGTGTCAGAAATAGTTTACTATCAATGGTTTTTACACTGGAGTACTTTGTTGCTGCCAACCAGTCTCTATTTATTATTACTGACCATAATTAATCTAGAAAGCATAAAATTCAACATTCATTTATTGATTCAGGAAACTTCTACTGTATACCGCATCTGCAATTTACAACACACTGCTAGATGTTGAAGAGATACCAAGTTGTATTCTACCTTAAAGGTATATATTCAGGTGACTACAATACTATGTAGGACAGGTAAGTGTTATGGAGTAAAAATTAGGTACAGAGCAAATTCTAAAGATGAAAAGATTATTCTTTGCCAACAGTACCAGGAATTTTTTCGGGTAAGCACTAACCTTCAAATTGGGTCTTAAGAACTGTACAGGATTTTAAAAACATGAAATATAGGAGAGGTAAGTTTAAAAAAAATTAATACTGCTTTAACTGTGTTTCATGCAACAACCAAAATTCCTGGTGTAGATAACCCACAGGCATGAATCTCCTAGACTCTAAGGGACCCTATGAGGCTTGCAAATAGAGCAGCAATGGGCAGTGGCAGTTCATTCCAGGCAAGGCCCCCTTTTCTCTGACTTCTTAGTGAGCCAAAGCAGACCAGCCTAGGCTCATTTCCCCAGCCCTTTCTTGTTTCACTGCCCCCAGCTTTAACAAACATACTCTAAAATTCAAATAAATAAATGGTATGACTTATATCTTAAAAAATAAAATAAAAGGTACAATTGAGAGGAGGGCATTACAGGCAGCAGGAAAGGGTATGTTATGTTCAAAGAATGGTGTATAAAACAATTAGCACTGTAAGCATAAAGCTGTGTCTTTTAAAAATTAGAGTAGCTTCAATACTATTTCTATACTATCACTCTTGCTTACAATCTGATATGCCTTCTTATGTGAAAGAAAAAGTGGTCTAGGGTGTATTATCCATGTGACATTATCCTTTGTGCAAGATTGCTGATCTCTATGTTAGGAGTACAGAAAGGCTGTGGTCAGAAAATCCAGGTTGGAGACTGTTAGAACCCCTTAGGCAAGCAGTTTGGAGAGCCTAACCTAGGATAAAAGAATTGGGAGGTGGGTATGACATGATCTGAAAACTGACTGGACAGGAGTAGGTAGTTAGGGGAGGAATACTGAGGACAGGAAGGCTGTCCTCATGTCAATACTGACTCTCCAGCCTGAGTGACTAGAAAGATAGCATTGCTATGAAAAGAAATAGTTAAATCTGGAAATGTGGACAGATATGGGTACTTGCAGGTTCTGAGAAATATGTAGAAAACTGCACCTTCTTTCATTACCCACTTGTAAAGTGCCAAGTTCCTGTTTGATGTTAAACAGATACCATTCATTTTACTTCCCAGCTAAATGAAATCTCTATCTACACTACTACTCACCAGCAATGCTGAGTGGGTTACTCAATGTTTATATATGTATTGCTAACCTTAGATAAAAGGATTACTATTTGGGAGGGCAAGAGTAAAAATTGATCTCCTATAAAGCTCAGATCTTCTTAAGAATGGATTTCCATTTTCTTTCCATTCACTGACTTCAGTTTTACAATGAACACTTGAATTCTTTTCAGCAGTTAACGTTGCACATTTCTTAACACCTGTGGAAATACTCTAAATGCATTCTAGCAGAATTAAAGTGTATGTGTGTCTGTGTGTGTTTAAGATACTACATAATATATATCTATACCTATACCTATACCTATACCAATATTGATATATTTAACTATCTTTATGGCTAACCACTGAAAACCTAGTATGAGTGTGGCAGAAAGTAAATTAGAGGTTCATTACACAACAGAAGCTGATTTGCAGGTATGGCATGCATAATGTGTGTGGGACAAGGTAAAAGGAGATTGGATATGTGCCAGAGTGATACAATGCATTCCAGTTGATACTGCACAGCAGTATAAGCAAAATGGGGATCCCAGTGACGTGACTAACAGCACAGCAATAAGGACAGTCTGGTAACACTTACTGCTTACAAATAAATTAAATAAAAAACTAGGAAATCTGGTGACAGTAAAAAAAAGAATATCTATACTTTTAAAAAAGAAACTGAGGGTGGGTATCATTAAAAACATTCAGGAAAAAAAAATTCAGAAAACATTCAGAAAAAAAATTTCTCATTTGTATCATGATTTAAAAATTTTCCAACTCCTATAAAATTCATAACTTTCAAAGTTATACTATTGAAATAAAAAATAAAACACACAATACAATTATATTATTAATAGAAGCTGAAAATAAAAATCACCGAAGTCCTATAAGATTTTATTTTGGTTCAATAATTTTAGATAAATTTATTTGCCATAACTGAAATAAGGATAATGCAGGCACATGAACATTCTCATGGACAAAGTAAAAAAAGATTTTCTTTATTCACTTGAAATTCAAAAACAAAGTACACTACTTTATTTAAATCAAAGAGAGGCAAAAATGTCAGTTTAAAAGTTAAATGATCCTAACCTAACACAAAGCAAAGTGATAAACTACAGAATATATGCATATATATAAAACATATCATATATATATCATATCATATATATAAAGTATATCATATATAATATACTATATAATAACTATGTGACATATCATCTTAAAACAAGATAGACACCTCCTTGCCCGTGCCCATGGACTATTAATAAAAATGTAACATTTATTTGGCCAAAATAAACTTATTAATTCTCAAAGTAGAAATTCAGGCCATATTCTCTGACTATACTACCATTCAACTAAAAATGAAAATACAAACTTTGTCCCCAAATACCTGTACCTTGCCAAGTAAGATCAATACAATAAAATGAACCCACAACTTTGTTACATAGAGTGAGAATTTTAAAGTGAGGCTGCTATATGTCTATAACTACAAAATGATGCAGAAATTGAAAAAACGTAGTACAGTCCTCCCTCGCCAGTTCGCGCTTCCACGTTCGCAGCTTCACTCTATTGCGCGAAGTGGCGAGGGACGACTATATATAAAGAATCCTACTTCACGGAAATTCATTTATTGTGGTACAGTCTGGAACTGATTAACCGTGATAAACGAGGGCCGACTGTATATCACAATATCACCTGATTTTCTCATATGTCCTGAAATTGTCAAAAGGAGGACAAGTAAAAGCAGACTGTAGCTCCTTGAACAGGTGTGATTCTGTTATTTCAAAAGTATTAGGCTATTTCTGGTTGCAGTAGGATGCAAGTGGGTTGCCCAAATGCATGGCTATACATGACCTAAAATACCTTACATGCATTCTCTGTGGATGTCATGAAGGTGAAGACTCCTCACTTTAATTTAAGTTTCCTTTCTTCACTGATCCTGGTTGCTACCTGAGAATGGTGCAGCCAATGAGTTCGAATAACAATCAAGTTCAACCCTCATCCCCTAGGCTATGCTTTCACTATTATTTCAGCTCTTGACTACTCCCTTGTCTTTTTCACTCTGGACTGCTGCTTCCAAAATCTTCCTACCCTAGTCCTCCATCTAGGCTGGTCCATACTTATTTTTCTCCTCCTTTCACACTATTCCTTATTCAGAAATGATGATTCCCTCTAGGCATTGGAAGAATAAACACTAATTTGTTAATTCTTTCTCCTGACTTATCAACCTCATAGTATCATTTCCCTTAGGAATTAGACTCTTGTGAACCCGAGTGAATTTAATTTGCTGTACAAGGGTCAGCAAACTATAGTATATGGGTGAAATCCAGCCCATCACTTTTTTGGGTTAAGTAACAGGCATGCCCATTAATTTACATATTGTTCAAAGCTGCTTCCAGGCTACAAGGGCAGAGTTGAGTAGTTAAGACAGAGACCACATGGCCTGCAGAGCTTAACGAATTTACTCTGGTCCTTTTCAGGCAGTTTGCCGAATCCTGTCCACATAGTGGCTGGCACTGCTAATGGATAAATGCATCTATATAAATGACAGAATTTCAGGTAGGAATTTTACCGTCTCCTTTGTCCTAAAGGTCTCTTCCCCCAGCTCTCAGCCCCAGTAGCTTCAGCTTAGACCTAGTCTTTGTGGAGATAGGCAAATATCTACTCCTGAGGTCCGGGAATAGGCCTGCTCCATTTGTTAAAGGTCAACCTGAGTAAGAGTCTACGATCTGATATGTGGCTGCTTCCAACATCCAAGGTATGGTGTGTCCTACAGGAGAAATGGACCCTGGTCACTTTGGTCTTAGAGAACAGTCTGGACTCCTTAGCAAGTTCTTTTAAGTCACCTGTTAAGCCCTGTCCCATCTTCATTTTATCTGGCTCCTCTTGTTCTACTCTGTACTTCTTTGCTAGCTCTGCAGATCCAATCCCCACTTGTTATTTATTTACTTTGTTAACTGTTGAATGATGCTTAAATATGGTCCTCATTTTCTCTAGCTACCATGTAGGGAAGATGCCTATTTTGGGAGTTGTAATAGTGATAAGTCTCTCTATTTAGTCATGTCCTGGCTTAGCCTCAACCAGGGTTAGATTCCAGAGATGAGATCAATTGCATAGCTGACCCATCCCACACCAATCAACACATCAATCAAAATATTTAATTTTTAGCTTTCCCAGAGTTTACAGCTCATCTGGCATTGTTAGTTGCTTACCACGGGGGAAAAAATTAAAAAAGACTCTCAATGCTATTATTACTGTTCTCCTGTGGGTCTATGATGCCACCGTTGGGTAGGGTTAGTAACTTCCAGACAGTCTATCTGAAGGGTCAAGCACATGAGTTTTTTTCCTATCATTCTGAGATATAAAAAGGCAAAACATTTTAAGACACTTAGAATATCTGGAATTTTTTTTTTAAATCCTCACTTGAGGATATTTTTCCATTTATCTTTAGATAGAGTGTGAGGAAGAGAGTGAGAGAGAGAGAGAGAAACATCAATGTGAGAGAGACACATCGACTGGCTGCCTCCCACACGACCCCAACCAGGGCGGGGACTGAACCGCAACTGAGATACGTGCCCTTGACTGGATTCGAACCCGCGACTCTTTGGTTCGCAGGCCGATGCTCCAACCACTGAGCCAAACTGGCCAGGGCAGAATATCTGGAATTTTTATAACATCAAAGAAACATCTTGTTATTAATAATAAATAAAAGCAAATTATCATAGCATTATATAAATATAGCTGTGAGCAGTTACTGATGTTACTATAAACTTTAGTAGAGAGCGTAGAAATTGCAATAAAAACTGTATGATAGGAATTGAAAAGGTAAACATGAAGTATTTATCTAAGATGTAAACATTCTGAGAAGACCAGAGGTACAAGATACACAGCTGTTTGGGAAAGCAGTTTTCAAATTTATGAGATGGAAGATTATATGCTATAGGCATTAACTGGAATTCTCTACAACAGTAAGCTTCTAATATAAGGAATCAAACAGAAATAACAGCAGTATGTTTCAGTTTACTTTGAAGAAACTTATCATTGACCTAGAAATAGCTTACCTTTGTTTCAGTTCTCTAAAGTCTTTTTTGCCTACTCTTTACAGTGATCTTAGCATTCTAAGATTAACTCAGGACAAGTACCTGACATGTTTTGGTAGATACATAGGTTATACATCTTTGAAATAAAAGAAAACCCACAGGCCTCTTAAATATACTCCTCTTAAATAAAACTATAAAAAGTTCCAAGTTAAAGATGCCCAAATTGAGCACTAAGGGGCAAATTAAAATTCTCTTTAATTATAGTATAAATACTCCTTGTCCCAACATCTATAAGCTTAGACTAATTTCTACAGATACTGAAGAAAACCCTATTAGGATAAGGAAACTAAGAAAAAATGGATATGAGACTTATTAAAACTTTTTACATGTGAGGCTATAATGCCATAACATTCTTGAAGCTACTTTCTAAAGATCTGATTCAAAGTAAAAACCTTTCATGCCAAAGCTCCCCACCTAACAAGTCTTGTGATCTAGATGCTGAGGACTGGATTGCATTTTACTCACTCCTAATACCATCGGGAACCACAAACCAGTCTGTCTGAGTTTTCTTCTAAATCATATTCTAAGAAAATACTCCCAGTTGTTACAAATTAAGCCAAAAAGTTGATTTGAAAAACAGCAACAGTCATCTACTGATTTTTTTATGCTTTAAGTTTTTTGCAACATATCAATAGGTTAGAAACTTTATGTATTTGATGCAACATTTTGAAGTAAGAATAAAAGGTCCCAAAATGTCTACTGAGGATTTCTGGGTTGTCTGTAGAATATGATACAAGATTCTTTAACTCACCTCCAGATGCCTTTGACCTTTCTTTCAACTTTTCTGTAGCCATTTCACCATAGCTGGGAAGTTCTGACATCTTCACTCCAGATCGAGCTTCTGCTATTAGCTGACGAGCTCTCTCTCTCAGCTGCCGACGTCGCTCTTCATCTTGCTGCTAAGATATATTGAACAGTTGCCAACTCAGTAATTGACAGAAATGCAATTTCATTTTCAATCTGATCATCATGATAGTAACTGGTTTACAGCATGGTGCTTGGCCCACATTATAAATAGGATGCCCTATATCAGTTGGATGTCACACCATTTTTAAAAGACATCCTAGAATCAGATTTCTAAAAAAACATTTACAAAATTATTGCATTAAAATGTCTGTTAAAAATTCAAACTAGCCTCTAAAGAATGTTTGGCAATATATATTACTGAGGAAAGAGCAGACACAATTATTAATAAAATAATTAGGCTTACAGAAAATAGTCATATTATTGAAAACAGAATTTCAATTAGTATCTTATTTTTAAGAATATAATTTAACTTGCTATTTTCTAATACAAGCATAGAGCACTGACTAAAAAAACATCTTGGATGGCAAAAAATGCTGCTGCACCCTGTTGATCAAATATAGGAAATGGTATTTTTAGGAGACTGGAGTAGGAATGGGAATGGGAATAGTGTATTAGTTATACAAGTTATTGCTGTTGGTAGTTTTAAGAATTGGGCAATTGATGTAGTATCCCCATTCCCTACTCTCTTCCCTCAGATGCACATTGAAATGAAAAAGTAAAATCTAATGTGATTTTTGATGTTTAAAATAACCAAAAACTACAGAGAATAAATAACTAAAATGGTTTTTGCCTACTAAAAAGGTTTATTATGAATTACACATAATGAATGTGAAATTGTAAAATAAGGCATTATTATGACAAAACAAAGCCTGAAATAATCTGGCCCTAACATATCTTTAAAGTATTACGTTCCCTTAACCTCTCCCAGCCTCCATTAAACCTTGCACTTATTCATACAGAATGGCTTGTATCATGTAGTTTTGTGGATTTGAGTATGTCATTTCTTCTTCCTATAATGTTCTTCTCTGATTTTATTTAATTCCTGCTCATTCTTCAAGGTTCAGTTTAACTCCACTAAACTTCTCCTGACTAGCCTTCCCTCCTTCTCAAAGTACTGTGTGTGTGTGTTACTATTGTTTTAAATAATACTTGTCAGGTTACATTATAACTGTGTACTAATGCTCCCTTCTCAGTAGAACTGAGCTACTTGAAGGCAGAGCTGTATCTGATTTATGTTTATATCTATGGTCCTTAGTACATACCTTGGTACTTGGTACTTGCTATAGAAATTTCAAGCCTGAAAACTTATAATTCATCCTTTCAAAAGTATATAATACAAAGGGAAAGATAAAACAGCCACAATAAGGAGGTCTGATCAAAATGCAGCTAGAGTTCAGAAGAAGGAACATTTTGAGAAGGCATCATGGTATCATGGTTTTTGAGTTGGGCCTGCAGCTGAGCAGGAATTGAAATGGGTACAGATAAGAATCAGTAGTTAGGTGAGTCAGTGTAGTAGAAACTAGGGGGTAGGAACAGTACAAAGACATTGAGGCAAGAAAGTATATTGGGGAAAAGTACATAGTCTAGTTTTCTTGAGTATAAGGCAAAAATAATGACAGAATGACAAGGCAAGGAAAAAAAAAAAAAAGCTCTATAGATAGACTGTAGAGGCCCTGTCCAACAGGGTGAAGTACTTTATTTTTACTCTAAGAAAGTGAGGGCCAACCGAATGTTTGGTTTTGTGTGTGACCAACCAGAGGTGTATTTGAGAAAGATTGATCTGACAACAGTGTTGATAGGTTGGCATAGAGGGACTGAAAACAGACTCAGGAGGCTATTATAACAGTCCAAGGAAGCGGTAATGAGATCTAGAACTAGGACGGTGGCAATGGGAACGGAAAGATACAAATGTAAGATATATTTTAGAGGTAGAATTGGTACCTGTACCAATTCTTGGTAACTAATTAGATGTGGACAGAAGAAAAAAGCTGACTCAGAAGTTTTAAACTTGGGTAACTAGTAGAACTGTGGCCGCTAAGAATACAAATAGAACTAAGAGGAACTATAAGAAGGGAGGGAGAGGAGGTTTGGGGTAAGACAGACTGGGGTTGAGAAGTTGGTAGGACACCTCGGTAAAGATGTTAGTATGCTGCTGGGAAGTGAAACTGATGCTAGAATTAAAGTCAAACTATGACCCCAGAGCTGATGGCTGAAGTTACAGAAATATACGAAAGCACTTGAAGAGTTACTATAGAAAAAGGAGGGCTACTAACTAAAACATGGAAAATATCTACATTCAGATCAGAAAAGGAAAAGACAGAGAAAGAGGAGGAGAACTAGAACACTGATGTATCCTGATAATCAGAGTAGAAGAGGCTTTCATGAAAAAGGGAGTAATCGACTACAGTAAATGTCAGAAGTTAATGAATCTGAACATTAAAAAAGGGCAATTAAATTTGGCAGGTAATATTATTAAGTGCCAGGGTAGACACCAGACTGGTGGAGCTCAAGCCTAGGCAATTCTTTCACAAATTTTCAAATGGCTAGAAATGAGAGCTGTCAAAATTAATGGGGGTAGATTAATGGGGGTATCAAATTGACCCAGAGACAAGCTTGAAGCTCCCAGTGGACAAACTGAAACAATTTCAGTATCAAAAAGAACAATGACTGCAATGAAACCGAATCAATGAAATCACACATAGAATCAAAAAAAATTTATCAATTCATTATGATATTCAAAAAGTTCTTATAAGGTTATATAAACTCATTTTAAAATAACTCCTGAAAATTAATAATGGAAGGAAAAGAATCAAGCAATTACTTTGTATTTTCAGTAGGAACTGAATTTTGGGTAACTAACTAAACAGTCCCAGCCAATGACAGAAAGCTCTACTTTACAAAATAATACCAGCTATAATGATAATTTCAAAAAGGTAAAACTATAAAAACGTAACTTTGCCATTCATAAAACAATGAATGATTCTGGCAAGGATTATCAACTGTTATTAAAGCTCTTAAGTAAATGTCTGCTGGGGAATAAGATATCAATATTATACTATGGCAGCCTGTATTTTCTAAAGATGGCTACAACAAAATTTCTAAATCTACATGCTCTCTCCAGTGAGACCTTGTCCCTCACTCATCAAGAACTAGAGTTTAATTCCTTTCTCTGTGAATCTGGGCCAGCTTTGGTGACTTGTATATTATCAATAGAATGTAGAAATGTTGTAGGTGATTTCTAAGGCCACATTCCTTTGGCCCAGTTCTCTTGAAATTCTTGCATTTTGTACTCTCTGGGAACCCAACTGCCATGCAGTGAGAATCACAAGTTACATTACATGTAGGTGCTCCAGTCCACAGTCCCAACTGAGTTCTGCCTTGAGTGTTCCTGGCCAAGTGCCAGACATGTGAATGAAGGAAGCCTTCAGAGAATATCTCAGCCTTTAGTAATTTTAAGTCACCCTCAACTGCCAAAGTCTCCAGCTGAAAACACAGACAATATGGAACAAAAACCAAGCATCCCCACCATGCTCTGTCTGAAGTCCTGACCCACAGAATCTGTGAGCATATAAACACTTTTTTATATCACTAAGTTTGGGGTAGTTTGTTACACAGCAATAATAATTGGAACATATGCTTAAGTAACACCACATAGATTATTTCCTAGCTGTAAGGGGGAAACCTGATTGTAAATGGAAAGATCGGAACTAGATCCAAGATTAGGGACCAATAATCTAATGCTTAGTCTCAGCATCACTAATATTGGGTCGACCATATATTATGTTTTTTGATATGAAACACATGAAGTGTATACCACCTAGAATAGTCTAGTCCAAATGTTTAAAGTGAACCCACTAAGCCTTTATATACAATTTCCAGTTTATCATAAACACAGGGGATAGAAAAACATGATAAATGACACAGCAAGGAAGCAACCAAACAAATCCAGATGGTAGGATATTCAGGACAACTGACCTGGTCATTTTATTTTTATTTATTTAGTTATTTATTTTTAAAAATATTTTTTCCTTATTGATTTTTAGAGAGAGGAAAGGAAAGAGAGAGAGATAGATAGAAACATCGATGAGAGAGAACATAGATTGGCTGCCTCCTGCATGCCCCTCACTGGGGATTGGGCCCACAACCTGGGCATGTGCCCTGACTGGGAATTGAACCGGCGACCTCTTGGTGCATGGGTCGACACTCAACCACTGAGCCACACCAGCCGGGCCTGACCTGGTCATTTTAAACTGGTAAGAACAGATACTACACTTGATCTTAGCCAAAAGGCTGAGAAGCAATGACCTGGTCATTTTAATGAGAGAGTTATGAAAACAAACACACAACAAAACCAACTCACCAATCACCATCACCACCAACAAAAGGGATTAACCAGATCCAATGTATAGTCCTCATTAGATACTGGTTTGGATAAACCAGCTGTGAAGGACATTGTTGAACCAATTAGAGAAATCTGAATATAATCATAGTATTACATGAGAAGAATGCAACTTGGCTAATAACTTCATTATGTCATTTTGTCAAAATAAATACACATAAAAAATATATACAAAAACAGAAGTGTATTCACAAAGCTGTTATGGTGGAGACATCTGGATGTGGAAATGTGATGTTTTTGTTTTCTTTCATTTGTCTTCATTTAAAACAATTTCTCTATAGTAGATATGTACTACTCTTACAATAAAAATTATTTTTTAAAAGGAATCTTGGGGAAAGGAAGGAAAGAGATGAGATGGCAGGCTTCCTAGGGTGGGTGGTACTTGTGGTAGGAGCAAAAGAAGAGAAATCTAAAATTCAAGGGAAATTTTCTTAGTATTTAGAGACAAGAGCTTATTTGTAGTTAGAGGACCAGTGCGCACCGGGCAGGGTGAGACTAAAGATGCAAAAGTAATATACAAAAATCCTAGTTCACTATTACTTTTTCAGAACTTGGAAAACATATTAGGAATAAAAGGAACTACAGGCTTGACAATGGTGAGTTTGGTGATGGTTGCTGATATTTCCTGAGCTTTGATGTGACAAGCCCATTATATGCATGATCTCATTTAATTTTCACAACCCAATTTTTACCAATGAAGATATTTAGATTTAGAGTTCCAAAATCATACAGCTAGAACTGATGTCAGAGCCAGGAGTTCAGCTCAGGTCTATTTGACTACAGAGCCCTTGCTCTTAACCAGCCAACTATTTGATCCCCAAAAGTATCAAATTACATGACCAACTGAGGAAAATTGAGCTTTTACTAAACTTTCATCTTTCAAACTTAAGAAAAGTTAAGAGCACTAATAAAAACCATTATTGAATATGCCTCAGGCAACTAGGTTTAAGTGCATTTCACTGTGTGAATAATAACTTCTTGCAGAGCTGGAATTTGGTGATTCAGACTAAGATGAAGTGGTTTTAGGTCATCTTAACTGAGTTAAAATGAAATAAATGATTCTACCTTTCTGAATATGAAATGGGAACTTAATTTTTTTTCACAAGCTACCACCTTCCTCATGCCCTGTCCTCCTCCCCAAATAACAATGCCAACTACAAATGTTTCTGAGAGCTGACTAACAGTGCAATTTAAAGCAGACAATCATTAATAAAACCAACTCTAAATACTAATTAGGGACACTTCATCAATTTCCATGTAAATTGTTTGTTTGTACCTATTTACCCATCATTGTTCTCTATACAATAGAAAAAAAATGCAAATGAACAAATCAGAATGCAGCCCTAATGGGACTTTCTGTTTATAACCATTAGCCCAGAGGTGTGCTGTAATTCAATTCTCAAGTAGCAAGATTTAGCCTCATTAACAGACTGCAAGGGCAGGTTACAACTCATAAAACCCTACAGTAAACAAAGTTTATGGACACAGCACAAAATCTTTAGCCTGATTGACAGAATTCTAGTTCCCTATCAGATTGCCTTGATTTACTTTTCTACTAATGTCCTGACACCACAGAGACAATTCTGCTTGGGCCTAGAGCTCTCTGGTATGATGGCATATTTGCATTGTTTGTTTTCTCACCCATTAACTTCCCTTAGGACAAAGAATCAACTGAGAAAATAGAAGTTAATTGTTAAGGTCAGAAGGAAAAGCTTGTAATTATAGCAATTGATTATGCAACCAATTTTAATTTAATTGATAGTATTAATTTCCAGATTCATAAGTAAAACTATTTTATTTTAATTTTTATACATAAGCTTCATTAAAAGTCGTCTTTTTTTGCAGTAATATTTAAAGGACAGATAGTAACAAAATCTAATCATCTTTTACAAAAAAAAAAAAAAGACATTGTTTATGTTAAAGGGATTAAATGACCAGAGAGTAAGGACAATGATTATTTCATTATTTTTGATTAGCATTCAGCACAAACTGCTCAAATATATAGATAATATTTCTGACAATGATGGTTTGCCTACTGACACAAGTATAGAAATGAGTTACTGCTATCTGTTTTGACCATTCTATACTCAAAAGAAGACAGACACTCATAGCTATAAATAAATCATGTTTACTATGCTGAAAAAAATTAATCTTTCACTGGGATACAAAGGTAGCATTGAAAACTGATATCATTAAAAAGAAAAGTACAGAAGAAAAATTCAATACATAGGAAAATTATATATCTTTTATTTACCTGCCTTGTCTACACTTAAATAAACTGAAGTAGTTAGGCTTCCTATTTATAGGAATGGGTCTGATGACATTTACCTTTTTCTATATAGTATTATTTAGAGTTAAACTGAGTTACGTGGGTAATCTAGATTTTGTAAGATGGAAGTATACTCTGGAAGTTTTGATGGAAGCTGTATTTTGGGAGGCCTCCCTCCCCATGACCAAATTTTACAAATTATAACAAATTTTTGTAAATACTAGTTCCGTGCCTGTGCAGTGTTTTCTACACATTTCCTCATTTACTACTCACAACTCTGTAATGTTAGCTACTATCTCTCTGATTTGACAGGAATTGAATCTCACTTAAACACACTGCCCAAGGTCATACATCTTGTAAATGGCATAGTAAGAATTAAAATCAGTGTCTCTCTGATTTTAAATAACAAGTCCTATCTATTATATAACTACTGTACAGAATTTTTGAGGCCCTATTGCTATTGTGATTAAAAACAAACAAACAAAGTTTTTTCCTTACTCTTAGGTTATACAAATCAGGTTAAATGCCCCCTGTTATTGAATGCTGAGAGGTGAAGAGAAACTAATTTGCTTATATTCATTTAAAACTCAGGTTCCTGACCTTAAATTATAAGCCTTCAGAAAAGTGCTGAATGTGGTACATTTAAGCTTTATTTTTCTCTTTGCTAACATCTTTAGGACAAGGCAAATGTCCTGTTATGGTCCAAAAACCTTGTATTTAAATACAATAAATTTAAAATTTTCAAATCCAAAAGCTAGATCAGAACTAACCACTTTAGACATAAACTGAAAAAATATTTAGCCCTTTCACAGTGTGTCTTCAAGTTACTATTTTCCTTATCGCTCTGAAATGGTCTACAATTTGCCATAGATAGATGCACTAATAAAACTTGACAATTTAAGGACAAACTCTTCAAGAATAAGTAATGTAATTCCTTGTTTCCTTTCCATAAAAATGTATTGGTATGCAATTTTTATATTTCACAGTTCACCGACATCTAGGCAAGCTTTCTTCCACTGCTTCAATGGTGCTACTTTTAATTTTATCCTCCTTAGTCGTAGTAATTAAAGTGATCAGCAGTGGCATCCCAGCGGCTTTGACACAGCTACAACCCCCTAGCAGACTTTTGCTTTTAAGGGGAAGGGAAAAAAAAGACTAGAGTTTCATTTCACAGAGAACAAGAAAATCAAGCTTCTCCAATCCTCAACTTCATTCAATTGTTCTTTCAGCAGCCTTTGGATCTTAAGAATCAAATAAAAATGGCTGCCATGGGGGGTCCTTTTTATACATGCCGCAAATGTCGCTGACTGACATTACTTTAGCCAAAAAATGATGCCATGGATTTGTGAAGGTGAATTAGAACATGAAAAACTGTCAGTGTAGCTGCTGAGATCATTACCCACCCAAGGGTGTCTTTTATAACATTAGATAATTTTATTCAGTCAGTTGAAAAGTATATATTAAAAAGTCTTTCTATTTAAGAAACATGTCTACACACATTTTTGTGAAATAAGCTTTAATAAAACTTTAAAAATATATTATTTCAAATAATGTAGTTTGTATCTTTACTCTTTGTAAATTTGTGTTTATAACAGAAAAAGCACTCTATTTCTACCAATAAGCCCATAATTGCACATCCTTTACCTCCTTTAATCACACAGTATCCTGTGCTTACTTGTGTTATCTTCAGTGTTTCATATAGTCTTAGTAATTGGACTTTTATTAATTGAGCTAAGTACATTTTAACTTATCTATGCTAGTTTTTCATAGGATTCTGTTCTCAAAATCGTCCATGAAATTCCTCAATTTTGTAGTAAACTAAGAGAAAGAACTTGACTGCCACCCTTTCATCATTAGATAGGAAGCAAGGTTCTATTATTAGGCATTCAGAAAGAACAACAACAAAAAAAAGAGTTCTGTCCTTGTCCAGAGGCAAGGATTACCAAAGTGCACCTATTTAGTTGCTACCAAAGATAGAATGAAAATAAAAAATAAAATTACAAGATATTTAAAGATTTGGGTGGACTAGATATTTTACTGACACCTTGATCAGTTCTTGACTGAATAAATAGGATTTAGGGTGAAACATTAAAACTGTTTAGCAGATCTTTTCAACCCATTTCAAACTTTTCTTATGCTGGTTTGTAATATAAGCAGACATGCTTATAAATGGTCACACCTGCTCATTTCTCTGGGGATGGCCTGATCTCTGTTTCTCTAACAAAGAAAGAAAGAAAGAAAAAAAAATCAGCCTTTCTTGTTGCAAAACAGAGTGGAAAGTCAAAATCTTTCTCAAGTTTGCCCCATCTGGTCAGATTAAATCTTTGATCAACCCTGGGGATTACATTTATTTCTGTAGTAACTACTAAATTTTGAATCTGCTTAAAATACATAGGTAAAATATTAAACAAAATGTGAATTCAAGTTTAAGGTCTAGTTTTTAACATATGAGTAGAAAATACAAAAGGACCAATTCAGAAAAAATAGATGAATTTTAAGAATTTAGATTTCATCAGTATGCAATTCATAAAACTGAATATAACATACTTAAGTTTTTTTACATACCCCTCTATTTCAAGATACAGCAATTATTTTTAACTGTAGTATTTGTTTTACCTGAGTGCTATTATACCATGCTATACAAATAAAGAATTCTAAACATAAAAGAGTATGATCAACTTAATGTTGCTAAATAAGCTTTTCTTTTAAAGTATCTGGAAGCAATCTGGTATGTGAAGTTTTACATTCTACATCAGTAATCATTTTCTTTCATTCATTAAACTAATATATATGACTTGCTAGTCGATTGTATATTTCTCTAAAAATAATTATTTTAGGATTAAAAAAGCAATTATTTTGTGTTTTTGAAAACCTCAAATTGTATTAGCAGAATGAATGGAAATAGTTTGGGCCTCCAAAAAGGACCCTTTGATAATTTAATTCCTTTTTTCTTTGTGAAATTGATAACTTCTTAGTTTGAAAAAATTATAAGAAAAAAAGAAGACTGGCTAAGTATCACCTTGTGTTACATCCAAGGCCTCTTGCTGGTTGTCTGGCTGCTCTTTTATAGGCAAAAAGGAGTTGAACGCTCTCTGGCTCCTTAGATCTGGCCCAACAAATGCACTGCCAGTCATGCACATGGATCTAGCTTAAAACCCAGTGTGAGCCTAAAAGAAGCCAGTCAGACTGGCACCTACTCATGCAGAAGGAGATAGATTTGTCATGACAGGCTGATTATTCAATGTAAAGAAACAGTTTAGCTTTTCTAATCTGGTACAAATACATCTTTCTCAGCAAAAAAGTAAAAGGTCTAACAGTTCAAGTATTTAAAGTAAAGAAA
>CM061270.1:37137500-37645000 GCA_030848825.1 Tadarida brasiliensis
AAAGCAATTTTATTAATTAAAAAACAACAACTGTTGACCCTGGAACAAGTCAACTGGATTTTTCTTTTAAGTGCAAAGTAACCAAGCAGTAAGAAAATTAGGTGCATCCCTCAACAAATCAATCTAGCTCTTTCCGCTAATAACAACACATGATTTATCTTGAATAGGGATGGAAGCAAAGACCTCTGCACAGCCATAACAGTTGACATAAAGACCATACACAAGACGTTATAAAGCTTGTTATTCTGATTTTTAAAATAATTCTAGCAAGTTGGGTATTTGGTTTGCATACCCATTGCAATTATGGGCTCATTATAAAGGGACAATAGGTTTCCCTAACATTTATGTAATGCCTGAGCCCTGTCCTGGGGTTGTGCAGGTGAATGCGGTCTGTTTCTTTAGGAGTTGATAACCTAGTAGCAGAGAAACAAACATGAATTTTTTTATGACTCATGACTAGCATTTAACCTGCTCAGAATTCAACTTATTTAAAAACTTCAACTATTGATAACCCTGCTGAGAGCTCAGAAAAGAGCCCAATACTCATTTGGCAGCAAAGTAAACAGCATAAAGACCATTTATTTAAACTCAATGACTATTAACTTAGCAGAGTCCCTCATAACCTTATTCATAGTTTTGTTTAAAAGAACCCAATTTTAAATATGTATCATAGGTATAGGAAGAAAGAATAAAAGTTGTAAAGAAAAGAAGTCTAACAGGTGTTTATGTAATTTCTAAACCCAAGCAGATTAAAGAGTAGAAAGGGAGTTTGCAAAGGCACATTGACTGCTGTGAGACATTAACTTTCAGCTGACTGTAGTTAAGGGCAAGATGGGGAAACTACAAAAAACAAAAACCTTAAAATACAAGTTTCAACCACTCAGTCAAGAGGCAAATAGTATCACCCAGTTGAACGTGCCCTACCTCATTTTAGTATAGCCAGTAAAATAATATTCATAATGATAATTCTCAAATGAAAATTCAATTATATTAAAAATTCTCTAAGAAAGCAAGAAAAATGTAATCGATTTTAGAAGAAAAATAGTTAAGCTACCACAGGAGAAAAAGTTGTATAATTATAAATTAGGGTTTATAAACCCCCGTCTCAGGGGCCAGGTGGGTATGCAAATGAAGGAAGTACCCATAAGAAACACAGAAACTGACTGATGAATGACAGCTGCTGCTTCAGAGAGGGCAGAGAGCGGTGAAAACTGCGAGGCATTCCTGGAGGGCAGGAGCCCAATTCCATTCAAGCCTCTTCCTGCTTTCCACAAAGGCAGGCCCAGTATTGCCAGATCTGGTATTTCACAAGAAGTCTGAAATCTGTTTTTTGTTTTTTTAAATCCTCACCCGAGGATATTTTTCCATTTATCTTCAGATAGAGTGGGAGGGAGAGAGCCAGTGAGAGAGAGAGCAAGAGAGAGCAAGAGAGAGAGAGAGAGAGAGAGAGAGAGAGAGAGAGAGAGAGAGAGAGAAACATCGATGTGAGAGAGACACATCAATTGGCTTCCTCCTGCACAACCCTGACCAGGGCAAACTGAGGTATGTGCCCTTGACCAGAATCGAACCCGCAACTCTTTGGTCCACAGGCTGACATTCTAACCACTGACCCATACCAGCCAGGGCTGAAATATGGCTTTTTAAGTAAAGTATCTTGATATTGAAATTGTGGTCCACTACTGTGAGTCATAGAAGACTTATGTGGAATTTTAGCTAGACATTGGCTACTTCTGGGTTAAATCCTCATTTTTTTTAGACTCAACTGTCTAGACCAATTCATTACCACGTATACCAAAAAGCCAGTTTTAATGTATTTCAGATTCTCCTCAACTCCTACATCTTATTACCAGGACTAAAGAACAGGATGTAATGAAACAATGAATTTACTGTAGCTTAGTCTTACCTTACTCTCACTAACATCGGAAATCCATTCTTTTACTAAATTGTTCAATTTACCAAGAACAACCAGCCTGTAATAAAAAATAGCATGCTTTAGATTAAAAAGCAAACAAACAAACAATATCTTAAAAAGTAATTAAACATATAAGCAGTACCTTTGTGTTGGTGTTAGGGTAAAAGCATACTATACACACGTTAATGCTATCACATCTGTTGATACATGGCACATCTCTTTGGCATTCTTAGGTTTCTAAGAGTTCCAAAGAGATGATAAATGTGATAATATTTTTGTCTTTGAGTATTTTCAAAATTCAAAAAGCTTAATAAAGTCAAAATTACCTTCAATAAGGCTACAAAGGCCAAATGAGTTGTCAATTCTTTTGGCCTTACCATAGAATAAAGTCAATTCAATGTAATAATAACAGATTACCATTCTCTCATTGAAAGTCATAGGTCTTTGAATAATTAAAATGGGTAAATTAATTATTGGCTACTTTTTATGAAATAATATTCTTAATAAATGCAATTTATTAAAATAAATTTGCAACCAATGGCTTATCCAAATCCACATTTAAAAAAGAGAGAAGAAAAACAGAGTTTAGGCATCTCACAGATAACATGAAAAATTGAATTCCTGGATCTGTCCAAACCTGCTTCTCCCTCAGCCTTCTCCTCCGTTCTCTCTCACACATTCCATAGTCATCAGACAACCCTACCTTTAAAACATGCAAAAATTCTACAACTTTTTTTTTTCTCCTTTACTGATTTTTAGAGAGGGAGAGAGAGAAACATCGATGAGAAAGAACATCAAATGGCCACCTCCTGCATGCCCCCACTGGGGATCAGGCCCACAACCTGGGCATGTGCCCTGACCAGGAATCGAGCTGGCAACCTCTTGGTCCATGGGTCAATGCTCAACCACTGACTGAGCCACACCAGCCGGGCTCTACCACTTCTTATCATTGCCACTGCCGACCACCATCAATTCCTCCCTGGATTATATTAGCCTTCTAACTAGTTTCCCCAGTTTAGACTTGATTTCTCTTCAGACTATTCTCAATATGGCAGCCAAAGTGATTGCATTAAAATATGAGTAAGTCATATCAATTTTCTGGTCAAGACCCTTATAGCTTCCCATTTCACTCAAAGTAAAAGCCAAAACTTTTATAATGGTTTACAATGTCCTAAGTGATCTTCTATTCCAAACTCCTTTCCACCTCACTTTCTTTAAGTCCATATTACCCTGCTTACTCACTCTGCTTCAGGCACTCAGGCTACCATGCTCTATATTCCTTAAACAAAGCAGGTACACTTCCACCCAAAGCAGTGATTCTCAACCTTCCTAATGCCACAACCCTTTAATACAGTTCCTCATGTTGTGGTGACCCCCAACCATAAAATTATTTTCGTTGCTACTTCATAACTGTAATTTTGCTACTGTTGTCTTAGGCGACCCCTGTGAAAGGGTCGTTCAACCCCCCCCCAAAGGGGGGTAACCCCACAGGTTGAGAACCGCTGACCTAAAGCCTTCTGTCTAGAATGCTGTCCCCTCAACTATCCACATAGCTCCCTCATCTTCAAATTTTCCCTGAAATGTCAATGAAGCCTTCACTGACAACCTCCATTCTCAGCTTTATTTTTCTCAGCATCACTACTCTTTCCCAGCAACATTCATCACATGTAACATATATCTATTTTACTTATTTGGCTAATTGTTAGTCTCCGTCCCTAATCTCCACCTAAAATATAAGATCCAGGAGGGCCAAGATTTCTCTTCATGTTGTCTTTTTTTTCAAAAATCCCTAGGCAGGGACATAGTAGGTACCTGATATATATTTGTAAAATTAATTATTAAATACCATACTATAAAATATTTTGCATTTTTAAGTGACATACCTGTGGTTCAATTCTTCCTCATCTTCAAACACTCCAAATGGTTTCATAGCATCAATTAATTTCTGTGTGTAAATGTGATCAATTTCTTTAGGACATGCCAAGCTAATTGGAGAGGTGATTCCATAATGCTTTTGTTGACGCTGGCTGTCCAGCACGGTGTTTCTGTCCAAGAAAAATGTAACAGCAGAAAAAATTTAAAGCATCATATCATACTGATACATTGACTCTCTCAATTCACTCATTAATATAGCAACCTTAAAAGTTTACTTATTAGTACTAACAGTCAGAGCAAAAACTTTTTTTTTTAAAGGAAAAAAGGGTATTTTGTATTTATATTGATGAAAGGCTATTCATACTGTCTCCAGCTTTCATGGTTAGGATGTCTTTTCAAGCCAAAAGCAGCATGTGTTGGCATCAGGACAACTGTGCCAACACCACTCAGCTCAAATTCAAAGAGCCTGAATGGGAGTTGGGCCAGGGCCACCTCCACTATACCCTACAGACTTAAGTCAAGTACCATCTAGATTCAATCTCTGAAAAGCAGTCAGCCACTTGAAAGAAAGCTCTAAAAACAATGTTTTTCCTTCCCTCAGGGAAGAAATGAAAACATTCTGTTAGAAGGTCCTTGTGAAATATTTTGACTTTTAAAAAGAAATCATGAATAGATTTGTCCTTGAGATACCTAAATTAACATCCTTTGCTTGAATTAGAGTTCACAGTCCTAACATTTTGTGACTCTAGTTAATTGTTCCTTCATTTAGACTGGTACCCAGACCATTTTCACACTGAGTACTTATCCAATTCTTTACACTAAATTGCAACCCTTAACAGAATATAAGCTACCCTTGAAAAGGTCCTAGCCATCAGAAAATTATAGTCTTGAATACAGCATAATAGAATTTCTGAGATTTTAGATTTACACAGACTAATAATTTCAAAATAAAATATGAGACCAACACGGGTTGCCAAAACTTTTAATTATGCTAAAAAAGGAAAATAAAAACATACACAATAACCACAATAACCAACTGACCCTACTACCTGTCTTAGGCATCCTTTCATGAAGGGCCATTAACACCTACAGTAAGAATGTAATCTCAGCCCCAACCGGTTTGGCTCAGTGGTTGGAGCGTTGGCCTACGGACCAGAGAGTCCCGGGTTCAGTTCCCGCTAGGGGCATGTACCAAAAAAAAAAAAAAAAAAAAAAAAAAAAAAAATGTAATCTCAAAGAACAAGTCTTTTAAGTGAATAAATTAGCCCTGTAAACAAAAACACACAAAAAAATACAATAGTGACTATTTAACTGTTTTTGAATTTGAACTGGTCAAAACACTGACTTATCACATGCTCTTTGGTTAAAAATTTCATTAGGTATAAAGAGAGAATCAAATGGAAGATAAAAGTCTATATATCTTCTGAAATAAATCAAACAAACAAAAGGGAAACACGTCAATACTAATCACTTTAACTTCTTTCTAGTATTTATTTTTACTGTAGAACAAATAAAATTTCAATTAGTTATTTTAAGTAGTAACTTCTTTTTTAAAGATTTAGCTCTTTTGCCCTGGCCAGTTTGGCTCAGCAGTTAGAGTGTCCGCTGTGGACCGGAGAGTCCTGGGTTCGGTTCCCGCTAAGGGCACGTACCTCGGTTGCAGTTTGTCTCCGGCCCCGGTTGGGGTCGTGTGGGTGGCAACCACTCGATGTGTCTCTCTCACATTGATGTTTCTCTCTCTCTCTCTCTTTCTCCCTCCTTCCCTCCTGCTCTATGTGAAGATAAATGCAAAAATGTCCTCGGGTGAGAATAAAAAATAAAAAAAAGATTTAGCTCTTTCACCTCTAAGAGAGCAAGAGAGGCGTCTTAGTATTGTTTGTGCATGTGTGTATGTGTATAGTAAATGGATGGGACAGAATGATTATATATGATCATTTAATTAATCTCAACAACCCTGGCCAGTTTGCCTCAGCAGTTATATAGAGTATCGGCCTGTAGACCAAAGAGTGGCAGGTTCGATTCCAGTCAAGGGCATGCACCTCAGTTGGAAAAATATCCTCGGGTGAGGATTCAAAAAACAAAACAACAATAACAACAAAAACCTCTATCCAATTCATCTCAACAATAACCCTGAGGGGTAAATATTGAATAAGTGCCACTTTACAGGTAAGTATCCAAGATCTAAAAAGATAGGAAGAGTCAGCCCTGGACGGTTTAGCTCAATGGTTAGAGCATCTGCCCGCGGACCAGAGAGTCTGGGGTTAGGTTCCTGCTAAGGGCACATACCTCGTTTGCAGTTTACCCCTGGCCCTGGTTGGGGTCATGTTGGGTGGCAACCACTCAATGTGTCTCTCACGTTGATGTTTCTCTCTCTTTTCCTCCTTCTCTCCCTCCTGCTCTATCTGAAGATAAATGCAAAAAATGTCCTCGGGTGAGGATAAAAAAAAAAGATAGGAAGAGTCAGAATCTGAACTCCAAAACTCAAGATATTTCCACCACTCTATTCGCCCTTCCATAGTTCTGACATTAATTATGATCCTGGGTCCTACTTTCTTATATGTATGCTGAAAAAGTTGGCTTTCTAAGTTCCTATTAGCACTAAAATTCCAAATCTATGGTTCTGAACCTCCTTCATCTAGGCAGGAGTAAAATAAAAGGAAGCAACAGAATCCCACATTCCCTTCAACCCATAAATTTCACTTATAGGTAAATATGCTGGAGAAATTCCAGTACAAGTGTACAAGAAGACCTGTACAAGAATGTTTACTGCCACACTGTAACATTAAAAATTGGAAACATGGCCCTGGCCAGGTCGCTCAGTTGGTTAGAGCATGGTGGTTGTCATTGGATACACCAAGGCTGAGGGTTCAATCTCTTGTCAGGGCACATACAAGAAGCAACCAAGAAATGCAAAAACAAGTGGAACAACAAATCGATGTCTCTCCCCCTCCTTTTCCTCTCTCTCTCAAAAATCAATAATAAAAAACAATAACAACTAGAAGCAACCTAAAATAGTCACTAACAGGAAAATACCTAAATTAGGGTGTATCCCTATGGAATACAATAAAGTGGTTAATATGAATTAACTAGAGCTAAATACATTAACATGGACAAAGCTCAAAGGTACTATGCTGCACTAAAGAAGCAAGTTGCAGAATGACAAGTGTGATACTTGTTACATAAAGCTTAAAAACAATGTCAGTTATTATGGGTATATACATAGTATGTATTAATGGCATTAAAAAACATGCAGCAATAACCATCAAATTCAGGACTGTGGGGAACTCTGGGCAGAGGCAAATGGGACCAGATTAAGAGGTAGGAGAATCTGCCCTGCCTGTGGTTGAGCATGACCCATGCACCAAGAGGTCACCTGTGGGATTCCCGGAGGTTGTGGGCCAAATCCCTGTTGGGGGGCGGGGGCGGGGGCGGGGGGCATGCAAGAGGCGGCCGATGATGTTCTCTCTCATCGATGTTTCTCTCTCTCTCTCTCTCTCTCTCTCTCCCTTCCTCTCTAAAAATCTATAAAGAAAAAAAATTTAAAAAAAAAAGAGGTAGGAGAATCCTTCAGATGTATTTGGAATGATTTATTTTTTTGGAATGATTTATTTTAAATAAAGATATGTGTCTACACGCACGCACGCAAGCAAGCACAAACACATATAATGTTAAGCTTTGGGAGAGATGGATGGTGTCTACACAAATAATGCTTATGTTATTTTCTGAATTTTCCCATTATTTCCTAAAAAACCAAAATGTAAGAATGTACAACATCTTCCGCCAAGCACGGAAACCGTTTGTGACTTATCAAAGAGTGAGCAGGAGGTACAGACCGGTAGGTATGTTATGGGTAGATGGAGAGGAGTGGGGAGGGCGAAGAGACCTCAGCCTTCATTAAAGAGAAACGAGCACTCCAGAAGACCTGGAGACAGCGGGTCCGGAAGGGTGCAGGGGGAAGAAGGGGGATGGTATTTGCGCCAATGCAGACAGGAGAAGAGACCGGTTCAGACAGTGCTGGGAGCAGGAGAGTGACCAACAACTGCTCCGCACCGACACGCTCGCCTTTCTCCCGCCGCATCCCCGCCTAGGGGCGTCCTCGGGGGCGGGACAGCCGAGGGCAGATGGGGACTCCTGGAGTCCCCGAGTCTGTGTACTGTGCAGGGGGGTGGCCAGGTGAGCCGCCGAGTGCAGGGGAGGTACCCTTGCCGACCGGAGCGTGAAAGGTGACCACCCCGGCGAGCTCCGGGCAGAGCACGGAAACGGAGTTCCGGACTGACCGCTTCAGCCCACCCCTCACCGCCTCACCCCCAACCGCCGCCCCCCACCACTTACGCAGACGTTTCTTTCATCGCTTCCTGCGTCTCCCTCACAGGCGAGTGTCTCTCGCTCTGGAGTCCCGTACTCGTTCTTTCCCTCTCCGTTACTCCACTTTCCTCCGGTCGCTTGCAGCTCGCTTGCTCGCTCTCTTCCTCACTCACTGTGGCCGAGGCATCCAACCGAGTAGTGAAAACACCACATAACCGGCTCTTTTTATGACAATACAGCGCGGACGACGCCAACATGGCGCCGCTTCCCAGCCTGCCCCTCGTCCGCGCGGCCCCGCCCCAGGAAGCCTGGGCCCGCCCTCGATCCCGCCCCCCCGGGGGTCGCGGGAGGCTCTGCTGGCCCCACCCACGAGGGCGCGGGCTCTGGCTGCAAACGCCGGTCGGAGAAGAGTGTTTGGTCCGCTGCTTTGTCTGTGGGAGTGTTAATCCAGGCAAACTGCTTGGAAGGTAATTTGGAACATATTTTTCTTGTTTCTCTAATGAGAGCCTGTATCATATAATCTTTAAAAGATCATAACCTTGCCTAGCAAATACTGTTTTAACTCTCCTATTATTCCACATCTTTAGTTGTAGTCATACGTCATCAAGCCACATAAGGAGATTCTGTTGTGAGAGGATCACATCCAGGAACGTGTAACTTTGCAATTATCCCAGGGAAAAGCAAGCTTGTAAATTGGAGGTTAACTGTTCACCTCTAAGGCCCCCCTCCCATTCATGACATCTGGCAGTTAAGTGAGGGAGGTCGAAAGGAACGGCTAGCAGCTGGCATAGGAGGGTAAATGGAAGGCAGAATCAAAATCTCACACTTGCACATAGTAGAGAGCATGTTCCATGTGCGTTGAGGATGAAAACGGGAAAATAATGACGAATTTTAAATATTTGAGTGTAGAAATAATGTAAAATACTAAGTCATTACAAGGAAAAGGATGTCAAGAAGCTGCTTTTTTCTCCAAATGTGACTAGTCACAGTAAATACAGATCACGTATAGAATTACTCACTTATTAAAAAATGTTTATTGAGAGCCCAGTCTGTGCCAAGCATGTGATTTCATGGTGCATAAAACCAGAGGTATTCTTTAAGCTTATGAAGTTCAGACTTTAGTGAGGAAACAATCAAATATAAGTGATATTCTTCTGTTGCAGACCTAAAGCACCTACTATGTGTCAGGCACGGACTATACTTAATTGCTGCCCTCAAAAGTTCACAGTCTAGTGGAGGAGAAAAATCATATACAGAGATCATCACACTACATTATGGTCTGTGATACAGATAGGGTCAGGATTTAGGGAGGCCTGAAGAGTTCCTTCCTAGAGGAGGGGAATGCAGCCTAAATTAGCAAGATTTGTGAGTAGGGATTGGGTGCAGGTGGTAGGGAGAAGGCAAAACAAGAGTAGTAGCTAGCACAGGTTTCAGGGTGAGGGAGACCCAAATTTGAGTTCTAGTTTTGCTACATACAGTTATGTGACCTCAGGAAAATTAACCTCAAAAAGCCCTTTCCTCAACTATAAAATAATAGAGTGTAAGAGAATTAAATGAGAAGAGTATGTATAACCACATGAATCTCAAAATTCAGACATGCAAGTAGTATCACTTTATTTTCTAACACTTAATTTTTTACCCTGAGCCCCTCATTCTTCTGAGCTGGCAGATGAAGACAATCTTGGCCTTCTGTGTCTACCCCCCCACCCCCACCCCAATGTTTAAGGTGGTGCCAAGGTATTGTTTTTAGTTGTTTTTCTTCCCATTCTCTTCTCTTTGTGAATCTACCCGGGGTTGAATGCCAGTCCTCAACCCCCTTTTCAATAAGAACTCTTTCTTTCAAGGAGTAACATATTTTCCTTTTGCGGGGGAAGGGTGTTGACATTGTAGCTGTATTTTTTCAAGCTAAAATTTTCCGGTTACAAAAGTAACCATGCTTGTAAAAAAAAAAAGAGTAGAAATCTGTCCCTCCTATTCAATGTTTTATTCTTTAGGGAACCATTATTAACAGTTGAGTATCAATTCTTCTGGAATGTTTTAAATATACCACAAACTGCATGTAAACATATACCAGAGGGTTTGTTTTTATAATTTAAAAAAGGGGGGGGATCATACTGTACATGTTGTTCTGCTCCTTGATTTTTTTTTTTTTTTTTTTAAACCTAAAAATCATGAACGTCTTTCCATGGCAGTAAATGTTATGGACTGAACTGTGTTCCCCTAAATTTCACACGTTGAAGTCATAACTCCCAGTACCTCAAAATGTGCCTGTATTTGGAGATAGGATCTTTAAAGAGATAATTTAACTTAAATGAGGTCATTAGTATGTCTCCTATTCCAATAAGACTGGTGTCCTTATAAGAAGAGGAAGTTTGGACACACATGGCTAGAGAAAACCATGTGAAGGTACAGGGAGAAGATGGCCATCTATAAGCCAAGGAGAGAGGCCTCAGAAGAAACCAACCCTGCTGACACCTTGTCTCAGAATTCTAGCCTCCAGATTGTGAGAAAATACATTTCTGTTGTTTAAGCTACCTACCCAGTCTGTGGTACTTCCTTATGGCAGCCCAGCAAACCAATACAGTAAATATGAACCTACTTTATTCTTTTTAACAGTAACATGGTATTCTTTGTCATAGGTAATATATAATACATTGTCAAAATGTATTTAACCACTTCCTTTGTCTTAGATTTGTTTATAAATAATGCTATAATAAACACCCTTATTGATACATCTTCTATACTTGTGTCACTAGTCGTTGAATAGATTCTTAATGATGGGATTACTATGTCAAATGATATGTATATTAAAAAAATGTTTTTTCTTTATTGAAATGAGAGAGAGGAAGGGAGAGGGAGAGAGAGAGAGATAGAAACATCGATGAGAGAGAACATCGATTGGCTGCCTCCTGCGTGCCCCCCACTGGGGATTTGGCCCACAACCTGGGCATGTGCCCTGACCGGGAATCGAACTGGTGATCTCTTGGCGCATGTAGCTCAACCACTGAGCTACACTGGCCAGGCAAGATATGTATATTTTAAAATAAAATTTATATATTCCAAATTGTCCTCAGTGAAGGTTATACCAATTTATAGTTTAACCAACAATATGTATGGAAAGGTCTGTTTCCTCAAACCTTCACAAATGCTAGGTATTAAAAATACCTTTTATAATTATGATAAAAATGATAAATGTACTGAAAAGTAGAGAGAATAGTATAATAAGTACCACATACCTATCAGTTAGCTTTAATTATTATTTTAGCATTTTGTCATATGTTTCACCTATTTTTGTTGAAGTCTTTTAAAGTAAATATGGATATCATGACATTTTACTCCTAATTATTTTGATGCATATCCAAATAGGAACACTTTCCTACATAACCACAATATCTTTTGTGGCAAGTTTTTTCATTATTAGGATCCAATCAAGAACCATGATTGCATTTGGTTGTTGGGTCTCTGAAGTGTACTTTAATCTAGAACAAACACTTGCTTTCTTGTTGCTCCTCGTCTCCTTCTCACACCCACTCCAGCTTTTTATTTTTCCTATGACATTGACTTGCAAAAACCAGGACATTTGTTCCCTAAAATGTCCCAATCTCTGGATTTTTCTGAGCGCTTCCTTGTGGTGTCATTTAACAATAACCCGCCCTGGCCGGTTTGGCTCAGCGGTTAGAGCGTCGGCCTGCGGTCCAGAGAGACCCGGGTTCGGTTCCCGCTAAGGGCACATACCTCGGTTGCAGTTTGTCCCCGGCCCTGGTTGGTTGTGTGGGTAGCAGCCACTCGATGTGTCCCTTTCACGTCGATGTTTCTCTCTCTCTCTCTTTCTCTCTCTTCCTCTCTCTCCCTCCCACTCTATCTGAACAAAAAATGAAAAAATGTCCTTGGGTGAGGATAAAAAAAAATAAAATAAAATAATAACCCCCCTATTTTCTGTTATTGGACGTTGGATCTAAAGGCTTGGTTAGATCCCGACTAAACAGTGCATCACACCAGAAGTCACATAATGAAGCTCTGGTAATCCGTTATTGCTGATATTAAGATTGACCACTGGGTTTATGTGATGACAATCATCTTGCAACTAGCTAGTAACCTGCAGGCTGATAACTTTGGCACCAGGTGAATATCTAGCTCTCCATCAGCCTTTCACCTAATAGTTTCAGCATTCATTGATAATTCTTGGGTTATTTAATTATTTCCTTAGAGGTGGAAAATTGTGATTTTCTACATTTATTGCTGGCATTTTAAATTTTTTTTTTTTTCTGGAAAGAAGGGCTCTTCCTCATTTACTAAGAGATGCAATTCCTACTGCAAAAGAAAAATATTTCTTTCCTTTTCAGAGTAAGAAGAACTTGGCATAATGACCACCTACAAAGAAGTTTTCATTTATTTGCTTGCTTGTTTTATTCCTCTTATTCGTGGTTTTTATATAGTTATCATGTTTCAATCAATTACATTAATTGTTCTTTTGGTGCTAAAATTGTCCCAACTTTGGCCAGTAGGTTCCTCTATCAAACTGATTCTTCTGTTTAAAAAATTATTTTAGATCAGTATGATAGGTTGGAAAGTTATAGTTCTTTGTGGTTTTAACTTGTATATCCCTAATCATTGATAAAAGTGCTCATCTTTCATAATTTACCAGCAATTTATATTTCTTACCCTGTAGATTGCCTCTTCATGTCCATGTCATCTTGGCATAACTGTGTTTATGCCAGTTATCAAGACTCATCCCTACAAATGAAATGTTTTCAGTGCTTACTGCCAGTATCTTCCAGCTGCAACTTTCCTGTGCTTGACATTTTTCCTTTAATCATCTCTTGATCTAGAATGCATCTTGAAATAGCTTATTCAAAAAGGGGGTACATTTTCTTAATTCTGGCATCTTTGAAAATGCCCTTCTAGCCCTGGCCGGTTTGGCTCAGCGGTTAGAGCATTGGCCTGCGGTCCAGAGAGACCCAGGTTCGGTTCCCTCTAAGGGCAATTACCTCGGTTGCAGTTTGTCCCCGGCCCTGGTTGGGTCATGCGGGTGGCAGCCACTCGATGTGTCCCTTTTTTTTTTTTTTAATCCTCACCCGAGGACATTTTTTCATTTTCTGTTCAGATAGAGTGGGAGGGAGAGAGAGAGAAACATCGACGTGAAAGGGACACATCGAGTGGCTGCCACCCGCACAACCAACCAGGGCTGGGGACAAACTGCAACCGAGGTACCTGCCCTTAGCGGGAACTGAACCCGGGTCTCTCCAGACCGCAGGCCGATGCTCTAACCGCTGAGCCAAACCGGCCAGGGCTCGATGTGTCCCTTTCATGTCAATGTTTCTCTCTCTCTCTCTCCCTCCCACTCTATCTGAACAAAAAATGAAAAAAATGTCCTCGGGTGAGGATAAAAAAAAAAGAAAAGAAAATGCCCTTCTACTAAATTGCAACATTTCCTTCAAAGTTTGGTAAATGTTGCTTTATTGTCACCCTATGAGTCTTAGACACTAGTAAGATTCTTATATTTGAAGTTCAGAAATTCTTCCCAAACGGGCTTTTGTATGACAGTCTTTTCCTAAAATGTGTCTAGAACAAAATAAACATTCTAAATTTTTTCTGAATATTTTTAAAAGATTAGATAAGTCCCTTTTATTTTCTACTTTAAAAATTATTATTGCTTCTAAAGAACCCAATTAAAAAATGGGCAGAGGACCTAAATAGACACCTCTCTAAACAGGACATAAAAATGGCCAAGAGACATATGACAAAATGCTCAGTGTCACTAATCATCAGAGAGATGCAAATTAAAACAACTATGAGGTATCACCTCACACCTGTCAGAATGGCCGCCATCAACAAATCATCAAACAAGTGTTGGCGAGGGTGTGGAGAAAAGGGGACTCTAGTACACTGCTGGTGGGAATGCAGACTGGTGCAGCCACTCTGGAAAACACTATGGTGTTACCTCAAAAAGTTAAAAACTGAACTGCCATTTGACCCAGTGCTCCCACTTCTAGGAATATACCCTAAGAAACCTGAAACACCAACCAGAAAGAATATATGTACCCCTATGTTCATAGCAGCACTATTTACAATAGCTAAGATCTGGAAACAGCCCAAGTGTCCATCAGTAGACAAATGGATAAAAAAGCTGTGGTACATATACACAATGGAGTACTATGCAGCTGTAAGAAAGAAAGATTTCTTATCCTTTGAGACAACATGGAGGGACCTGGAGAGTATTATCCTAAGCGAAACAAGCCAAGCAGAGAAAGACAAATATCACATGATCTCACTTATTTGTGGAATATAATGAACATAACAGTCTGAGGAACAGGGTAGTCCCAGAGATGTGGAAGTAGGGTACAGACTGACAACCCTCAGAAGAGGGGGTGGGAGGGAGGGAAGAGATAAACCACAGAACTTGTATGCATAACTAATTGACATGGACAACAATGCTGGGGATGGGGTGGGGGGGATGAGGAGGAGGGTGTCAATGGGGGAAAAAGGAGAAACATCTGTAACAAAAACAAATTAATAAAAAAATTTTTTTTTATGTAAAACAATGAGAGCAAAAAAATAAAAAAAAGAATTCATGTGTTAGAGTAAAAAAAAATTATTGCTTCTGTTCCATCAATCAGCTTTTTCTTTCTTTATTTTTCTTTTTTAGTTCATTTAGGTAAACTGAATTGCAACTTGGGAGAGTGTTAAAATGTTAGTACAAGTAATTCAGGAGAAAACCATCTAGACCATCACAGGACAGACCAGCCTCGGTCCAGGTTCCTTTTCTTTTCTTTTTTTAAAATTTTTTTCTTTATTGATTTTAGAGAGAGAGGGAGAGAGAGATAGAAACATCGATGTGAGAGAACATCTTTTGGCCACCTCTTGCATGCCTCCCACTGGGGATCAGGCCCACAACCTGGGCATGTGCCCTGACCAGGAATCAAACCAGCTACCTCTTGGTGCATGGGTCAATGCTCGGCCAGTGAGCCATACCAACCGGGCGGTCCTGGTCCCTTTTTGATGATGTTCTTTGAAACTAAAACAAATAAAAAAACTCTTGACCCCTTTATACACACATTAAAAAAAAATTTTTTTTTCTTTATTGATTTTAGAGAGAAGAAAGGGGAGAGAGAGAGAGAGAGAGAGAGAGAGAGAGAGAGAGATTGGCCGCCTCCTGCATACCCCCCACTGGGGACTGGGCCCACAACCTGAGCATGTGCCCTGACTGGGAATCAAACCAGCGACCTTTTGGTGCAAGGGTAGATGCTCAACCAGTGAGCCACACCGGCTGGGCTACATACACATTTTAATGAATCAATGTAATTGAAGGATGCACCTGGAAAGCTAATGAATAGTTTGTTAAACCCTCCCCTGAGACCTCCCCTAGGATTCCCACGCCAAAGATAAAAAGCCAAGACAAAGCACCCAGGGCATGCCCTCGCTAGAATACTCCCACACCTTGTATCTCTTCTTTTTCTCCTAAATTCTAAGGGACCCCAAGAGACTCGCAACCAGAGGGGCAGGGGGCAGCGGCAGTTTGTCCCGGGCTTACCCCTGAACCTGTCTCCAAGGCCCCCTTTTCTCTTTCTCAGAGAACCAGAGCAACCCTGCCTAGGCTCTCTCCTGTTGTTTTTTCTACACTAAACCCTTCCTTTGTTTCACTGTACCCAGCTTTAATAAACATACTCTCAAAATCACTTGGACTCATATTGTGAAATCTTTCCTCCATTAAGTCAAGAACTCATACACGCCCTGGCCGGTTTGGCTCAGTGGTTAGAGCGTCGGCCTGCGGTCCAGAGAGACCCGGGTTAGGTTCCCGCTAGGGGCATGTACCTCGGTTGCAGTTTTTTCCCGTGTGGGTGGCAACCACTCGATGTGTCCCTTTCACATCGATGTTTCTCTCTCTCTTCCTCTCTCTCCCTCCCACTCTATCTGAACAAAAAATGAATGTCCTCAGGTGAGGATAAAAAAAAAAAAAAAAAAAAAAGAACTCATACACTACTGGCTGGCCTGAGGCCGACCTGCTCCGGGCACAGACTCCGTTCAGTAACACTTGGATGTCTAGCTTGTGCCCTGCTAGGGCCTGAACCTATCTCTAAGAGTGTGGAAGAGGTAGGGGACCCAAGTGTTACAATTCCTAACAGCCCTCTGCAAGGAAGTGGCCTCTACCATTCCATGTTAGGCTGTCAGAGGGCACATTCTAGCATCTCCTGCTTATTCCCATAAATTGTTGTCTCCTCTCAGAAGAAGGATTACCTTCTGTGTTTGGTTTTATTTTGCTACACAGTTCATTCAGCATTGAATTGTAGCACACATTGTTGGTGTTTCTAATGTGAAATTTCCATTGCTGATGCAGATATTTCATTTGTACACTTTATTGATTCTTTTAAAAATATGAAATTGGTGCAAAGAAGGGATAAGGCACGTGCCTATGCATTTTTCTGTATCTAGAATAATATGTAAAATCCTGGACATGCTCTAAGCACTTCAGGAACCCATTGATTAGATGGGTTTGCCCCTGAGAGCAACCCAATTCCAAATGCCTGCATTTTTATGGTTTATGATTGTGGGTAAGGCCCCCTGCACCTCTGAGTATTTTCTTTCATTAAAAAACTTGCTAGCTTCATTGGAAGAGGCTTTGCTCTATACGCTGAGATGCGTCAAACCAAGCAAGGTAGCAATCAACAACTTTCCTGGGAGGCATCTTAACTGCCTGAAGTTAGGGTAACTCAGCAGCCTCTCCCAACTATTTCTTCTCTGCACATTCGGAAGGGCAGAAAAAGTCTGTATGCCAATTTAAAAACTTTTTCCCAGAGCTCGGGGGATTAACATATAAACTCAGTGGACAGGGCAGGTAGGTTCCCTGCTTCCCTCCAAATTGAAGCCAAGATTAATTACGGTATTCACCTGTTCCTGAAACAGGCTGGGCAGAGATCCTGGCTGTGCGCTCCCCGAAGCAGCACTAATCCCACAGTCCTCTGAGGACTCACTGGCTTTGATCAACTCATTCCCTCTCAGCAGGCCAACACGGTAGCCACAGGACACAAGTGCTTAGTTTACAATCATGTTAATTTTGCTTTGTGTTTGTCTTTAGCAGTTGGAGATTAATGAGTAAAAAGGGTGTTTAAATTTTCAACCAGCCTTCCTCTAATCACTTGGCAGCACCATTGCTGGCAGTTTTATTACTTTGATTTCCTGAATCAATCAGGTATACAGTTTCCCCGTCCAATATCAGCTATGGTGCAGGAAAAGACAGTCCTACCAGGAATTGTTGCTACCACTCTGAATTCCACAAAAGGCAACTGTGAAAATAGTCCCTTGGCAATGACTTTATAGGGTTTTGTTGCTGAATGCATCCCTGGCATTTTTAATAAATCAGAGACATTTCCAAAGTATTTTACAAAGAATGTTGCTATGCCCATTTTTCATAGCTTAGGAATCAAATTAGCCTATAGATAGGGTGGTGAAGATTAATCCAGAATTTAGAGTAAATTCATTAAAAAATTAGGTCGTTGCTACTCCAATTCCTAATTCTGCCTTCTGAACCGAGGAAAGCAAATTCCATTCCATTGCACGTTTTCTTTAGTTTGTGCTTCCTGGTGTGTACATAAAAAAGCTAGGCCTTGCCCTGGCTGGTTTGGCTCAGCGGTTAGAGCGTCGGCCTGCGGTCCGGAGAGACCCGGGTTCGGTTCCCGCTAAGGGCATGTACCTCGGTTGCAGTTTGTCCCTGGCCCTGGTTGGTCGTGCGGGTGGCAGCCACTTGATGTGTCACTTTCACATCGATGTTTCTTTCTCTCTCTCTTCCTCTCTCTCCCTCCCACTCTATCTGAACAAAAAATGAAAAAATGTCCTCGGGTGAGGATAAAAAAAAAAAAGCTAGGCCTTGATGGTTCTCTCTCAAACACGCTTCATATCAAAGAAATCCCCCTCAGGTTTATACACAGTGCCACCGAGTGTGCATTGTTCCTGGCAGTAAGGAACAAGGATAGCTTTGCTTTAACACAGTGGTGATTTTTCTAAGGTGCAAACCTGCTCATGATACTTCTTGGCTTAACATCCTTGAATGTCCCCTATATCCACTGGATCATGCTCTGACAAGACTGTAAACGCATCTTTCCTCTGCGAGTTCCTTTTTCCTTTATTGTGCTACCACCTCCTCACACAGGAGGAGGCCCTCACTGAGGTGTTTGAAGCATTAAGAATTTCACCTTGGCACATTAGCATGAAGATGCGTTCAGGGGTCTGTCCAGTTGTCCCAAGTGCACAATGGCATTTCTCAGGACCTCTAGCCTGGGTGACATGTGATACCTATTTCTCCAGCCCACTGGGGTTTTTCCTCACCCTCCAAAACTCTAGGGAAGATATCTGAGAAACGGGCCTTAAGAGTGAGCTTGTGGGACTCCAGTGTGTGGCTGCGCATGAAGGACAATGAAATCAAGATGGGCTCTGCTACCGGGGATAGCGGTGAGAAAGGAGGTATGGAACCTAATGTAGACAGGCTGGAGCTGGGTGTAATGGCAAACATGACTGAAAGCTGGCTATGGGGTTTCTGGGATGCTGCTGTGGCAGAATGCATTTTCTGAAGATGGCCTCACCAAAGTACGATATCTGATCCATATGTTCTCCTTACAGTGTGACTTGACACTCCTCCATTGAGAGATGGGATTATGTTCCCAACCCTTGGCCCTTCGTGGGCTTTTGTGACTGCTTCAACCAATAGTATGGTGAAATGATGCTGTGTAACTTCTGAGGCTAGGCCATAAAAGTCAACAAAGCTCCCCTCTGCCTCTGTCTCTCAGGACACATGCCTTTGGAACCCCGAACTGCCGTATAAGAAGTCCTGCTATCCTGAAGCTGCCCTGCTGGAGGTACCATCAGAGTTAGAGGGAGAGGTTTGTGGAACATCCACAAGGTGCTCCAATGGCCAGCTGTTGGAGTCTCCCCAGCCTAGGACCCAGGGATGTGAGGGAGAAAGCCTTTGACATGACTCCAACTCCAACCAATCTGACTTGCAATCTTATGAGAGACCTTGGAACAGAAATGCCCAGCTGAGTTGTTCTGGAATTCTTGACACATAGACACCATAAGAGATCAAAATGATTATTGTTGTTCTAAGGCTTAGAATCTAAGCCATTAAATTTTGGTTATTTGTTACATGGCCAGTATTTGGAAAAGGGAGCCTAATGTTTGGGATTTGTGTTGTTGTTGTTCATCCTCACCCAAGGATATTTTTCCATTGATTTTTTTTGATAGAGTGGAAGGGAGGGAGGAAGAGAGAGAGAGAGAGAGACACATCAATGTGAGAGAGACACATTGATTGATTGCCTCCTGCACAACCCCAACCAAGGCTGGGGATCAAACCTGCAATCCAGGTATGTGCCATTGACTGGGAATCAAACCTGAGCCCCCTAGGTCTGCAGGCTGACACTCTAAGCACTGAGCAAACCATCCAGGGCAGTTTGGAATTTTTAAAAAACCATTTGGGATAACTGTAATTAGTCTCTTTCTCTCTTTTTTTTCTTTATTGATTTTTAGAGAGAGAAGAAGGGAGAGGGAGAGAGGGATGGAAATATCGATGAGAGAGAACATCGATTGGCCATCTCCTGCATACCCCCCATTGGGGATTTGGCTCACAACCTGGGCATGTACCCTGATCAGGAATCGAACCAGCGACCTCTTGGTATATGGGTCAACTCTCAACCACTGAGCCACACCGGCCAGGCTAGAATGAAAAGAATTTAAAAAGAGTTAAAGCATTAAAAAGTATAAAGAAGTTAGAATCTAGCAAAATTGCTGGATACAAGGTAATATACTATAATCAAGTGAATTTCTGTATACCATCAACAATCAGAAAATGACAGTTTAAAAACACCATTACAATAGCATCAACCCCCTACCACCTCAAACATATCAAATAGGGAAAATAGATAACTTTACAGTTGAGAAACCTGGCAGATTACACCTTAACTAAGTGAGCAAAGTTAACATTAACAGCAAAGGGAAAAATTAACATTATATACCTCCTGATACAGTGCACCAAGAAACAGTGTCATTGTCATGGTTTTTCCTGCCCAAAATGCATAACCTAATCTAATCATGAAGAAATATCAGATAAACTCAAATCAAGGATATTTTACAAATTGGCCTGTATTCTTCAAAAAAAAAAAAAAAAAAAAAAATCAAAACAAAGAAAGACAGAGGAACCATTCCAGATTTGAGAAGACTAAAGAGACATGACAACTAAATGCAATACACGTTCCTGGATTGGATCTAGGACCAGAAAAAAACAACAAAAACCTTTTTTTTTTTTTTTTTTTTGCTAGAGGGGGTATTAGTGAAAGAATTGATGGAATTTAAATAAGGCATGTAGATTAGATAAAGTATTACATCAGTGTTAATTTCCTGATTTTGATATGTGCGCTGTGGTTATGTAAAAGAATATAATTGCTTTTATAAAATACAGATTGAACTATTTAGAGGTCAAATGGAATCATGTCTAAAATTTACTCACAAATGTATAAATGAAAGAAAATACCATGTTCATGTCCTAGAATACAATTCTCCTTAAACTGATCTTAATATTCATGTAGCCCTAATAAAAATCTTAGCAAGCTTTCTGTTTCCTTGTTTGGGTGGGTTTTGACAAGATGATTAAAAAATATATATGGAAACACAGAAAGCCAAAAATAGTTAAGACAATTTATTTAAAACTTATCTTTATTGTTGAATATACATTCAACAGATATTTGTTGTGGTGCTAGAGAACTGAGACCACCAGAGCCAAATTAAAGCCAAATAGAGAGCAAAGCCAGCACGCGACTGATCCCCAGTTCTCGGAGACTAGCCCTGATATGCTTTATTACATGCCTTTTATACCTTACAGAAAACAGGATCTTCTTGATATAATGCCCAGGGCTACAACAATGCTGTAGAGAATTAGTTTGCTTTGCGGATAACAGGAACACCCAGGAACACCTAGTCTGTTATCTCAGGTATTTCAAGGTACATTGGGTCACACTTAGCCCCAAGATGCACAAACACAATGCAAGCCTAATTCCTTGAGATTGTGGGGGAAGTTGAGTCTCTGACTCAAGACCTCCAGGCTCCGTGGACTCTGTCAGACACGTAGCCAGCTCCCAACAATTTCTGTGAGTATTCCAATTTACTGAGGTTATTTTTATCTCTATCCTGTTGATTAAATTCTTTACAAAACAGGTTCAGCTTAGAGGGCACACAGTGACTTTCCCAATCATCAATTATGGAGCTATAAACAAGTCAGCACAATAATTTACCAATCATCAATTATGGGGCTATAAACACGCCAGCACATCATCTCCCCTTTTTTTCCCCATTGACTCCCTCATCCTCAATTCCACCCCCCCTGCCTTCCCCACCCTATTGTCTGTGTCCATTGGTTATGCATATATGCATAGAACTTCTTTGATTTATCTCATCCCACCCTCTCTCCCCCCTTCCCTTTGAGGTTTATCAGTCTAACAACCTCTTTATCCCTTCATCATTTTCACCCATCCCCCCAGTCCCCTCCCATCTGGCAAGCAACAAAAAGTTCTCTGTATCTATGAGTCTGTTTCTGTTTTGCTTGCTCATTTTGTTTGTAGATTCGATTGTTGATAGATATGTATTAATTGCCATTTTATTGTTCATATTTTTGTTCTTCTCCTTCAAGAAGACCCTTCAACATTTCATATAATACTGGTTTGGTGGTGATGAACTCCTTTAGCTTTTTCTTGTCTGGGAAAATCTTGATATGTCCATTGATTCTAAATGATAGCTTTGCAGGGTAGAGTAATCTTGGTTGTAGGTCCTTGCTTTTTATCACTTTGAATATCTCTTGCCACTTCTTTCTGGCCTGCAAAATTTCTTTTGAGAAATCAACTGACAGTCTTATGGGAGCTCCTTTGTAAGTAACAGACTGCTTTTCTCTTGCTGCTTTCAAGATTCTCTCTTTGTCTTTAATCTTTGGCATTTTGATGATGATGTGTCTTGGTGTGGACCTCTTTGGGTTCATCTTGTTTGGGACTCTCTGTGCTTCCTGGACTTGTATGTCTGTTTCCTTCACCAAGTTAGGGAAGTTTTCTGTCATTTTTTCAAATAGGGTTTCAATTTCTTGTTCTCTCTCTTCTCCTTCTGGCACCCCCATGATGTGAATGTTGGCGTGCTTGAAGTTGTCCCAGAGGCTCCTTACACTATCTTCATTTTTTTGGGATTCTTTTTGCTGTTCTGATTGGGTGTTTTTTTGCTTCCTTATATTCCAAATTGATGGTTTGCTTCTTGGCTTTACCTACTCTGCTATTGATTCTTTGTAAATTATTCCTTTTTTTTTTTCATTTTTTTGTTCATATAGAGTGAGAGGGAGAGAGAGAAAGAGAGAGAGAGAGAGAAACATCGACGTGAAAGGGACACATCGAGTGGCTGCCACCCGCACGACCATCCAGGGCCAGGGACAAACTGCAACCGAGGTACATGCCCTTAGCGGGAACTGAACCCGGGTCTCTCTGGACCCCAGGCCAACGTTCTAACTGCTGAGCCAAACCGGCCAGGGCTGTAAATTATTCTTTATTTCAGTTAGTGCATCCTTCATTTCTGACTTGTCCTTTTTTATATTGTTGATGTTCTCACTAAGTTTCTTGGAGTTCTCCTTAAGTTCCTTAAACATCCTTATAACCTGTGTTTTGAACTCTGCCTCTGATTGATTGGTTATCTACATTTTGTTTAGTTCTTTTCCTGGAGTTTTGTTCTTTTCTTTCATTTGGGACATGTTTCTTTGTCTCCTCAATTTTGGCTGCTTCCCTGTGTTTGTTTCTATGAATTAGGTAGAGTTGCTATGTCTCCTAGGCTTTGTAGGGTGGCCTATTGTTGTAGGTGTCCTGTAGGGTCCAGTGACATAGCCTCCCTGACCACCCCAGCTGGGCCCTTGAGGTGCACCCCTAGTGTGGACTGTACACCTTTGTGTTGTAATTTAGTCTTGATTGCTGTTGGCATGTCAATGGGAGGGATTTACTCAGGCTGATCAGCTGTAAGGACTGGCTGTGCCCACTGACCTCTGGCCTCTGAATCCCTTGGAAGATCAGCTGTGTAGGGGCCTACCACACAGAGCAAGACTTACTTCAGCAGGGTTCTGGTACCCACTGAGTCCACTCATTGAGTGTGTCACTTGTGGAAGTGGTTAGGTGGTGGTACTTTGATGTGGTCTGAAGCTGTCCACTGGGTGTGCTGGCTCTGGGGCAAGGTCAGTCACTGCCTGTGTTCTACCTGGAGCCACCTGGCATAAGCTACAAAGTGATCTACGGATGGCTGCTTTTTGTGCTGGGCTTGGAGGTGCCCAGGAAAAGCCAAGTTTTGAACCAAGGCTGGCTGTTTCTAGTGCCAGGCCTGGGGCCACTTAAGGAGAGGTATGGGGCTCAGTGAGACCAGATGCTGCTTGTTTGAGAGATTTTAGGAAAATCTGAAGCAGGATCCAAGACAGGCCAATCCTATGGTAAAGCCATTGGAAACAACTTGGGTGGGCCCAAAAGTTGGGTGGGGCAGGGCCTCAGGGAATCAGCAGGGTGGGGAAAGCAGTGTGAGCCAGGTTGCTGGAGTCCCAGATATGGCAGCCGTCTGCGACCCCTGGGGAAGGGCTCACCAAAGGAACAACGGGCCAGCACGTCTGCCTCTCCAGCTCTCGTCCAGAGGCCAAACAGCTCAGTTCTTCCCTGCATGTCTCTGGTGCCTTTCAAGCTGTTTCCCCTCCTAGCTGAGAGGGAGTAAATGGGAGTAAGTCCGTTCGAGGGCCCTTTAAGAGGAACTGCCTGGGGCTCCAGCCGACTCAGCCTCTCATGGCCTCCATTCCCGCTGGTTCTTACAGCCAGAAGTTATGGGGACTTCTCTTCCTGGCACTGGATCTTTGAGCTGGGAACCTGGTGTGGGATGGGGACCCCTCACTCCTCAGGGAGGACCTTCATAGCTGAGGTATCCTCCTGATTTTTATCTGCCACACGTGGGTGTGGGACCAGCCCATACATGCCTCTGCCCCTCCTTCCAGTCTCATGTGGCTGCTTCTTTAATTTCGTAGTTGTAGGACTTCCATTCAGCTTGATTTCAGGTGGTTCTGAAGGATGTTTGTTCTGTAGTTTAGTTGTAATTTTGATGTGGTTGTGGGAGGAGGCGAGTACTGCGTTTACCTATGCCGCCATCTTTAGATATTATTCCATAGAAGGATTTAAATTAAAGGAAGGTAACAAACTTAAGTAAAGCATAACCAAAAAGGAAAAGGTAAACAAAGCAAATTATATTAAAATTAGAAACTTGTTTTTATCGAGTATCAGCACAAAGAGAATAAAAAGAGTAACCACAAACCAGGAGAAGCTACTTGTCACATATATCCAGACTATGTAAAGAAAACCTATGAATCAGTAGGAAAGAGACAAATAACCTATTTAAAAATAGGCAAAATACATGTACAGGCATTTTAGAGAAGAGGAACCAAGAATAAAGGATGCTCATATGAAAAGATGTTCAGCCTCATTCATTACCAGGGAAATACAGAATGTAAAACAGAGTTTATTTCACACTTACTATATCGGCAAAAATTTTAAAGTCTGATCATTTCAAGTGGAGCAAAAAGGACATAATAATATTCTGATGGATAGGATAAAAATGGTTTCAACCTCTATGGTAAACAATTTGATATATCCTAGAAAAGTTTTCTCATTACAAAAATGGGATTAACGATATCAACCTCATAGAGTTGTTTTGAGGATTAAGTGATTTAACATTCTTGGGTGGGCCCAAAAGTTGGGTGGGGCAGGGCCTCAGGGAATCACCAGGGTGGGGAAAACAGTGTGAGTCAGGCTGCTGGATTCCCGGATATGGCGGCTGTATGCCGCCCCAGGGAAGGGCTCACCAAAGGATCAAAGGCCTCTGCCAGCACGGCTGTCCAGGAGAAAGCTGCCCCTCCAGCTCTTGCCCCAATGCAGAACAATTCAGTTCTTCCCCCTATGTCTCTGTTGCCTTGCAAGCTGCCTCCCTAACGCTGGAGCCTGGAGGGAGTGAATGCAAGTAAGTCCATGTGTGGGCCCTTTAAGAGGAGCTCCCTGGGGCTCCAGCTGCCTCAGCCTCAGTTCCTGCTGGTTTTTACAAACAGAAGTTAGGGGACTTCTCTTCCTGGCACTGGAACCCTGAGCTGGGCGCCTGGTGTGGGGCAGGGACCCCTCAGGGAGGACCTTCCCAGCCGAGGTAGCCTCCTGATTTTTATCTGGAACACATGGGTGTGGGACCAGCCTGTCCGCACCTCCACCCCTTCTACCGGTCTCGATGAGGCTTCTTGTTTAATTTCGTAGTTGTAGGACTTCCATTCAGCCTAATTTCAGGTGGTTCTGAATGATGGTTGGTCTGTAGTTTAGTTGCAATTTTGATGTGGTTGTGGGAGGGGGCGACCCTGCGTTTACCTACGCCGCCATCTTGACTGGAAGCCTCAGTTAAGACAATTTTGAATAAGAACAAAGTAGAAAGACTTTCTATTGAGTATCAAAATTTATTATAAATCTACAGTTTAGATAGCATAGTATCATGGAAGAATAGATGTATAGACCAATTGGACAGAATAGAGTGACTGGCAATAAATACACACATGGACATTTTATTTGTAACAATGGTGACATTTCAGAGCAGAGGGGAAAGATGATCTTTTCAATATATAGTGCTGGTTACAATTGTATATCATGGAAAAAATGAAGCCTGACCCCTACATCATATCATATAGAAAATTAAATTCTAAGAAATTGTGGATCTAAATGTATGAGGCTTCTGAGTAACATAGGAAACTATCTTCATGATCACGACGAAGAGATTTCATAAACAGAACATAAAAAATACACTAACTGTCCTGGCTGGTTTGGCTCAGCAGTTAGAGTGTCAGCCCGAGGACTGAAGGGTCTCGGGTTCTATTCCCCATTAAGGGCACATACCTGGGTTGAAGATTTGATATCGGGCCCCAGTCAGGGTCGTGCAGGTGGCAACCAACTGATGTGTCTCTCTCACATTGATGTTTCTCCCCCCCCCCCACCGCTCTATCTGAGGATAAATGAAAAAAAAAAAAAATGTCCTCAGGTGAGGATAAAAATAAATAAATAAATAAAAATCAATGGAAAAATATCCTCAGGTGAGGATTAACAAGAACAAAATAAAAAAGTACACTAACCATGAAGGAAAAGATTGATAAACTGGATCAAACTAACATTAACAACATCTGTTCACCAAAAGACATTATTAAGAGAGTGAAAAGGCAAGCCACAGGATTTATACCCGGAATATATAAAGAACTCTTTCAAATCAGTAAGAGAAATACAGACAAACTACTTTTTTTTTTATCCTCACCCGAGGACATTTTTGCATTTATCTTCAGATAGAGCAGGAGGGAGAGAGGGAGAAACATAGATGCGAGAGAGACACATCCAGTGGTAGCCACACACACGACCCCATCCTGGGCTGGGGACAAACTACAACTGAGGTACGTGCCCTTAGCGGGAACCGAACCTGGGACTCTCTGGTCCATGGGCCGACGCTCTAACCGCTGAGCCAAACTGGCCAGGGCCAGACAAACTATTTTAAAAATGGGCAAAAGATATGATGAAACTTTATAAAATGACTACTAACATATGAAAAAGTATGCAAACTCATTAGCAATCAAGGACATTAAAATGAAAACAAGAGAATCACCTGAAATCGAGCTGAATGGAAGTCCTACAACTACGAAATTAAAGAAACGGCCACATTGAGACTGAGAGAAGACAGCCATCTACAAGTCAGGAAGAGGGCCTTCTCTAGAAACTGACCACGCTGGTGCCTTGATCTTGGACTTCTAGCATATAGAACTGTGAGAACATACATTTTGTTGTTTAAGCAAAAAAATAAATAAATAAATAAATGAAAATAACAACAAAATTCACTGTATACTCCTACTAGACTGACTAAAATGACCGAGACTGACAATATCAATTATTAATGAGGGTGCGGAGCTAGTGAAAATTCTCTTACATTGATGGTGGGGATGTAAATTGGAATGATTACATTGGAAAAAACTGTTCAGCAGTATATCCAATTAAACATACCCACACCTTAAAATCCAACAGTTTCACTCCTAAATACATGCCCTGCAGACATATATACCAAAAGACATGTACAGAAATATCTATATTAGCCCCAAACTGGATATAACCCAAAAGTAGAATGGATAAACTGTGGCATATTCATGTAATTGAACAGTATTGGCAATAAAAATGAATGAGCTGCAACTATATTCAACCACACGGATGAATTTCTTGAACATGATGTTGAGTAAGATACAAAAGAACATATGTGATATGGTTTTATTTACATACAGTTCAAAAACAGGCAAAACCAATCCTTGAAGAAATTTTATTTTTTATTGAATTATAACTTAAGTAGATAAAATGCACAAATCTTAAAAGTACAGGAAGATCTTTAATTATGTAAATACTCATGATAACCATCATTCAGATCAAGATGTGGAACAATTTGAACATCCCAGCAGACGTGTCCCCTCCTGGAAGATAACTCCCGTTATTCATATTAACCATTATTCTGACCCATTTTTACCCTGAATTAATTTTTTCATGGATTACTATTTCTTGACCTGATTGTTGGCTACATAGATGTGGGCACTTTTAAAAATATTTATCCATTTGTACACTTAGGACTTGTGCACTTTCCTGTATGTTATACTTCAACAAATTTTTAAAAAACAAAATGATTCTCTGACCTTTGGCCCCTCAAACCCTCACAGGGACAGTAGAATTTTACTCAGGCATATTCTGAGCACTAGCTTCTTCCATTTCTGATACTGCAGGCATAGTTCATGATTTTATGACTATTATAATTTTATGTCTATCTGTTTAAACTAAAGACTCATATTAAAATAGAAGGGGGAATAACATTAAAAAATCACTGTACTATAAAAGTCATTGTTTCTCTGTGAGGAGAGGTGATGAGTACATGAACTACTTTTTTCTCCTTCGGTTTCCCTCATCTTCCAAAAACAACTTGAAAAACACTCTGAAGAGGTAGGGGAAGGGGCTTAACAAGGAGCAAGCAAAAGCATCTTGTTTGGAACCAGTGTTGACCTGAATGCTCCATCTTCCTGTTAGCCTCATTTAAATGAAGATACAGCTCCAAGCCCAGCCAGTGTGGCTCAGTGGTTGAGGACCGACCCATGCACCAAGAGGTTGCCGGTTCGATTCCCGGTCAGGGCACATGCCCAGGTTGTGGGCCAAATCCCCAGTGCGGGGCATGCAGGAGGCAGCCAATCGATGTTCTCTCTCATCGATGTTTCTCTCTCTCTCTCCCTCTTCCTTCCCCTCTTTCTAAAATCAATAAAGAAAAGAAAAATGAGCATCTTTCTGGGTCAAAAGCTCTACCCACTAAAAAAAGAAGAAGAAGATACAGCCCCAAGTCTGGTCTTCAACATTCAAGTCTGACACTAACACCCCAATGTAGAATCTCTTATTATGTCCAGTGGTATTCTTGTCATGAGTTCATTAATTTCATGCTGGGACTATGTATATTTTTGTCTGCTGCTTTCTGAGAAAACTTACAAAAGGAGTGAATATCAGTAATTACTGAAACCACGTAGGAATTGACTTTTTATTGTTTTACCTCTTCCCCCACCCTCCTTATGCTGTGCAACCTTCCTGTTAAGATAATGTTGAAGCTGTTGTTACGGCTAATGTTAAGGAATATTATTTTTATCTGAGTTCGTTCCAATTTTAATCTCCATTTCATAAAGCTACCTCAAAATGAATTGATGGCTTTAAAAAAATAATCACTTTTATGAAACAATTAGTTTGAGGCATTGTGTCTCTACTATTAGGTGAACATCAAGTAGAATTTTATGTTTGAAAAATTAGGAGCAGTTAATTGCACTCAAATTATGACTCTCTCTTGAGGAAAGTACTTTGCAGACTAGAATTATTAGTCCCACTTTGTAAATAAAAAAGCAAGCATTGAAGAAATTAAATGCTCTGTGTAAAATTAGAGCTGGGAGTGAGACTCGGGGTTTCAGGTTCTGGTTCTTGTACCAAACCATTTGACCACAGGCAACTTTTAGAATTTAGCCAAGAATAAAGGATTTGTCAAGATAACCATAATAAATTAATGTGCAATAGTAAAAGGAAGACTTTGATGTATGCAATCCTCTTTCACATTAAATTTATGACATTTAATGGATACTGTAAGTAAGACATGAAACCTTACATGGATATTGTGGTACTTGACATAGGAGTGAAATTCTGAAGTGGCAAAGTTGACATTATGACGTGATTTCATGTTCACAGGATGTAAAGAACACTCAAGTAAGTACTCTTTTTTTGAAAGTCTCATGGCCAAAATGGAATTAAATATTTAAAACTATAACACAGTTCTTACAGGTTATCTTGTGTTATGAATACAGGGTAGTACACCAAATACTTCTACATATATTAGAATTATTATATGATAGAATGCCTTTTATTCTGCATTATATTATTCAATACATTATATAAACATGTTGGCTCAAAAAGAATATAAAATTCTTCATAAATTTATGCAGCTTCTGTATTCTTTCTAAATCTTCATATTAAATGCTAATCTATTTCCCTATTTATTTAACAATTTAAAAGTTTTTTTGTTGAAAGTATTACAGATAGCCCTCCTTTTTCCCCCATTGACTTTCCCCTCCTTGCTCCCGCTCCCCATGTCTTCACCACATTGCTGTCTGTGTCCATTGGTTATGCATATATGCATATAATTTCTTTAGTTTATCTCTTTCCATCCCCCAACCCCCTTCCCTCTGAGGTTCGTCAGTCTGTTCCCTACTTCCATGTCTATGGATCTATTTTGTTTGTCAGCTTATTTTGTTCATTATATTCCACAAATAAGTGAGATCATGTGATACTTGTCTTTCTCTGACTGGCTTATTTCAATTACCATAATATTCTCCGGGTCCCTCCATGTTGTCTCAAAAGGTAAGAGATCTTTCTTTCTTACAACTGCATAGTATTACATTGTGTTAATGTACCACAGCTTTTTTATCCACTCATCTGATGGACACTTGAGCTGTTTAAAAGTTTTAAAGTGATTTTATATATAAAATTGTTAGCTTCACAGTCATCATTGACTATTGTAGCATTTTACTCTTGCAATAATGAATATACATTTATACATATTTCATCCAACAGGTATAAATATACATTTATACGTATTTCATCCCACACATAAGGAAAACTTACTCAAAATTATGTCTAGAATGCTTACTCATTTTATATTATATTATTATTTTTACTTTTTTTTTTTTTAAATCCTCACCCGAGGACATTTTTGCATTTATCTTCAGATAGAGCAGGAGGGAGAGAGTGGGGAAGAGAGAGAGAGAAAGATCGATGTGAGAGAGACACATCAAGTGGTTGCCACCCACACGACCCCAGTTGGGGTTGGGGACAAACTGCAACTGAGGTACGTGCCTGTAGCAGGAACTGAACCCAGGACTCTCTGGTCCGCAGGCCGACGCTCTAACCGCTGAACAAAACCGGCCAGGGCTATTTTACTTTTATTAGCATTTATTTTATGCTGAATTTACTCTCAGGCCATACTTTTTTGTTCAGTTTCTTCTGGGATATATTTTTTTTCTCTGTGCAACCTCCCCTGCTGGTTTAGGAACAATCTGCTCTTTTTCAGTAGGATCCTCTCAATATGGCAGGGAGAGCTCATGCATGGGTTAATCTGCCCATGAGCTCTGTAAATTCTGCACTGCTTCTTGGGAGCTTTGTTCACCTGGGTGTGCTCAATGACCAGAAAATCGACATCTAAACCCATAAATGTTCAGCATCACTCTGCATTTTTAAACATGTGCAGCAAAAATTCAGCACTGTTTTTGGGCCACTGACCCTGCGCCCTGCTTAGCCTGGGCACACCTATTAACTCCACCATTGTAATGACAAAATGGCACACACTGCTTCTGTAAAGTGACATTCCTCACATACTTGGTGACTTTTCAGATATGTGTACCCTTGATGGCCTGGGAAATTTCACAGTGTTCTTAAAGTGAACATATAGATTTGAACCTCTTGATTTGCATGATTTTGTGGGGTTTTCTAGGTCAAGTGAATAGTGAACCATTTTCAGAGGTCACCTCAGGCTACTTACAGGAAGAGAACGCTCACTCATTTTAGAAAACATATCCTAATACTAAAAATGAAACCAAATCACATGCCTTGTTTATATAATTGTTACTGTTACATTGACTAGATAAGAAGGTGATCTATGTTTTTACAAGATCACTGATTACAGAGGTTCAGAGATGTCAGAAATGACATGAAAGTAGGCACTTGGTCAGAGCCAAAGTTAATTGGCAGATTCTGATTGAATTCTGAGGTTGAACAGAAGCTTCAGGGTATGCATAAGATTTTTCTTTATTAAATAACCTGTCCTATGACACTAATATATTATGTACGTTATAAACCACACACAAAAACAAAATAATTAAAGCATAAGATAAAAGTTCTAGCATTTCCTTCCTGTGTTCCAGTGAATGTCCTCATGCACATCTTGGGGGGTGTGCACCTCCCTGTTGGGAACCACTGACCTATAATATAAAGTTCAAGCTCCTTGACCTGATGTCATAGAGCCCTTCAAGATCTGGTCCCTGTTTATCTGTCCCCTCTCTCTGTCTTGAGCCTGGTACTCCAACAACACAGAATGGCTTGTTGTCTCCTATGCGTCCTGCTCTTTCTCGCCTCTGTGCCCTGTGCCGTGCATGCTGTTTCCTTTCTTTCTTTGCTTTGCTTCCTCCATTCATCCTTTTGTTTCATCTCACACATCACATTCTCCAGGCAGTTCCCTGACAGTCCTTCTTTCCTCCTTTGAGGCTGTTAGGCTATCCTCCTCTTGGCTTCCAAATTCCTAGTGTGTAGTTCTATTCTTACACATATTAATTGTACTTTAATTGTCAGGGGTGACCCTGAACTGATTGAGCTTATGTTTCTGCCACCCTGGAGGATTGGGGCTGAAATAGGAATTAAGTTGGGTTGCAGAAAAGTAGAAAAAGTTGTATTTTCTGTACACTTGAGAATTTTTAGACTGAGGTTAGAACTTACTACCTCTTACTGACCCTGGCCCTTGGTACAAGGAATTATATGTTACCCAGGGGTTAGGTCCAAAGGTGAAAACCACATGTATTTGTCAGGTAGAGTGCTAGGAAATTGAAGGCACTGTTAAATGAAGATATTGGAAGAGATGTTAATGAGGGAGAGTCCAGGGAGAACTCACTGTGTTTTCCCTCACTCTCACACATAACAGGTATGATGGGGTTTCTTCTCCACACTGACCAATTCTCTGACACCTGCTGGATGTCCTACAATTCAATTCAATTCTGAAACTAACCGGAGTCAGCACGGGCACCACAAGTTAAGGACTCATATCCACAAGATGGCCTCCACTTCAGGCAGCAATCACAGAAAGTTAGTTCCTAGGATACCCACAACTTTTGTCCGACTTAGTTACAAATTGGAGGTTCCCATGTCAATAATTTGCTAGAGCAGCTCACAGAACCCAGGAAAACAGTTTACTTGCTATTGCCGATTTATTAGAAAGGATATTTTAAAGGCTACGCATGAACGGCCACAGGAAGTGATACACTGGGTGAGGTCTGGAAGGGTCCTGGGCACAGGAGCTCCTGCCCCTGAGGAGCTGGGAGGCATCACCTTCCTGGCAGGTGGATGTGCTCACCAACCCAGAACCCCGTACTTCGGGGAATGTTATGGAGGTTTCATCACATGGTCATGATGGATTATTAACTCCACGTCCAGCCCCTTTCCTCTTCCCAGAGAATGGGGGTGGGGCTTGGTCTTTCTGGTGACCAGCCTCCATCAAGAGCCCACCAGGACTTGCCTCAGTAGAATGAAAGACATCCTGATCCCCTAGGAAATTCCAAGGGATTTAGTTGCTCTGTGTCAGACACTCATCATGCATGGAATTAGAAAGATCTTAGGAGTTCTGGATCAGGAAGAGGGGTCGAAGACTAATTATAACAAAAGATTTTTCTAGCAGTCATAATTACAAGGGTTTTTAACAGGTCTAAGGAACTGGGGGCAGAGATCAATATATATTTCTTTTTTATTTTTTATTTATTTTTCTTTCTTTATTGATTTTAGAGAGAGAGAGACGAAGGGAGAGGGAGAGAGATAGAAACATTGATGAGAGAGGACATTGATTGGCCTCCTTCTGCATGCCCCTCACTGGTGATTTGGCCCACAACTTGGGCATGTGCCCTGACCAGGAATCGAACCAGCATCCTCTTGGTGCATTGTTGGGAGCGGTGCCACTGGAACAGCGATCACCTCGGTTTGACATAGTCACGGGTGAGCTCCATGGATTGACATAATCCCGGGAGTTATGAAGGCCTCCATGGATTGACATAGCCCCTGGAGAAGTGGGTTCACTGCGTGGCAGGAATCATGAAGAACAGTGGCTGAAGACAAAGGCTAATAAGAAAAATAAAAATGCAGGATGGCAATTGAAGGAGACTATTCTTTGCTTTCTCTGTCTATCTGTATCTGTCTGTTAGGAATCATTATAGAAGTAACATGTAGATGATTAATAATATAGACGTCAGAATAGACTGCAGAAAAAACAGGCAAGAAAGTAATAAGAATTTAAGATAAGAATGTAAAAGCTTAAAAGGATCTTAGATAGAGGAAGTCAAGGTCTATGAGTAAGTAACAGAAATTGAAATAGAGGGTATGGGAAAGGAAGAAGTTAAATGAGACATTGTCTGCGTAAATGTAAACATGAAGGTTGCTAAGCAATGAGTCACAGTGGTGAAAGTAATTGTAAAGGTTAAGAGCTGATACAATGTCATTGTTATGTCTGGATGAAACAGTTAGTGGTTAACCCTGTACCAGTACCTAAGAGCTGTGTAAGCGGAAGAGAGTGTCTATACATACTTGCTTAAAGGTCAAAAGAAAAAGGAATGAATAACTTGTTATACAGCCTGAAGATATAAAAATAAAGATTCTGCTAGCATAGGGTAGCAGAAGGATCCAGTACCTTCTGACTCAAGTCTCCCCTCTCTCGCTGACTCTGTCCACACTGAGGGAAACCCTGGACCTGCTGAGGCTGGACCTTAGCAGTGCATGGGTCGACGCTCAACCACTGAGCCACACCGGCCAGGCCAATATATATATTTCTTATTGTTTTACAGAGACATCTTACAAAGGTGTCCACTGTGTGTAAGTAAACCATGAGGGATTGTGTAGTACCCAAGGCTTGTAATAGCAGGTTCTAGTTTCACTTCTAGGTTTGCGGGGACCACGGGAGGGAGTAGTTACAGGAACCCAGAGACAGAGTAAGCTATAGGGACTAGGTCACTGACAAGAACAGAGACCTTTGAGGTGAGTCTGCTGGGAAGGAAACACTCTCACCTTGTTCTCCTGCCCCTCTATCTCCTGCCAGTGCCCCTCCACCTTTGGCTGAATCCAGCTGGAAGCCAGTGAGCAAAGCAGACTGTTGATGCAGCCCCTGGCACAGCACGCAGCAGGGAGTGTGGAGAGAGGATAAGGAGGGCGAACAGAAGACGTCCGGCACAACAGATAACCCAAAGGACCTTTGAAAGTCCCTAAAATCCACCCCAGCCCCTTCACCACTTAGTCTTGAGGTTGCATCTATGAAACTTTTAAGTAAGTGACTTATCATAAAGTAATGGCAAATGCCTCTGAGAGGACTGCTCTCTCTCAGCCATTTAACCTTGGCCAATTGGCTGAAGTGATGGGGAATTCTATAATGTAGAAGATGAGCAAAATATCAGACATCACAAACTCAAATGCCTCAGGGGGCCAGGCAGGTGATGAAAATCAGACCCCAAAAAACAAAAAAACAAAACAAAAAAACCCATTGATGATGCCCAGCTGGTGTGGCTCAGTAGTTGAGTACCAACCCATGCACCAAGAGGTCGCTGATTCTATTCCCGGTCAGGGCACATGCCCAGGTTGTGGGCCAAATCCCCAGTGGGGGGCATGCAGGAGGCGGCCAATCGATGTTCTCTCTCATTGATGTTTCTGTCTGTCTCTCCTCCCTTTCTCTCTCTCTAAAAAATCAATAAAGGAAAAAAAATTAAAAAACAAACAAACCCATTGATGGATGCAGTTGCAAGCAGTAAGTGGCTGCTGTCTGGCTCACTCTCCAAATGATATTCCTCTGCATCAGCCCTTCGTTAATAGTGATGAGCACCCACAGTGTTGGCTAACCACTTCTGGATGCAAAGTGGGATTTACGGAAAGCAGTCTCTTCCATGTCCTTCAGAAAGACTGATCCCCTAATAACCATGAGCAGAGGCTAGGAGCACTTCTGGAGGCCTACCCTGTGCAAACACTGTTCTAAGAGCTCTGCCTGAATTAGCTCCTTTAATCCCTCCCAAGTCCCTACAAGATAGGCATTATTGTGATCACTACTTTACAGATGAGGAAACTGAGGCACAGAGATATTAAAAAAAGGGCCAGGTGACTTGCTACATCGGTTTAGTTGTGCGTTCTGGGCAGGACTATCTAGCTAGTGAGAGCCAAGGGGATTTTTTTAGTTAATTTTTGAAAATCATTTGAATCTCACTTGGTTTAAAAAACTGATTTGGGGTGTCTTGAATGTTTTACCTTTGAGATATATTATAAATTATAGCCTTAAGGAATTGGAAAATAATAAAGCTTACCTTTCAAGGGGCTGGATATGAGTAGCCACAGTCATGGCTGTATTAACCTCCTTGGGCAGGAAGTCATAGTAGCCTTCCCTTCACTTGTCTGGACACTTGCTTCGGCCTCTTGGGGCCTGTAGGTTTCTAGGTGCTACGTGTGCATCCTGCATTCCAGGGACATCCCTTTGGAACAGTGGGAAGAGGTAAGCTTTATGGAAAGTTTTCCCTCCTTGATCACCTTAACCCACCACCTGCAGCTCCTCTGTAATGGATAACTTATAAGTGTTCAAGTTCAACAATGGTTTTAATCACATCCAAGATAGATCTACACAAGGGAAACCATTATTTGAAAACTTCTAGCACTATGCTGAATAAGAGTGGTAAGAAAGGATATCTTGCCTTGTTCCTAGTGGGAAAGCATTCATTTTTTTCATCATGAACAGTAATGTTGGCTCTAGAATTTTTGTAGACACTTCATAAAGTTGAGCAAATTCCCCTTGATTCCTATTTTTATCATAACTGGGTGTTAAATTTTGTCAAATGACTTTCTGCATCAGTTAATATGATCATGTAATTTTATTCTTTGGCTTGTTGATATGGTAGATTACATTGACTATTTAAAAAATGTTAAACCAGCCTTGAATACCTGGAATAAATTCTACTTGATCATGGTATATAATTCTTTTTGTACATTGCTGGATTGGATTTGTTTATATTTCGTTGAGGATTTTTGCTTTTAAATTCATGAGAGCTATCAGTCTGTAGTTTTCTTTTTTGTACTGTCATTGGTTTTGGTATCAGGGTCACACTAACTCCTTAAAATGAATTAGGAAATGTTCTCTTCCATTTTCTGGAAGAGATTGTGTGGAGTTAGTGTTAACTCTTTTTTAATAGTTTGGTAGAATTCTTCAGTGAAACCAGCATTAGGTATGTAGTATTTTAAAAATTACCCTTTTGATGTCTGTAGGGTCTGTAGTGATATCCTATTTCATTCTTTATTTAAAAAAATTTTTTTTGATTTCCAGTCAAGATGGTGGCATAGGTAAATGCGGTGTCCCATCCTCCCACAACCACATCAAAGTTACAACTAAACTACAGAACATCCATCATTCAAAACCGCCTGACACCGAGCTGAATGGAAGTCCTACAACTACGAAATTAAAGAAGCAGCCACATCAAGACTGGTAGGAGGGGCAGACACGCAACAGGCTGGTCCCACACCCACGTGTGGCGGAAAAAAATTAGAAGGATACCTCGGCTGGGAGGTCCTCCCTGAGGACTGAGGGGTCCCCATCCCACAACAGGCGCCCAGCTCAGGGTTCCAGTGCCAGGAAGAGAAGTCCCCATCACTTCTGGCTGTAAAACCAGCGGGAACTGAGGCTGAGGCCGCTGGAGCCCCCGGCAGCTCCTCTTAAAGGACCTGCACTCGGACTTACTCGGACTTGCACCCTCCAGGCTCCAGCGTGGGGGAGGCAGCTTGAAAGGCACCAGAGACATATGGGGAAGAACTGAGTTGTTTGGCATTGGAGCGAGGGCTGGAGAGGAGGCTTTCTCCTGGACAGATGTGCTATCAGAGGCCTTTGTTCCTTTGGTGAGCCCTTCCCTGGGGCAGCAGACAGCCGCCAAATCTGGGACTCCAGCTACCTGGCTCACACTCTTTGCCCTGCCCTGGTGATTCCCTGAGGCCCTGCCCCACCCAACTTTCAGGCCCACCCAAGCTGTTGACAGTTGCTTTACCATAGGATTGGCCTGTTTTGGATCCTGCTTCAGGTTTTCCTAAATTCTTTCAAACAAGCAGCATCTGGTCTCAGCTAGCTCCATACCCCTCATTAAGTAACACATAGAAACAAACACAGGGAGGCAGCCAAAATGAGGAGACAAAGAAACAAGTTCCAAATGAAAGAACAGAACAAAACTCTAGGAAAAGAACTGAGCGAAATGGAGATAAGCAACCTAACAGATGCAGAGTTCAAAACACTGCTTATAAGGATGTTCAATGAACTTAGTGAGAACTTCAGTGAACTTAGTGAGGGCCTCAAGAGCATAAAAAAGGACCAGTCAGAAATGAAGGAGGCACTAACTAAATAAAGAATAACGTACAGAGATGCAATGGTAAAGTAGGTAAAGCCAAGAAGCAAACCATCAATTTGGAATATGAGGAAGCAAAAAACACCCAATCAGAACAGCAAAAAGAAAAAAGAATCCAAAAAAATGAGGATAGTGTAAGGAGCCTCAGGGGCAACTTCAAGCGTGCCAACATTTGCATCTTGGGGGTGCCAGAAGGAGAAGAGAGAGAACAAGAAATCGAAAACCTATTTGAAACAATAATGACAGAAAACTTCCCGAACTTGGTGAAGGAAACAGACATACAAGTCCAGGAAGCACAGAGAGTCCCAAACAAGATGAACCCCAAGAGGCCCACACCAAGACACATCATCATCAAAATGCAAAAGGTTCAAGACAAAGAGAGAATCTTAAAAGCAGCAAGAGAAAAGCAGTTAGTTACCTACAAGGGAGTTCCCATAAGCCTGTCGGCTGATTTCTCAAAAGACACTTTGCAGGCCAGAAGGGAGTGGCAAGAAATATTCAGAGTGATGAAAAGCAAGAACCTACAACCAAGATTACTCTATCCTGCAAAGCTATCATTTAGAATCAATGGCCATATGAAGAGTTTCCCAGACAAGGAAAAGCTAAAGGAGTTCATCACCACCAAACCATTATTATATGAAATGTTGAAGGGTCTTCTTGAAGAAAAAGATAAAAAATATGAACAAACAAAATGGCAATGAATACATATCTATCAACAATTGAATCTATAAACGATGAACAGGCAGAACAGAAGCATTCTCACAGATACAGAGAACATTTTGTTGGTTGACAGATGGGAGGGGCGTTGGGGGAATGGGTGAAGGGATTAAGAAGTACAAATTGGTTGTTAGACTGACAAACCTCAAAGGGAAGGGGGTTGGGGGGTGGGAAGAGATAAACCAAAGAACTTATATGTATATATGCATAGCCAATGGACACAGACAACAGTGTGGGGAAAGGCAGGAGGGGGGTGGGAGTGGGGAGGAGGGGGTCAACAGGGGGAAAATGAGGAATATCTGTAATACATTCAACAATAAAGATAAATTAAAAAAAATTTTTTTTTAATACTCACCGAGGATATTTTTACATTTATCATGAGATAGAGTGGGAAGGAGGGACGGAGAGAGAGAAACATCGACGTGAGAGAGACACATTGACTGGATGCCTCCCGCACGACCTGACCAGGGCTGGGGACGAACTGCAATCGAGGTACGTGCCCTTGACCAGAATCGAACCCGCAACTCATTGGTCCACAGGCTGATGCTCTAACTGCTGAGCCAAACCGGCCAGGGCTCATTCTTTATTTTTTTAATTAACAGCTTTATTGAGGTATAATTTATATACAAAACTTCACATATTTAATATATATCTTTGATGAGTTTGGATTTATGCATACGCTCATGAAACCACCACCACAATTAAGATAATAAACATAAATACCTCTAAAAGTTTCTCCATGACCTCATTCCTTTTTTTTTTTTTTTTTTGGTAATAAGAACACTTAATATGAGATCTACTCTCTTAACAAATTTTTTAAGTGTACAATACAATATTGTTAACTATAAGTGCTGTGTTATACAGCAGATCTCTAGAGCTTATTCATCTTGCATAAAAAACTTTTACTCACTGAACAATTTCTCATTTTCCTCTCCTCTTAGCCCATGGCAACCACTATGAAACTCTCTGCTTCTATGAGTTTGACTATTTCAGATACCTCATATGAGTGGTATATAATTGGCTCATTCAATTATGAAGGCTGAGAAGTCCCATGATCTGTTCTCTGCGATCTGGAGAACCAGGAAAGATAGTGGTGTAATTCAGTCCAAGTCCAGAGGCCCGAGAACCAAGGGAGTCTTCCAGTCATGCTTTTCATTCTTTATTATCTAGCTGCCTACTCATTCTCCGATGAAAATAGAAAATATCCTTACTTTGATCCACTCAGTAAAGTAAATCTCTGCTTTCTAAGGTAGTTTTGCTAAAGTCTCAACAGTTCAGTAGTAATTCAATGTCTTCTTTGATCTTTCTGCTACTAATTACTTTTCAGAGTCTTCAAATAGCTATTGCATACATTCTGTCCAGGTTTTATGACTGCATTCAGTGGGAGAGACAGGGTAAAGTATGCTTAGTCCATGCTACTTAGACTCACTTGTTCTAAACTCCAGTGCTGGGGCTGCAGCTCAAAAGGCACCAGGGACATAAAGGAAGGAACTGAATTGTCTGTCATCAGGGCAAGAGCTGGAGAGGCAGCTTTCTCCCAGACAGAAGTGGTGGCAGAGGCCATTGTTCCTTTCCTGAGACCCCACCCCCATGTATTTTTTTAAATTTCCCTTGAGACTTCCTCTTTGACCCCTGGACTAGTTTAGAAATGTGTTGTTTAATTTCCATGTGTTTGGAGATTTTCCTGTTATCTTTCTGTTATTGATTTTTAGTTTGATTCCACTGTGGTCAGATAACACACAGTATGATTCCGATTATTTTATATTTGTTGAGGTTTGTTGGATATGGATGATCTTAGTGTGTATTCTGTGGACACTTGAATAGAATGTGTATTCTACTGTTGGGTGGGGTGTTCTGTATATATCCATTAGATCCTTGGTTGGTTGATGATGTTGCGTTTTCTATATCCTTGCTTATTTTTGTCTAGCTGTTCTATCTGCTGTTGATATGGTAGCACTTAAGTCTGCCATTTTATTTTGTTTGTTCTTTGTTTCTCTGTTTACATTCCCCTGCCTTCCTGTGGATTACATGAACAATTTTTTAAGGATTCCATTTTGATTTATATATAGTATTTTTGAGTGATTCTCTTTGTATAGTTTTAAAAATGGTTGTTCTAGGCATTAGATAATATACATATATCACAGTATACTGATGTTATTTTTACCAGTTTCAGTGAAGTATAGAAACTTTACCTATCTTTATGTTGCATTACCCTCCCCATTTATAATATAATTATCTTACATTTTTCTCTACATACATTTAAAACCACATCAGCATTATAATGTTTGCTTCAACCATCAAACATAATTTAGAAAACTCAAAAGGAGAAAGTCTTATTGTATTTATCCACATATTTGTCTATTGTGTTCTTTCTTTCTTTTGGATATTCTAGGTTCTCATCATTTTTTTTTTTTTTTTTCCTGCTTAGGAAACTTTATTTACCCACTCTTTTAGGAAAAGTCTGCTGCCAACAAATCCATTAGTTTTCCTTTGTCTGAGAATGTCTTGATTTCCCCTTCATTCCTGAAGGATAGTTTCACTGGGTATAGGATTTGGGGTTGCCAGTTCTCTTCTTTCAGCACTTGAAAAATATTGTGTCATTTCCTTCTGTCCTTCATTGTCATTCTAATTGTTTCCACTATTGGTAAGTATCATTTTTCTCTGGCTGCTTTCACATTTTCCCCCCCATCATTAGTTTTAAGAAATTTAATTATGATGCGTCTTGGCAGGGGTTGTCTTGGGTTTATCCTGTTTGGGAGTTGCTCAGCTTCTTGAATTTGCAGATTTGTGTCTCTTGCCAAATTTGGGAAGCTTTCAGCCTTTATTTTTTCTAGTACTTTTTCAGCCCTGACCTCTGTCTCTCATCTTTCTGGGACTCCAATGACACAAAATTTATATACTGTGAGATAGCCCTATAGATCTTTGAGGCTCTGTTCATTTTTCTCAGTCCATTTTCTCTCTGTGGTTCAGATTTGATGATTCCTATGGTTCTGTCAGTTTGCTGATTCTTTGCTCTGTCCCCTTCATTCTGCTGTTTATTTTGTTGAATGTTTGTATCTTTTAAAAAAATCAACTTCTAAGTTTATTGATTCTTCATGTCATTTCCCCCTCTATTTCTTTAATTTCTTTTGTTAAAATCCATATTATTATCTTCCTCCTATGCTCTTTGGGCTCATTCTGTTGCTATTTTCAACTTGTAAACTTGAATATTTAGGTCACTGATTTTTAGTCTTCCTTTTTTTCTGATATAAACATTTAAGACTACAAATTTCCCTTAAGTATCACTTTTGCTGCATCTCAGAAGATTTGTCATGTTGTATTTTTATTATCATTCTACTTCTAAGTATGTTTTTCATTTCTATTATAATTACTCCTTTGACCAATGGCTTGTTTAAAAGTATTCTAAAATTTCAAAATATAAGGGGACATTTATATTTTTTTATAATTGAGTCTTAATTTAACTACACTGTGGGCAGAGATTGTGGTCTGTATTATTGATACCTATTCTTTTCAATTTGTTGAGACTTGCTTTATATCCTAGCTCAGAAGTTCTCAAAAAGTGTACTCTGCAGATCCCTGGGGACTCCCAAGAGCCTTTTAGGAGATCTATGAAATCAAAACTACTTTTCATAACAACAGTGGGACATTATTTGCCTTTGCACTGTGTTGCTATTTGTACTGGTGGTGGGTAAAACTGCTGGTGTCCTAGCATGAATCCAGGCAGTGCAATCAAGCTGTACTCTTAGTGTAAAGGCTGAGGGAGGGAGAAATGAGCCAGTGGGTCAAAGAGGAGAAAATACAGGGACTTTCCATCTGGAGCGATGGCCAAAGGTGAAAAGGATGTGAGGCATGCTGGAATTGGCTGGCTATGTTTCCAAATAACATTCTAGATAATGAGGCTCAGACTGGGGCCTGAGATAGTAACAGTTTCTTAATAATTTAGGCAAGGAAGAGCGTAAGGAGGGGCAGTTATAGATAGCTCAATGAGGACTTTCTCACTAACAGTGGTGCCCACCTGTAGAATAGTCTGTCCCATGGGGTAGTGAATTCTCCATTGTAATTATTTTAAAATTTGTTTAAAAAGAAGTTGGATGACATTTTTCAGGTAAACTGACAGGAGAGTTGGGCTGCAGGGCCTCTAAAATTCTAACAGAAAAACCTAGAATTTGAGTATAGTATTTGGCTATGTCTCCCTCTAGTGGTCATTATGCAGAATTAACAAAAATGAATTAAAAATCTCATACCCCTAAAGCTAGGGTTTGTGACTTGCAGAGTATCTAAGTTCCGTTTTATGGTCAATTGTGAATACAATCCATATAGGCGTATGGTCATTTATTGCTTGAATCACATTGATGATAACTGTAAATCAGAAGTGGCTGCATTAGGAAGATGCCATTGGGTAGTAGACTTCTGTGCCAGGCACATAAAGTCTGGGGTGGAGCATAAGACAAATTAGATTCCTGCCTTCATGGGGCTTATATTCGAGTGTGGAAAAACAGATAATCAATAACCAATAAATAAGAAAGTTGCAGCCTATGATTAGTGCTATGCAGGAAATAAACAGAGTGTTGTGACAGGGACCAAGGAGGATGAAGTATTTTGGATAGGGTGGTCAGGGAAGACATTTTTGAAGACATGATAGTTAGATGAGAAAAGGCAGAAGAATATTCTGGGAAGGAATGACAAGTGAAAAGGCCTAGTGATGGGAAAGAGATTGTCCTGCTAACAGAAGACTGGTGCCACGAGAACAAAATTAGCAAGTAGCATAAGGCATAAGATGTGGTTGGAGGAGATGACAGGGGCCACGTCATGCCAGCCCTTGTAGGCCATGGGCAACCTCAAAAGCCATGGAGCGTTCACCAATGACAACTTTCATTTGACCTCAACAGATAGCATTTATTTTAAAAATTAATTTTAGTGAAATTATCTATACCTGTACTTTATTTCTAAACAAATGGAAGAAATCTTTTTAAATGAGAATTTGATTTCATAATGACTGATTTGATCTGTTGGCTCACCAGACCATGGATTTCCTTGGCACTAGACACTCTGTATGGGCACTGAAACAGGATATTGAATTAGAACAGCAGGTTCTTTGTTGAAAAACATTTTTACTTATATAGGATACTGTTCTTTTGAAGGAAGTGAACATCACATTCAAGGTCTGGCTTCCTCCTGGGGAGAAATTGGAAAGAGCTTTCTCTTTTCATGAGTATGACATTCATATTTGAACTGCCTTATCCAAAAAGAAGACTTCCCAGAATTAGCAAAGCCCTAAAATATGATAGTTCTTCTGCAATGTGAAAATGTGAAGAACTTAACATCGCTTATATTTTGTCAAAAAATTTCAGAAGCAAATTTCAAATTTAAAGCTCAATGTAAAGTAGTTAGCCTTTTTGGAGTTAAGTATTTCTTACTTTAGAAGAAGCACTGTGAGAAATGAGGAAGATAAATGCTACACAAAAGCAATGCTGTTAAGTTTATAAAAGGAAATTGTTCAGTGTGATTCTATGGTTGGCAGACGGCTTGCATACAGCCAGTGAGCCCACTGTGCTGTGCTGTGCTGTGTTAGACACACTGTGTGGTTGTACCAAGGAGAGTGCCTTACCTACTTGTGCATCAGAACCCTGAGCACTAGGGAAGTAGAATAATGGTAAAGTTCACTTCATTAGAGAATGCAAGATATGTGAACATGTTAGTTTTCTAGTCATACAGTACTAGACCCTGGTTCAAAACAGGCAACTGTGAGAATGGCACTTGGCTAGAAGGAGGAAGTGAAGAGGGAGGGAAGAGGCATAAATGGATTGACTGTATCATCAAAGGTGACGTGGCACGAGGGAAAGACTATCAGGGTTGTCTACTACCACCACCACCCTAAATACTTTCCCCAACAATAGGGAGTGAGAGCAATAGTTCACTGGGGATCTTCAAATTTAACTAGGATTAAATTTTTATTGTTGAAGGTTAAATCATATTCTAAAACATATTAGTATAGCATAGCTTGGAGTATTTGAATCTTCTATATTATGTCTTTGTGAGTGTTGACACATGATTTTAACGCCCAAGTATGCATTTTTATATATAATTAAGAGGTACTAAGTGATGAAATTTAACTGTTCTGTTTATATTTATAGGATTATTTTATTGTTTTCCATAAAGAATATGATTAACACTAAAAGCAGAATTTTCATTTTGTTACTACTAACAACTAATAACATGCAGTGGTTGCTCATCAGCTCATGCCCATATTTTTCCCTGGGATACATTATGGCTGAACTGACCTAATGGAAACAAGGCTTCTGCATGTCTCTTACTCTGTATGTGCACTTCTGTATTATTTCTGTATGTGAACTTACTCAATGATGCCAAGACTCAGTCAGCCACTCAAAAGTTCTGTGCATCATATTGTTCACATCCTAAACTTCGGTAATGAGTTGATGGATACAGCACCCAAAGCCTCTAGATTCAGTCAACATGTTGGGTTGTAATCAGCTGTGCTTATAAGATAGGTCAAGTTGAAAATAAATGCTGGCTAAGAAGCAGACAGAGTTTTGGGGAAAAAATTACAATGTCCAGTTCCCAAAGCATTCATTCTGCCTAGAATGCTCTACACCTGCCACTTTACATGGCTTTTACTTTCTCAACTTAAATATCATCTTCACAAAAGGATAAATTAAGGAACAATATCCATTTAAGAAATGAGTAGAAATAAAAACATAGTTCTATAAAGAGAAGTCAATAGCTAGACAAACTCAAGATGAGAAAGAATTAGAGAATTAGTAAATTGGGAAATGGTGAGAAATTCACCCAGGACCCAATGTAAAGAAAAATATAAACAATCAGTTAAAGATGTGAAGGATACATTGGGAGGCTTTAGGAATATCTAATAAGAGTTCCAGGAAAAATGGAGGAAATTTTTAACATGCAATATTTGATGAAATAACAATTTTAAATAATTATAAAATTAAAGAAAGATGTATATTCTTAAATGAAAGTACATTCCAAATACCAAGCAGTAGATATGTGAATAAATTCACACAGTAGGCACATTACATCATAGATAATGAGAAAATATGAAAGCAGCCAGAGAAAAAGGACATTTTATCTACAAAGGGATTACAATTTAATGGACAAATTGGCTTCTCATAAAAAATAATAGGTGTCAGAAGTCAAAGGAGTAATATTACAAAAATGCTGAGAAAAAATAACCATCAACCTAGAATTTCATACCCAGTTAAATTACCTTCAACAAAAAAGGAAAGTAATACTTGTCACAGACTCTTAATGAAGAAACTTAAAAATCTTTTTTTTTTTTTTTAAATCAAGAAGAGAACTGAACCCTGAAAAAGGCATATAGTACAAAAACAAACAACTGAACAACAAAAAAAAGGGCAGGCACAGATAAAATATAACCTGAAATGTATTTATGTGATTGAAAAATCCTCCATAAAATGAAATTTTATATGTTTTAATTAAAAAGATAAAAAATAAAACTCTCTTCAATAAGACTCTATTCATTCGTGTGTATAAAAAAGTGTGTGTGTGTGTTCAATGGGTAGGTAAGTATGCTAAGTCCTTTAAAACAGTTTACCATCATCCAGCTTTAACAGTAATCAATATTTTGCCAATTTTGTTTTATGCATCACTAAAGTCCTTAAGAGGATACAAACATGGGATAATTTTAGAGTATGTTAAAACCTTAGTCCGGCTGGTGTGGCTCAGTGGTTGAGTGTTGACCTATGCACCAAGAGGTCATTGGTTCAATTCCTGGTCAGGACACATGCCCAGGTTGTGGGCCCAATCCCCAGTGGGGGGCATGCGGGAGGCGGCCGGTTGATGTTCTCTCTCATTGATGTTTCTGTCTCTCCCTCTCACTTCCTCTCTCTATAAAATCAATAAAGGAAAAAAACAAAACAAAACAAAAAAACTTTATGGTTAAAATACATGCTAAATTTAAGACAGCCTAAACAAATAGATACACATCTATAAATTCTAAAATTGCAAGACATTTATAAAGATTTATCAATCTGACGGAAGACAGGTAAGGAGGGGGAAAGGGCCCTTTAAGAGGAACTGCCTGGGGCTGCAGCGGACTCAGCCTCTCTCAGCCTCAGTTCCCACAGGTTTTTATATCTGGAAGTTATGAGGACTTCTCTTCCTGGCACTGGAACCCTGAGCTGGGTGTCTGGTGTGGGAGGGGGACCCCTCACTGCTCAGGAAGGACTTTCACAGCCGAGGTATCCTGATTTTTATCCGCAGCACGTGGGTGTGGGATCAGCCCATCCCTGTCTCTGCCCCTCCTATCAATCTCATGGTGGCTTCTTTAATTTCGTAGTTGTAGGACTTCCATTCAGCTCGATTTCAGGTAGTTCTGAATGATGGTTGTGTTGTAGTTTAGTTGTAATTTTGATGTGGTTGTGGGAGGAGGCAAGTACCACGGTTACCTACGCCACCATCTTTAGATATTATTCCATAGAAGGATTTAAATTAAAGGAAGGTAATAAACTTAAGAAAAACATAACCAAATAGGAAAAGGGAAACAAAGCAAATTATATTAAAATTAGAAACTTGTTTTTATCAAATATCAGCACAAAGAGAATAAAAAAGAGTAACCACAGACCAGGAGAAGCTACTTGTCACATATATCCAGACTATGTAAAGAAAAAATATGAATCAATAGGAAAGAGACAAATAACCTATTTAAAAATAGGCAAAATACATGTACAGGCATTTTAGAGAAGAGGAACCAAGAATAAAGGATGCTCATATGAAAAGATGTTCAGCCTCATTCATTACCAGGGAAATACAGAATGTAAAACAGAGAGTTTATTTCACACTTAGTATACCGGCAAAAATTTTAAAGTCTGATCATTTGAAGTGGAGCAAAAAGGACACATATATTCTGATGGATAGGATAAAAAGGTTACAACCTCAATGGTAAACAATTTGATATAATCTAGAAAAGTTTTCTCTTTAAAAATGGGATTAACAATATCAACCTCATAGAGTTGTTTTGAGGATTAAGTGATTTAACATGTTTTTAGGAAGGTATTACCATGCTCATTTTTTTAAAATAGGAAAGTGAGACAAAAGTTTAAGTAATCTGTCTCTGAACTGGGAGAAGCTATCTGCAATGCATATAAATGACAAAGCATGAGTATCTAGAATGTGTAAATACAACTTATAGATAAGAAAAAGGCAAATAACTTAGTAAAAAAGGGCAGATTCGCAGAAGAGGAAATGCAAATGACTAAGAAACATATGAAAGATACTCAGCCATTTTAATAATTGGGGAAAGACAAAGCAAACAAAAAAAATACAATGCCAATGAAAAAATATATGGGGAAGCATGACTGCTGTAGGCATGTAAACTGATTCTGCTTTAGAAGGAATTGTCAATGTCCTGTAAAGCTGAAAATGTGTACAGCTTGTGACTCTGTAATTTCTCTCTTAATATATACCCTGAAGCAATGGTCTTCAAACCTAATCTGTGATTATATGAAGATTTTGCCAGGGTATTGGGGTAGTGATAGTTAAGAGACTCTTCAACTTGCATGTATACTTTCTCTCAGTGACTCCTGTATGCTTCTTTCCCATCTCTTCTTTCATAATTGCCCTTCTTCCACTCTTCAAAAGGAAAAATTGGCGTTGTCCTTCTTTAATAAACTTTTCCTTAATTTAACTCCTCCATCCCCTAATAACTGTCAAAGAGTACATTGACTGAGAGAGAGAGAGAGAGACTAGTGAGAATAAAGCAAAGAGAATGCCAAGAAAGGAAATGAATGTTAAAAATGATTTTTATTTCCAGCTTTTCAGTTATTTTTAATATTCATCTTAAGATGGAAAGGGATATACCCTTCTGGAAAATGCAAGGACCATAAAGCACTGAGTATACTATCAAAATTAAATTGCCCTGGCAGTGAGTATATTATAGTATTCTTTCGACAATAGGAAGCAGAACTTATTTAAACATTCTATACAATGAAGTAAAATAAGGAATGAATGTAATCAGAATGTTTATAAAATAATTTCATATAACAGTTTTTACAAGTTTATTGAATGACACAAGGCAATCTAAAAGAAGTCACATTCAGTTTTATTTGCAGGTGTTATTCAGTGTAACTCGAAAAATTTGATAGTCCCAGGATACATTGCCATGGCCAGGATCAGTGTCATCAACCTGAACTGCCTCGTTTGCTCAAAGGGTTCTTATCTTCCACTAAATACAGCATTTCATCATAATATACATGGAATTATTTTTGACTTTTATATGTAATTTTAAAAACACATATTTCCAAAAGCCAGCACTATAATACATATACATGCACATATTTACCGAAAGAATATCCTACTTCTTGCTTTAGAGTTCTGTTATTTTAGCTACATCTTACAGTCCATTTTTATAAATTAAGGAATGAGAAACAGCATATAGATTTACTTATGCTTTAAATAATTTATTATAAAATAATTATATTAGATCTACATAGTTTTGATCTTGATTACTTTCATTAATTTATCATAAAGATGTGTTCAATAATTTATTTCTGATCATAATTTATTTTCTGATATTCCTTGAAATGCATAACACATTTATCATAATTAAAACACTTACATGCCTTTTACTTTCCCCTCCTGCCTCATGGACTGTTGCCTCTATATATTTCAAACCACATGAGATATTGTTTGACACAGCTCATCTTCACGTACATTTATCCACATACTCACCCTTTCTAGTGCACTGCATTCCTTCCTGCATCTTTGTGCATCCAGCAGGGATCATTTTCCTTTTTTAAGAAAGCAGGTCTTTCCAAAGATAATACATTCTAGAGGTACATCAGGAGAGCTATAGGAAACAAACCTTGGGGACACAGGTGAGCCTAGACTGCTGGGTGGGTGTGCAGAGGGAGTCATACACAAAGGTGTGCATTTGAGTCTGGAGTTAGGAGAAAAGGCCTAAAACAACTTGGGCATCTGCCCTGACCTGGAATCAAACCTGTGACCTCTTGGTGCATGGGTCACTGCTCAACCACTGAGCCACACTGGCTGGGCCCTCATACTTGTTTTAATTTGCATCTCTCTGACCATTAGTAACGTTGAGAATTTTTCCATATGTCTCTTGGCCATTTGTATGTCCTTTTTGGAGAGGTGTCTATTTAGGTCCTCTGCCCATTTTTTAATTGGGTTCTTTGTCTTCCTTTTGTTGAGTTGTATGAGCACTCTATATAGTTTGGAAATTAACCCCTTATCTGATGTATCATTGGCAATTATGCTCTCCCATACAGTGGGTTCCCTTTCTGTTTTGATGGTTGTTTCTTTTGCTGTGCAGAAGCTTTTGAGTTTGATGTAGTCCCATGTGTTCATTTTTTCCTTTGTTTCTGTTGCCTTAGGTGATGTATCAATGAAGATTCTGCTGCATATGATGTCCGAAATTTTGTTGCCTACATTTTCTTCTAGGATTTTTATGGATTCACGAGTCACATTTAAGTCTTTTATCCATTTTGAGTTTATTCTTGTGCATGGTGTAAGTTGGTGGTCTAGTTTCATTTTTTTGCATGTAGCTGTCCAATTAAAGAGGCTGTCTTTTCTCCATGGTGTGCTCTTGACACCTCTGTCAAATATTAACTGAACATAATGTCTTGGGTCAATTTCTGGGTTCTCTGTTCTGTTCCACTGATCTATATGCCTGTTCTTGTGCCAGTACCAGGTTGTTTTGATTACAATGGCTTTGTAGTATAACTTGATATCCGGTGTTGTGATCCCTCCTACTTTGTTCTTTTTCAAGATTGCTGTGGCTATTCAGGGCCTTTTTTAGTTCCATATAAACTTTTGGAGTATTTGTTCTAGTTCTGTGAAATATGTCGTTGGTATTTTAATGGGGATTGCATTGAATCTATAGATTACCTTGGGTATTATGGACATTTTAATGATGTTAATTCTTGCAATCCATGAACAAGGTATATGCTTCCACTTTTTTATATCTTGCTCTATTTCTTTTTTCAATGTCTTGTAGTTTTCTGCAAATAGGTCCTTCACTTCTTTGGTTAAGTTTATTCCTAGGTATCTTAATTTTTTTTGCTGCAATGGTAAATGGGTTTGGTTTCTTATTTCTTGAGGTAGGCCTGTAGTGCTATGAGCTTCCCTCTCAGGACTGCTTTTGCTGTGTTCATTATTGGTGTATAAGAATGCTGTTGATTTCTTGATTAATTTTGTATTCTGCTACTTTGCCAAATTCGTTTATTAAATCTAGTAGTCTTTAGGGTTTTCTATGTACAATATCATGTCATCTGCAAATAATAACAGTTTCACTTCCTCCTTTCCAGTTTGGATCCCTTTTATTTTTTCTTCACGTCTAATTGCTGTGGCTAAGACTTCCAGTACTCTGTTGAATAAGAGTGGTGAAAGTGAGCATCCCTGTCTCGTTCCTGTTCTTAAGGGAAATGCTTTTAGTTTTTGCCCATTGAGTATGATGTTGGCTGTAGGTTTTCCATATATGGCCTTTATTATGTCCAGATAGGATCCCTCTATTCCCAAATTGCTGAGCGTTTTTTCAGAAATGGGTGCTGGATTTTGTCAAATGCTTTTTCAGCGTCTATTGATATGATCATGTGGTTTTCATCTTTCATTTTGTTTATGTGATGTATCACATTTATTGATATGCGAATATTGAACCAGCCTTGCATCCCTGGAATGAATCTTACTTGGTCATGGTGAATAATTTTTTTAATGTATTGCTGGATCCTATTTGCTAATATTTTGTTCAGGATTTTGGCATCTATGTTCATCAGGGATATTGGCCTGTAGTTTTCTTTCTTTGTAGTGACTTTATCTGGTTTTGGAATTAGAATTATGCTGGCCTCATGAAACGAGTTTGGAAGTCTTCCTTCTTCTTGAATTTTTTTGAATAGTTTGAAGAGAATGGGTGTTAGTTTTTCTTTGAATGTTTGGTAAAATTCCCCTGTGAAATGTCCTGACCTGGGCTTTTGTTTGCTGGGAGATTCTTGATTACATCTTCAATTTCCGTAGTTGTTATTGGTCTGTTCAAGTTTTCAATCTCTTCCCATTTCAGTTTTGGGAGACTATGTGTTTCTAGAAATATGTCCATTTTGCCTAGATTGTCCAATTTGTTGGCATATAATTGTTCATAGTATTTGTTAATGATCCTTTGTATTTCTGTGGTATCAGTTGTTACTTCTCCTCTTTTGTTTCTGATTTTGTTTATTTGAGTCTTCTCTCTTTGTTTCTTGGTGAGTCTAGCTAAGGGTTCATCAATCTTGTTTATCTTTTCAAAGAACCATCTCTTTGTTTCATTGATCTTTTGAAAATTTTTTTTTTTTTTTTAGTCTCTATGTAGTTTATTTCTGCTCTGATCTTTACTATTTCTTTCCTTCTACTTGCTCTGGGGTTTTCCTTTTGTTTGCTTTCTAGTTCTTTAAGTTGTGAGGTTAGATAGTCAATTAGAAATTTTTCTTGTTTCTTGAGGTAGGCCTGTAGTGCTATGAACTTCCCTTTCAGGACTGCTTTTGCTGCGTCCCATAGATTTTGTGTTGTTGTGTGTTTATTTTCATTGGTTTCTAGGAAGTTTTTAATTTCTTCCTTGATCTCCTTGGTAAACCATTCATTGTTTAAGAACATGCTGTTTAGCCTCCTTGTGTTTAAATGTTTTTATTGTAATTGATTTCTAGTTTCATGCCATTGTGATCTGAGAAGATGCTTGATATGATTTCAATCTTCTTTTTTCTTTTAATCCTCACCCGAGGACATTTTTCCATTTTTTGTTCAGATAGAGTGGGAGAGAGAGGAAAAGAGAGAGGTAGAGAAACATCGATGTGAAAGGAACACATCAAGTGGCTGCCACAGGCCGACGCTCTAACCACTGAGCCAAACCGACCAGGGCTGCTTTCAATCTTCTTGAACTTGTAGAGACTTAGTTTGTGTCCTAACATATGGTCTACCTTTGAGAATGTCCCATGTGCACTTGAGAAGAATGTGAATTCTTGAGAAGAATGTGAAGGGTGTAATTCTCTGTAGATATCTATTAAATCCATTTGATCTTGTGCATCATTTAAAGTCTCTGTATCCTTGTTAATTTTTTGTCTGGAGGATCTATCCAGTGATGTCAGCGGGGTGTTGAAGTCCCCTGCTGTGATTGTATTGCTGTCGATTTCTCCTTTGAAGTCCTCCAGAAGTTTTTAAATATATTTTGGTGCTCCTACAATGGGTGCATACATGTTTACCAAGGTTATATCTTCCTGTTGGATAGATCCTTACAATATTATGTAGTGGTCTTCTTTGTCTCTAGTTATGGCCTTCATTTTGAAGTCTATTTTATCGGATATGAGTATTGCTACCTCAGCTCTCTTTTCCTTTCCGTTTGCTTGGAAGATTTTTTTCCCATCCCTTGACTTCCAACCTATGTGAGTCTTTTGTTGTGATGTGGGTCTCTTGTAAACAACATATATATGAGTCATGGTTTCTTATCCAATCAGCTACTCTGTGTCTTTTGACTGGGGAATTTAATCCATTTACGTTTAAAATTATTATTGATATGTACTTATTTATTGCCATTTTTGTTTATTGTGGTTATATTTTTCTTCCTATTTCTTCTACTAATTACAGCATTCCTTTAACATTTCTTGGAGTGCTGCTTTTGTACTGATATATTCCCTTAGCTTTTTTTTGTCTGGGAAGCTCTTTATTTCACCTTCTATTTTGAATGATAGCCTGGCTGGATAGAGTAGTCTTGGATTCAGATCCTTGTTTTTCATGACCTTGATTACTTCATGCCATTCCCTTCTGGCCTGTAGTGTTTCTGTTGAGAAGTAAGCTGATAGTCTTATGGGGGTTCCGTTGTAGGTAACCTGTTGCTTATCTCTTGCTGCCTTTAGGATTCCCTCTTTGTGTTTAATTTTTGACATTTTTTTTTTTATCCTCACCTGAGGACATTTTTCCATTTTTTGTTCAGATAGAGTGGGAGGGAGAAAGAGGAAGAGAGAGAGAGAGAGAGAGAGAGAGAGAGAGAGAGAGAGAGAGAGAGAGAGAGAGAAACATCGATGTGAAAGGGACACATCGAGTGTCCCTGCCTCCCGCATGACCATCCAGGGCTGGGGACAAATTGCAACCGAGGTACGTGCCTTTAGCGGGAACCAAACCCGGGTCTCTCTGGACTGCAGGCCAATGCTCTAACTGCTGAGCCAAACAGGCCAGGGCTAATTTTTGGCACTTTAATTATTATGTGTCTTGGTGTGGGCCTGTTTGCGTTCTTCTTACTTGGGGCTCTCTGTGCTTCTTGAACTTGAATGCCTTCTTCCTTCACCAAGTTAGGGAAGTTTTCCGTCACTACTGCTTCAAATATATTCTCTAACCCTTGTTCATTTTCTTCTTCTTCTGGAACTCCTATGATGTGGACATTGTTATGTTTCATGTTGTCCCACAGTTCTCTTAAGCTGTCCTCCTGTTTTGTTTTGTTTTTTATTGTTTTTTCTTTTTGGTTCTCTGATTGGATGAGTTTTTCTACAGTCTTCTAACTCACTGATCCGGTCCTTGGCTTCCTCCACTCTGCTGGTTATTCCTTCCAATGTGTTCTTTATTTCTGCTATGTCGTTCTTCATTTCTGCTTGATGGTTTTCATTTGCAATTGGTTGATTTTCAATGTTTCTATATCTTTACTCATGCTGTTGAGCTTCTTTATTATCATCACTCTGAACTCTACCTCTGATAAATTGCTTAACTGTATTTCATTTATCTCTTCTTTGGTAGAGTTCTCTTGTTCTTTCATTTAAGATTTGTTTCTTTGTTTTAGCATTTTGGCTATCTTAGTGGGTTTTGGAGCCTGCCAAATTTTCCCTGTGGGTGTTGGTGTTCCGCTGGTTGTGGCTCCCTCTACTGGGTTTGGATGAGTGTGGGAGGACCCATGTTAAACACCACTGTCAAGTCTTACTTTCCTGGGTAGATTTTCAAGACCAGGAAAGGTTCAGTTATCCTCTAGCTTTTTGCCTGGAGGCTATTAGTCTCAGTTACTTGATGAGCCTTGGCTTGTAGCTCTCAATTGAATGAAAAAAAAATCCCTCAGGTGTTCAGGGTAAGAGGATTTTCAGTAGGTGGGGCAGATGCTTGCTGGCTGTTAATGAGCCTCAATATGCATTTCTCTGGTGTGGCAGGATGGTGTTAAATTCCTGAGGGAGGGGCTGTTGCTTCTCCCAGGGGCTCTGGGAAGGGGCTTTTTGAGTAATATGCCTACTGTCTTGTGAGGGAGTGATTCAGCATAAAACTCTCATTGTCCTCCCAGCTCTCCAAGCTCCTGAGTCTCTCTGCACAGTTCCAATCCAGTCTGCCCTCTCTCTGCCAGAGCCCAAGGTGGCTGTAGCTGATTTAGTGCTCTGTCCTGGCCCTCCGCACTGTGGCTCCAGCTTGGGATTTTTACCCTGAGGGAGCTGCTTACATAAAACAGCTGCTGTCCGTGGGCTCCCAGCCTGCCCTCTTGTGCCTCTGCAGTTCCTACCAGGCTCGATTTAGTGTCCTCTTTCTGTCAGTGGTTATACGGGTCCTCTCCAGCTGCTTTTCCTTGATGATTTGTCTTTATTTTAGTTGTAATTCCAGTTTGGTCCTGAGAGATGGTCTGTGTAGCTTCCATTCACTCTGCTGCCATTTTGGAATCTTATTTTAATTCTTTAAACTGATTCTCTCTATTCTTTCCAGAGTCCTGAGCAAAATAACCCCTTCAGGAGCCATGACTATAAGCCATATAGTTGATTAGAGGAGGGCTGAACAAACCATTCAGACATGAACTTCTTATGACAGAGTGTACTTCATGCTCATTACATAACTGATTATCTGTGCTGATTACATATAAGTCTTAAGAGGGACTAGTTCTTTTAGGGCCTTCTAAGTGCCTTTTAGTTAAAGTACTGTAAGTCTTAGGTGGCCCCACAAATGAGATCCTTTGATGGAGAATGTTAGAAATAACAAGAGACAAAGGGCACATGAGAACCAATCTACTAGCTTTGTGCACTTTTGCCCAGGGCTGATTCTAGAGAGAGAAACCATATAAGTTCCCCTTTCCTCCTAACTTTACCCCGTGACATGCAAAACTTTATAAATATAGAAAGCAAATCTTGCCCTATTTAAAGAAATAGAAACAAAGAGTAAATGTTTCTGTATCTCTATATGCAAATACAAGGAAGATAATTTAAAGAATTTTTAAATATTTCAAATGTGTGTTTTTTTTTTAAAAAAAATAGGCAATAGAGTCATGGTATAACACTTAAAAGCACAAATGTTATCCCTTCCTTTCCCTTTTCTAGTCACCCTACTTCTATTCTTCTCTAGATTCAACTACTATGCCTAATTTCTTATTTGTCCTAGATATTACATATGATTATGAGTATATGTATACACTGTGTGCATATATGTGTACACACACAAATTTGTTATAGGGATTTCATCTTATGCAATTACAGAAGTTGGCTGGACAGTCCTTGTTAGGTTGTTGTCTTTATGTCTGGTGCTAGAGCTTAGAATCTGCAGGACAGATAAAGTTGAGGGAAGATGGATATAAAATAGGAGGGAGCAAGCTGGAACCCATGAGCATGAGCTGGAATATACAAGGATAAATTGGAACATTGATCAATTCTCACTGTCTCTGAGTTGGTGTGGTGTCCTGCAGAAGCCAATACCCTTCATAGAACTAAACCAATATTCACTTGGGCCCAGAGCTGGAGAAACTGCAGGGGAATCCAGGAGAAAGTGAAGCAGTTGCAGGCCTGGCTGCTGCCCTATGCCAAAGGGATTAGTTAACAGGTAAGCAGCAGTGTGTGTGAACTACAAAAGGGCCCATTTCCACCTTTTAAGCATAAAAATTAAAATGGCTGCTGCTTTACTTCCGCCTTCCAAATCTCTGCAAAAATATCTCTTGAGGCTCACCCTAACTAGAACCCTAGGGGAAAGGAATTCTGGGAAATGTAGTTCAGGCTAGTCAAGTCAACACACTGCAGTGGTCCCCCCTTCTCCAAGGTTTTGTTTTCTGAGGTTTCAGTTACCTGCGGTCAGCGTGGTCCAAAAATATTAAATGGAGAATTCCTGAAACAAACAACTTGTAAGTTTTAAATTGAATGCCATTCTGAGTACCGTGATGAAATCTCACACTGTCTCACACAGGACGTGAATCATCCCTTTGTCCATCTCCACACTGTCCACATAGTCACATAGCTGCCTCCTGGGTTATCAGATCCACTGTCTCTCTGTATCACAGTGCTTGTGCTCAAGTAACCCTGATTTTACTTAGTAATGGCCCCAAAGTGCAAGATTAGTGATACTAGAATTCGAATATAACAAAGAGAAGCCATAAAGTGCTTCCTTTAAGTGAAAAGGTGAAAATTCTTGTCTTGAAAAGAAAAGGAAAATAATCATGCTGAGATTAAGCTCTATGGTAAGAATAAATCTTGTATCTATGAAATTGGGAAGAAGGAAAGAGAAATTCGTACTAGTTTTTCTGTTGCACTTCAAACTGCAAAAGTTATGGTCACAGTGCATGATAAGCACTTGGTTAAGATGGAAAAGGCATTAAATTTGTGTTTGGAAGATATGAAAATGTATATGTAAAGAATATATATATAGGGTTTGATACTATCTAAGGTTTCAGGCATCCACTGGGGGTCTTGGAATGTATCTCTCAAAGATAAAGGGGGACCACTGTACAAAGGTACTATACAGGGGTGGGTTAAAGTAGGTTAATAATAATAAATAATATAATAATTAATAAATAATAATACAATAATAAACTCTGTGTTTCACATACTCACAACTATAAACCCATTTCTCCCATTCCTGTACATAGGTACCATTTAAAAATTCTCACACAAATGCTACCATACTATGTATATTCCTTTGCACCTTGCTTAGAGGTCCTACTTAGATAATATTATTATATATAGATTTGTGCCATTCCTTTTTTTAAAAAATTATGTTTTTATTGATTTTTTTTAGAGAGAGAGGTAGAAACATGGTGAGAGAGAAACATTGATTGGCTGCCTCCTGCACACCCCCCACTGGGTATCGAGCCGGCAACCTGGACATGTGCTCCACACTGGCCGGGCTTGTGCCATTCCTTTTTAATGATGGCATTTGTTTGGGTTGTTCCAACCCTTTGCTGTTTCAAATAATCTTGTGCACGTTATGTTGCATATGGGCAAGTATGAGAAGTTCCTAGAAGCCAAAGGGTTTTCACATTTAAAATTTCTGATATATTGCCTAATTGCTCTGTGTAGAGTTTGTATCAGTTTGCTCTTGTATGAAGCAAACTATGATGGTGCCTGTTTTAATGTACTCTGGTAACACACTGTCTTTTCAAAGCTGTTTATCTTTGCAAATATTAAAGGTTAAAAATGTATTCCAGCTTGGCAGTCTGATTATAATTTGCACTTTTTTTTTTTTTTTTTTTTTTTTTTTAAATTTTTTTTTTTATTAATTTATTTTTGTTACAGATGTTTCTCCTTTTTTCCCCATTGACACCCTCCTCCCCATCCCCCCACCCCATCCCCAGCTTTGTTGTCCAGGTCCATCAGTTATGCATACATGCATATAAGTTCTGTGGTTTATCTCTTCCCTCCCCCCCACCCCCTCTTCTGAGGGTTGTCAGTCTGTACCCTACTTTCACATCTCTGGGTCTACCCTGTTCCCCATACTGTTATGTTTATTATATTCCACAAATGAGTGAGATCATGTGATATTTTTCTTTCTCTGCTTGGTTTGTTTCGCTTAGGATAATACTCTCGAGGTCCCTCCATGTCGTCTCAAAGGATAAGAGATCTTTCTTTCTTACAGCTGCATAGTACTCCATTGTGTATATGTACCACAGCTTTTTTATCCATTCATCCACTGATGGGCACTTGGGCTGTTTCCAGATCTTAGCTATTGTGAATAGTGCTGCTATGAACATGGGAGTACATATATTCTTTCTGATTGGTGTTTCAGGTTTCTTAGGGTATATTCCTAGAAGTGGGATCACTGGGTCAAATGGCAGTTCAATTTTTAATTTTTTGAGGTAACACCATAGTGTTTTCCACAGTGGCTGCACCAGTCTGCATTCCCACCAGCAGTGGACTAGAGTCCCCTTTTCTCCACACCCTCGCCAACACTTGTTGTTTGACAATTTGTTGATGGCGGCCATTCTGACAGGTGTGAGGTGATACCTCATTGTTGTTTTAATTTGCATCTCTCTGATGATTAGTGATGTTGAGCATTTCTTCATATGTCTCTTAGCCATTTGTATGTCCTGTTTGGAGAGGTGTCTATTTAGTTCCTCTGCCCATTTTTTAATTGGGTTCTTTGTCTTCCTTTTGTTGAGTTGTATGAGCACTCTATATATTTTGGAGATTAACCCCTTATCTGATGTATCATTGGCAATTATGGTCTCCCATACAGTGGGTTCTCTTTCCGTTTTGATGGTTGTTTCTTTTGCTGTGCAGAAGCTTTTGAGTTTGATGTAGTCCCATGTGTTCATTTTTTCCTTTATTTCTGTTGCCTTAGGTGATGTATCAGTGAAGATTCTGCTGCGTATGATGTCTGAAATTTTGTTGCCTACATTTTCTTCTAGGATTTTTATGGATTCACGAGTCACATTTAAGTCTTTTACCCATTTTGAGTTTATTCTTGTGTATGGTGTAAGTTGATGGTCTAGTTTCATTTTTTTGCATGTAGCTGTCCAATTTTCCCAACACCATTTATTAAAGAGGCTGTCTTTGCTCCACTGTATGCTCTTGCCACCTTTGTCAAATATTAGTTGAGCATAATGTCTTGGGTCAATTTCTGGATTCTCTGTTCTGTTCCACTGGTCTATATGTCTGTTCTTATGCCAATACCAGGCTGTTTTGATTATAGTAGCTCTGTAGTATAATCTGATATCTGGTATTGTGATCCCACCTACTTTGTCCTTCTTTTTCAAGATTGCTGTGGCTATTCGGGGTCTTTTTTGGTTCCATATGAACTTTTGGAGTATTTGTTCTAGTTCTGTGAAATATGTCGCTGGTATTTTGATTGGGATTGCATTGAATCTATAGATTGCTTTGGGTAATATGGACATTTTAATGATGTTAATTCTTCCAATCCATGAACAAGGTATGTGCTTCCACTTTTTTATATCTTCCTCTATTTCTTTTTTCAATGTCCTGTAGTTTTCTGCAAATAGATCCTTTACTTCTTTGGTTAAATTTATTCCTAGGTATCTTAATTTTTTTGCCGCGATGGTAAATGGGATTGTTTTTTTAGTTTCTCTTTCTGTGAGTTCATCATTGGTGTATAAGAATGCCGTCGATTTCTTGACGTTTATTTTGTATCCTGCTACTTTGCCAAATTCATTTATTAGGTCTAGTAGATTTTTGATGGAGTCTTTAGGGTTTTCTATGTATAATATCATGTCATCTGCGAATAATGACAGTTTCACTTCCTCCTTTCCAATTTGGATACCTTTTATTTTTTCTTCACGTCTGATTGCTGTGGCTAAGACTTCCAGTACTATGTTAAATAAGAGTGGTGAAAGTGGGCATCCCTGTCTTGTTCCTGTTCTTAAGGGAAATGTTTTTAGTTTTTGCCCATTGATTATGATGTTGGCTGTAGGTCTTTCATATATGGCCTTTATAATGTTGAGATATGATCCCTCTATTCCCAAATTGCTGAGTGTTTTTATCAGAAATGGGTGTTGAATTTTGTCGAATGCTTTTTCAGCGTCTATTGATATGATCATGTGGTTTTTATCCTTCATTTTGTTTATGTGGTGTATCACATTTATTGATTTGCGAATATTGAACCAGCCTTGCATCCCTGGGATGAATCCCACTTGGTCATGGTGAATAATTTTTTTGATGTATTGCTGGATCCGATTTGCTAGTATTTTGTTCAGGATTTTGGCATCTACGTTCATCAGGGATATTGGCCTGTAGTTTTCTTTCTTTGTAGTGTCTTTTTCTGGTTTTGGAATTAGAATTATGCTGGCCTCATAAAATGAGTTTGGAAGTCTTCCTTCTTCTTGAATTTTTAGAAACAGTTTGAGAAGAATGGGTGTTAGTTCTTCTTTGAATGTTCGGTAAAACTCCCCTGTGAAGCCGTCTGGGCCTGGACTTTTGTTTGCTGGGAGATTCTTGATTACATCTTCAATTTCCTTGGTTGTTATTGGTCTGTTCAAGTTTTCTATCTCTTCCCGGTCCAGTTTTGGGAGACTATATGTTTCTAGAAATTTGTCCATTTCGCTTAGATTGTCGAATTTGTTACCATATAAATGTTCATAGTATTCATTAACGATCCTTTGTATTTCTGTGGTGTCAGTTGTTACTTCTCCTCTTTCGTTTCTGATTTTGTGTATTTGGGTTCTCTCTCTTTGTTTCTTGGTGAGTCTAGCTAAGGGTCCATCAATCTTGTTTATCTTTTCAAAAAACCAGCTCTTTGTTTCATTGATCCTTTGAATTGTTTTTTTGGTCTCCATGTCGTTTATTTCTGCTCTGATCTTTACTATTTCCTTCCTTCTACTTGCTCTGGGGTTTTCCTTTTGTTTGCTTTCTAGTTCTTTAAGTTGTGAGGTTAGATAGTCTATTAGAAAATTTTCTTGTTTCTTGAGGTAGGCCTGTAGTGCTATGAACTTCCCTCTCAGAACTGCTTTCGCTGCATCCCACAGATTTTGTGTTGTTGTGTGTTCATTTTCATTCGTTTCCAGAAAGTTTTTAATTTCTTCCTTGATCTCCTTGGTAACCCATTCATTGTTTAATAACATGCTATTTAGTCTCCATGTATTCAAATGTCTTTGCATGTTCTTGTTGCAATTGATTTCTAGTTTCATGCCATTGTGATCTGAGAAGATGCTTGATATGATTTCAATCTTCTTGAATTTGTAGAGACTTCGTTTGTGTCCTAACATGTGGTCTATCTTTGAGAATGTCCCATGTGCACTTGAGAAGAAAGTGAATTCTGTAGTTTTGGGGTGTAATTCTCTGTAAATATCTATTAAATCCATTTGGTCTAGTGCTTCATTTAGAGTCTCTGTTTCCTTGTTAATTTTTTGTCTAGAGGATCTATCCAGTGATGTCAGCGGGGTGTTGAAGTCCCCTGCTATGATTGTATTGCTGTCGATTTCTCCTTTGAAGTTTTCCAGAAGATTTTTAATGTATTTTGGTCCTCCTATATTGGGTGCATATATGTTTACCAAGGTTATCTCTTCCTGTTGGATAGATCCTTTCAATATTATGTAGTGGCCTTCTTTGTCTCTAGTTATGGCCTTCATTTTAAAATCTATTTTATCAGATATGAGTATTGCTACCCCAGCTTTTTTTTCCTTTCTGTTTGCTTGGAAGATTTTTTTCCATCCCTTCACTTTCAGCCTATGTGAGTCTTTTGTTGTGAGGTGGGTCTCTTGTAAGCAACATATATATGGGTCATGCTTTCTTATCCAATCCGCTACTCTGTGTCTTTTGATCGGGGCGTTCAGTCCATTTACATTTAAGGTGATTACCGATATGTACTTACTTATTGCCATTTTTGTTTAGTGTGTTTCTATTTTCCTTTCTATTTCTTCTACTAATTACAGCAGTCCTTTTAACATTTCTTGCAGTGCTGGTTTGGTGCTAATGTATTCCCTTAGCCTTTTTTTGTCTGGGAAGCTCTTTATTTGACCTTCTATTTTGAATGATAGCCTTGCTGGGTAGAGTAGTCTTGGGTTCAGATCCTTGTTTTTCATGACCTTGATTATTTCATGCCATTCCCTTCTGGCCTGTAGTGTTTCTATGGAGAAGTCAGCTGATAACCTTATGGGGGATCCTTTGTAGGTAACCTGTTGCTTAGCTCTTGCTGCCTTTAGGATTCTCTCTTTGTCTTTAATTTTTGGCATTTTAATTACTATGTGTCTTGGTGTGGCCCTGTTTGGGTTCTTCTTACTTGGGACTCTCTGTGCTTCTTGAACTTGAAAGCCTTCTTCCTTCACCAAATTAGGGAAATTTTCTGTCACTATTTCTTCAAATATATTCTCTAACCCTTTCTCATTTTCTTCTTCTTCGGCGACTCCTATGATGCGTATATTATTACGTTTCCAGTTGTCCCACAGTTCTCTTAAGCTGTCTTCCTGTTTTTTCATTGTTTTTTCCTTTTGGTTTTCTGATTGGTTGATTTTTTCTACCCTGTCTTCTAATTCACTGATCCGGTCCTCAGCTTCTTCTACTCTGCTTTTTAGCCCTTCCATTGTGTTCTTCATTTCTGCTATGCCATTCTTCATTTCCAATTGATTTATTTTCAATATTTCTATGTCTTTGCTCATGGTGTTGATGTCCTTACATATGCTGTTGAGCTTCCTCAAGATCATGGTTCTGAATTCTAGCTCTGTTAACTTGCTTAACTCCATTTCATTTATCTCATCTTCATTGGAGGTCTCTTGTTCTTTCGTTTGGCATCTGTTTCGTTGTTTTACCATTTTGGCTAGCTCAGTGGTTTTTGGAGCCTGCCAAATTTTCCCTGTGGATGTTGGTGTTCTGCTGTTTGTGGCTCCCTGTACTGGGTTTGGATGAGCGTGAGAGGACCCACGTTATACACCACTGTCGAGTCTTACTTTTCTGGGTAGAGTTGCAAGCTCAGAAAAGGTTCAGTTATCCTCTAGCTTTTTGCCTAGAGGCTATTAGTCCTGGTTACTTAAAGAGCCTTGGGTTCTCAGTTGAATGAAAACCTCCCTCAGGTGTTCAGCGTGAGAGGATTTCCCGAGGGTGGGGCAGATGCTGGTAGTTAATGAGCCTTGATTTGCATTTCAATGGCCCAACTGGGTGTGGCTGAATCTCCGAGGGAGGGGCTGCCGCCTCTCCCCAGAGCCCTGGGATGGAGTAAGTCGACCAGGCCACAGTCCCGCGTGGCCGAAACTCAGCAAAAGCTCTGAGTGCCCTCCAAATCCCGAGTGTCCCCACACAGTTCCAGTCCAGTCCGCCCTCCCTCCGCCGGAGTCCGAGGTGAGTGGCTGTGGCTGTTTTAGCGCTCTGTCCCGGCCCTCTGTGCTGTGGAGCCGGCTCGGGCTTCAACCCCAAGGGCGGAGCGCTGCTCACGGCTAAGGCCGCTGCTGTCTGTGGGCTCCCAGCCCCCCTCTCGCGCCTCCGCAATCCTACCAGGATCAAGTTAGTGTCCCTGGTTGTATGGTCCTCGCGAGCTGCTTTTCCGTTGCTTTTTCCCAACGATTTGACTTTATTTTAGTTGTATTTCCAGTTTGGTCCTGGGAGATGATCTGTGTAGCTTCCATTCACTCCGCCGCCATTTTGGAATCCTTCTAATTTGCACTTTTATTAGAATGGGTTTGATCCCGTGGGGAATGTGTCTGAAAAAGGAAAGAAAAGAAAAAGTTAAGAAATTTCAGTTTGGGTTGAATTCAATGTCCATTTTATTTTTTATTTTTTTTTAAACTTATCTTTATTGTTGAATGTATTACAGATGTTCCTCATTTTTCCCCCATTGACCCCCTCCTCCCCATTCCCGCCCCCCTCCTGCCTTTCCCCACACTGTTGTCTGTGTCCATTGGTTATGCATATATACATATAAGATCTTTGGTTTATTTCTTCCCACCCCCAACCCCCATCCCTTTGAGGTTTGTCAGTCTAACAACTAATTTGTACTTCTTAATCCCTTCACCTTTTCACCCATTCCCCCAGCCCCCACCCATCTGGTAACCAACAAAAGTTCTATGTATCTTTGAGAATGTTTCTGTTCTGCTGGTTCATTTTGTTTGTAGATTCAACTGTTGATAGATATGTACTTATTGCCATTTTGTTTGTTCATATTTTTTATCTTTTTCTTCAAGAAGACCCTTCAACATTTCATATAATAATGGTTTGGTGGTGATGAACTCCTTTAGCTTTTCCTTGTCTGGGAAACTCTTTATATGACCATCGATTCTAAATGACAGCTTTGCAGAATAGAGTAATCTTGGTTGTAGGTTCTTGCTTTTCATCACTCTGAATATTTCTTGCCACTCCCTTCTGGCCTGCAAAGTGTCTTTTGAGAAATCAGCTGACAGTCTGATGGGAACTCTCTTGTAGGTAACTAACTTCTTTTCTCTTGCTGCTTTTAAGATTCTCTCTTTGTCTTGAACCTTTTGCATTTTGATGATGATGTATCTTGGTATGGGCATCTTGGGGTTCATCTTGTTTGGGACTCTCTGTGCTTCCTGGACTTGTATGTCTGTTTCCTTCCCCAAGTTAGGGAAGTTTTCTGCCATTATTGTTTCAAATAGGTTTTCGATTTCTTGTTCTCTCTCTTCTCCTTCTGACACCCCCAAGATGCGAATGTTGGCACGCTTGAAGTTGTCCCAGAGGCTCCTTACACTATCCTCATTTTTTTGGATTCTTTTTTCTTTTTGCTATTCTGATTGGTTGTTTTTTGCTTCCTTATATTCCAAATCGATGGTTTGCTTCTTGGCTTTACCTACTCTACTATTGCATCTGTGTAAATTATTCTTTATTTCAGTTAGTGCCTCCTTCATTTCTAACTGTGCATCCAGTATTTCTGACTGGTCCTTTTTTATGCTCTTGAGGCCCTCACTAAGTTCACTGAGGTTCTCACTAAGTCCATTGAGCATCCTTATAAACAGTGTTTTGAATTCAGCATCTGTTAGGTTGCTTAACTCCATTTCACTTAGTTCTTTTCCTGGAGTTTTATTCTGTTCTTTCATTTGGGACCTGTTTCTTTGTCTCCTCATTTTGGCTGCCTCCCTGTGTTTGTTTCTATGTGTTACTTAGTGAGAGGTATGGGGCTAGCTGAGACCAGATGCTGCTTGTTTGAAAGAATTTAGGAAAACCTGAAGCAGGATCCAAGACAGGCCAATCCTATGGTAAAGCAACTGGCAACAGCTTGGGTGGGCCTGAAAGTTGGGTGGGGCGGGGCCTCAGGGAATCACCAGGGCGGGGCCAACAGTGTGAGCCAGGTAGCTGGAGTCCCAGATATGGTGGCGTCTGCCAGCCCAGGGAAGGGCTCACCAAAGGAACAAAGGCCTCCGACAGCACATCTGTCCAGGAGAAAGCTGCCTCTCCAGCCTTTGCCCCAATGCCAAACAGCTCAGTTCTTCCCCATATGACTCTGGTGCCTTTCAAGCTGCCTCTCCCATGCTGGAGCCTGGAGGGAGCAGTCCGAGTAAGTCCGTGGGCGGGCCCTTTAAGAGGAGCTTCCGGGGGCTCCAGCCGCCTCAGCCTTAGTTCCCGCTGGTTTTTCCAGCCAGAAGTGATGGGGACTTCTCTTCCTGGCACTGGAACCCTGAGCTGGGCGCCTGGTGTGGGACGGGGACCCCTCAGTCCTCAGGGAGGACCTTCCCAGCCGAGGTGTCCTCCTAATTTTTATCCGGAACACGTGGGTGTGGGACCAGCCCATCGCGCCTCCGCCCCTCCTACCAGTCTTGATGCGGCTTCTTCTTTAATTTCGTAGTTGTAGGACTTCCATTTAGCTTGATTTCAGGCAGTTTTGAACAATGGTTGTTCTGTAGTTTTGTTGTAACTTTGATGTGTTTGTGGGAGAACGCAATACCGCGTCTACCTACGCCGCCATCTTGACCGGAAGTCTAAATGCAAAATCTCAATGTCCATTTTAAAAGTTATCTTTAAAATATACTGGCCCCTCCTCTTCTTAAAACACATTGGACATTAAGGAACCTCTCACTGGTAACAAGTGATAATACTGATGAGAAACAGTGCACAGCTGTACTATGAGGCTCCTTCATTGTAGCAGAAAGCAAGACAGTAAAGAACACACTGGAAGGTGCTAAACCTGCTTTTTTCCTGGTTTACAGCAGATACATAATATACTTAGGATTAAGGGAGAACAATGTCTTATCAATATCTGATTTAATGTAATTACACATCTTTTAGAATAATCTTGGGTTGTATTAGCCTAAAAAACAAGGCGTAGATACTGGAAACAAATTTCTCTCCTAAACTCTTCCTGGATAGTCATTACTAGCAGAAGATTAAATATATCTACATTCTAGGTGTTATAACGTGTAGGTTGAAGTTATCTAACACAAGTTAGTGAGTCAGTACAAAAATTAAGTTACTTTTGGAGGTGGCTGGATTCTACCATGTTTCGTTTTCTTAGTTCTTTCATTCTTAGGAAAACGTTAACACTTTACATGGACAGTAATTTATTTTTTAGAATATTACAGGACGTCCTTAGGTATGGCTGGCATGGTATTAATGGTCCATTTTATAGCTCAGATATCTGCATATAGCTTTTAGGTATTTTATTTTTTCTTACTTGAGTGCTATTTGATTTAGTAGGAGTTTTTCAACATCTCAGGTTTCATTCTCTCTTTTAAAAAATATTAAAAACTTTTTATGTATAGATTTGGCGATATCTGTTTTGATTGCTTGTGGTTTAAGAATTTTTTTGTTGTTTTTTAATTTTATTTTTCCTTTATACCCTTTGACTCCCTTTATCTATTCCCCCCACAAACCAGTCTGGCAACCACCAGTCTGCTCTCTGTATCTGTGGGCTTGTTGGTTGTTTTTTTGTTTTTGGATTCCACATATGAGAGACATCATATGGTATTTGTCTTTTGTCTTATTTCACTTAGCATAATGCCCTCAAGGTCCACCTATGGTGTTGTAAATGTCAAGGTTTCATTATTTTTTTATGGCTGAATAATATTTTATTGTGTATAAAATTCTTTATCCATTAATTCATCAGTGGTCACTTAGGTTGTTTCCATATCTTGGCTATTGTAAATAATGCTGCAGTAAACATAGGGGTGCATATATCTTTTCATTTTCTTTGGATATGTATCCAGAAGCAGAATTGCTGGTTCATATTGTAGTTCTATTTTTAATTTTTTGAGAAACCATCATACTGTTTTCCATAGTGGCTGCACCAATGTATCTTCCCACCAACAGTGCACAAAAGGGTCCCATTTTCTTCACATCTTTGCCAGCACTTACTATTTCTTGTCTTTTTGATAATAGCCATTTTAACAGGTATGAGGCGATATTTCACTGTGGTTTTGATTTGCATTTCTTTGATGATTAATGATGTTAAGCATCTTTTCATGTACCTGTTGGCCATCTGTATGTCTTCTTTGGAAAATGTCTATTCAGATTTTCTTCCTATTTTTTAATTGGATTGTTTGTTGTTAAGTTGTATGAATTCTTTTTTTTTTTTTATCCTCACCCGAGGACATTTTTTCCTTTTTTGTTCAGATAGAGTGGGAGGGAGAGAGAGGACGAGAGAGAGAGAGAGAAACATCGATGTGAAAGGGACACATCGAGTGGCTGCCTCCCGCACGACCCCACTAGGGCCAGGGACAAACTGCAACCGAGGTACATGCCCTTAGCGGGAACCGAACCCGGGTCTCTCTGGACCGCAGGCCGACGCTCTAACCGCTGAGCCAAACTGGCCAGGGCTGAATTCTTTATATATTTTGAATATTAGCCCCTTATCAGATACATGATTTGCAAATATTTTCTCATTCAGGAAGTTGCCTTTTCATTTTGTTGATGGATTCCTTTGCTGTGTCAATGGTTTTTAGTGTGATGTGGTACCACTTATTTATATTTTCTTTTGTTGCTTGTGCTTTTGGTGTCAGATTTAAAAAATTTTCACCAAGACCTATATCAAGGAGCTTACTTGCCTATGTTTAATTCTAGGAGTTTTATGGTTTCAGGTCCTATGTTCAAGTCTCAATCCATTTTGACTTATTTTTTTGTGTATGGTGTGAGATAGTGGTTGAGTTTCATTCATTTGTATGTGGCTGTCCAGTTTTCCTAACACCATTTATTGAAGAGGCTGTCTTTTTCCCATTGTATACTCTTGGCTCCTTTGTTGTAAATTAATGGACCATTTATATAGGTTTATTGCTGGGCTATCTATTCTGTTCCATTGATCAATGTGCCTGTTGTTGTTTTTTTGTTGTTGTTGTTTGTTTTTTAAAAACTTATCTTTATTGTTGAATGTATTACAGATGTCCCCCTTTTTCCCCGCATTGATCCTCTCCTCCTCAATCCCGCCACCCTCCTGTCTTTCCCACACTATTGTTTGTGTCCATTGGTTATTCATATATGCATAGAAGTTCTTTGGTTTATCTCTTCCCACCTTCCCGCCTCCCTTCCTTTTGAGGTTCATCAGTCTAACAACCAATTTACAAATTTGTACTTCTTTTTTTTTCTTATTGACTTTAGAGAGAGAGGAAGGGAGAGGAAGAGAGAGATAGAAACATCGATGAGAGAGAACATCAATTGGCTGCCTTCTGCATGCCCTCCACTGGGGATTTGGCCCACAACTGGGGCATATGCCCTGACCGGGAATCAAACCGGCGACCTCTTGGTGCATGGGTTGACGCTCAACCACTGAGCCACACCTGCTGGGCCAATTTGTACTTCTTAATTCCTTCATCTTTTTCACCCATCCCCCTAGCCCCCTTCTATTTGACAAGCAACAAAAAGTTCTCTGTATCTGTTCTGCTCGCTTATTTTGTTTGTAGATTCAATTGTTGATAGATATGTATTTATTGCCATTTTGTTGTTCATTTTCTTCTTCTTCTTCTTCTTCTTCTTCTTCTTCTTCTTCTTCTTCTTCTTCTTCTCCTTCTCCTCCTCCTCCTCCTCCTCCTCCTCCTCCTCCTCCTCCTCCTCCTCCTCCTCCTCCTCCTCCTCTGGGAAGACCCTTCAACATTTCATATAATACTGGTTTGGTGGTGATGAGCTCCTTTAGCTTTTTCTTGTCTGGGAAAATCTTGATACGTCCATTGATTCTAAATGATAGCTTTGCAGAGTGGAGTAATCTTGGTTGTAGGTCCCTACTTTTCATCACTTTGAATATCTCTTGCCACTTCTTTCTGGCCTGCAAAGTTCTCTTTTGAGAAATTGGCTTACAGTCTTATGGGAGCTCCTTTGTAGGTAAGGAACTGCTTTTCTCTTGTTGCTTTTAAGATTCTCTCTTTGTCTTTAACCTTTTGCATTTGGTGATGATGTGTCTTGGTGTGGACCTCTTTGGGTTCATCTTGTTTGGAACTCTGTGCTTCCTGCACTTGTGTGTCTGTTTCCTTCACCAAGTTAGGGAATTTTCCTGTCATTATTTTTTCAAATAGGTTTTTAATTTCTTGCTTTCTCTCTTCTCCTTCTGGCACCCCCATGATGTAAATGTTGGTATGCTAGAAGTTGTCCCAGAGGCTCCTTACACTGTCCTCATATTTTTGGATTCCTTTTTCTTTTTGCTGTTCTGATTGGTTGTTTTTTGCTTCCTTATATTCCAAATCGATCGTTTGCTTCTTGGCTTCACCTGCTCTACAATTGATTCCCCATAAATTATTCTTTATTTCAGTTAGTGCATCCTTCATTTCTGACTGGTCCTTTTAAAAAAAATTTTTTTTTCCCTTTATTGATTTTAGAGAGAGAGGAAGGGAGAGGGAGAGAGAGATAGAAACATCGATGAGAGAGGACATCGACTGGCCGCCTCCTGCATGCCCCCCAACGGGGATCGGGCCCACAACCTGGGCATGTGTCCCGACTGGGAATCAAACCGGCGACCTTTTGGTGCATGGGTTGACGCTCAACCACTGAGCTACACTGGCAGGACCTGACTGGTCCTTTTTTATGTTGTTGATGTTCTCACTAAGTTCCTTGGAGTTTTCCTTGAGTTCCTTGAGCATCCTTATAACCAGTATTTTGAACTCTGCATCTGATTGATTGCTTATCTCCATTTTGTTTAGTTCTTTTCCTGGAATTTTATTCTGTTCTTTCACTTGGGACATGTTTCTTTTTCTCTTCATTTTGGCTGCTTCCCTGTGTTTGGTTCTATGTATTAGGTAGAGTTGCTATGTCTCCTAGGCTTCGTAGGGTGGTCTATTTTTGTAGATGTCCTGTAGGGTCCAGTGGCACAGCCTCCCTGATCACCCCCGCTGGGCCCTCAAGGTGAAGCCCTAGTGTGGACTGTACACCCTTCTGTTGTAATTTAGTCTTGATTGATGTTGGCATGTCAATGGGAGGGATTTACTCAGGCTGATCAGCTGTAAGGACTGGCTGTGCCCACTGACCACTGGCTTCTGACTTCCTTGGAGGATCAGCAGTATAGGGACCCACCACACAGAGCAAGACTTACTTCATCAGGTACCCACCGAGTCCACTCATTGAGTGTGTCACTTGTGGAGGTGGTTTGGTGGTGGTGCTTCCATGTGGTCTGAAGCTGTCCACTGGGTGTGCTGGCTCTGGGGCATGGTCAGCAACTGCCTGTGTTCTACCCAGGGCCACCAGGCATAAGCTACAAAGTGATCTGCAGATGGCTGCTTCTTGTGCTGGACTTGGAGGTGCCCAGGAAAAGCCAAGTTTTGAGCCAAGGCTGGCTACTTCTAGTGCCAGGCCTGGGGCCACTTAACAAGAGGTATGGGGCTCAGTGAGACCAGATGCTGCTTGTTTGAGAGATTTTAGGAAAATCTGAAGTAGGATCCAAGACAGGCCAATCCTATGGTAAAGCCATTGGAAACAACTTGGGTGGGCCCGAAGGTTGGGTGAGGCAGGGCCTCAGGGAATCAGCAGGGTGGGGCAAACAGTGTGAGTCAGGTTGCTGGAGTCGCAGGTATGGCAGCCATCTGCTGCCCCAGGGAAGGGCTCACCAAAGGAACACCTACCTCCCACAGGAAGTCTTTCAAGGACAAAGCTGCCCCTCCAGCTCTCACCCCATTGCCGAACAACTCAGTTCTTCCTTGTATGTTGCTGGGGCCTTTCGAGTTGCCACCCCCAATGCTGGAGCCCAGAAGGAACAAGTCTGAGTAAATCCATGCAAGGGCCCTTTAAGAGGAACTGCCTGGGATTCCAGAAGCCTCAGCCACAGTTCCTGCTGGTTTTTACAGCCAGAAGTGATGGGGACTTCTCTTCCTGGCACTGGAACCCTTACCTGGGAGCCTGGTGTAGGGCGGGACTCCTCAGTCCTCAGGGAGGATCTTCATAGCCGAGGTGTCCCTCTTTATTTTTATCTGCCACACGTGGGTGTGGGACCAGCCCGTCCACGCCTCCGCCCCTCCCACCAGTCTTGATGTGGCTTCTTCTTTAATTTTGTAGTTGTAGGACTTCCATTCAGCTTGATTTCAGGCAGTTCTGAATGATGGTTGTGTTGTAGTTTAGTTGTAATTTTGATGTGGTTGTGGGAGGAGGCGAGTACCGCGGTTACCTACGCCGCCATCTTGAGCGGAAGTCCCAATGTGCCTGTTTTAATGCCAATATCATTCTGTTTTAATTCCCATTAAGCTTTGTAATATTGTTTGAAATCAGGGAGCATGATGCTTCCAGCTTTGTTCTTCTTTCTCAAGACTGCTTTGGCTGTGGTTTCACATAAATTTTAGGATTATTTGTTCTATTTCTTTGAACAATGCCATTGGAATTTTGATAAGGATTGCATTGACTGTGTAGATTGCTTTGGGTAGTATGAATATTTTAACAATATTGATTCTTCCAGGCCATGAGCATAAAATATCTTTCCATTTATTTGTGTATTCTTGAATTTATTTCATTAATGCCTTCTAGTTTTCAATATACAGGTGTTTCACCTCCTTGGTTAAATTTATTCCTAGGTATTTTATTCTTTTTGATGAAATTGTAAATGGATTGTTTTCTTTATTTCTCATTATTAGTGTATAGAAACACAACATATTTTTGTGCATTGATTTTGTATCCTGCAACTTTATTGAATTTTGTTATTAGTTCTAAAATTTTTGATGGATTTTTTAAGGTTTTCTCTATATAGTATGGCATCTGCAATTAGTAACATTTTTACTTCTTTCTTTCCTATTTGGATGTCTTTTATTTCTTTTTCTTGCCTAATTACCTTGATTAGGTCTTCCAATACTATGTTGAATAAAAGTGGCAAGAGTGAGCACCCTTGTCTTATTCCTGATCTTAGAGGAAAGGCTGTTAGCTCTGGGCTTGTCATATATGGCCTTTATATATGTATCCTATTATGTTGACATACACTCCCTTCTATACCCACTTTGTGGTGTTTTTTAAAAAAAAAATCATAAATGAATGTTGCATTTTTTCAAATGCTGTTGCTGCATCTATTGAGATGATCATATAATTTTTTTCCTTCATTTTGTTAATATGGTGAATCACACTGATGATTTGCAGATGTTGACCATTCTTGCATCCCTGGAATAATGGGTACATTCCTTGAAGTACCATCTTTTCCTGGAGAAACTCTGATCTATTTGATGAGAATAAGACCCCTCAGGGGAAATTTCCTTTCAAAAGTAAGTGTGCAGCCAGTCCACATTGCTGGTACTTGTAGTGGCATTACATTTGTTAAAGACATTCAGGGAATGCTATTAATACGTCTGTGTGAAGTTGATATTAATTATGTCCTTTGGTAAGTGCAGGGAATGTTTTATTATAGCAAGTCATCAGAGATAAGTACACATGAGTGGAAGGTACACATTAATACTTAGCCATCATACATACTTATTTGTTTTGCCTGTGAAATTAAAATTCCCTTCTACTTTGGTTAAAGAGAGTCCTCATCCTAACAGCGAACTATCTGTTGTTAGAAGAGTCAAGAATGGTGAAGGCTCTCATGTTTTACCTTACTTGCAAGCTAATTAATAGCCTGCTAGTTTCCTAGATATTGAAAGAAGACATGAGGTTCCTGGATCAAAAGCACAGGACTTCATTACCTATGGCACAGTAGGCAGCATGATCTTCATGTTTTCACCCATTCCCCTTGCCCCCCAAGTCCCACAGGGGATGCTGAACATGCAGTGGTTAGCATCACAGCCGAGGGACCATGAGCTTAGGAAACCACCAAGCTTATAAGGGGGTGGCTTGCAAACCTGTTCAAACTTTGCCCTGGAGAGAAACATTACTTTTATTACCCTGGACAGCAACTAAATCTTTCCTGTGTCCTTGAGGGAGACACTATCTCTATCTTCTAAGACTGTGCACTTGAACAGATCATCTGGAATAATAGCTGTCACAAGTTGAGCAGAAACACAGGGGACTCATGGAGAATTGTCTGCCAACAAGAAGTAGGGACATTTTCCTGACCCATTATCATGTGTGAATTCCTATTTCTTCTTCTGCATAATGTTTTTTATAACCAAAACCTAGTTATTCATCCTAATTGCCATCTTCTGCTAGTGGGTAACTTCCACAAATATAAAGAATTTGTTGGAAATAAATACTGAATTATGAACACAGGATATGGAGAACTAGATTACTTCTCTGCATCTGTCTCAGCTGGAAATATCAGAATAAATGAGGGAGAGAGCCTTGCTTGCCTGACTTGGCCTCTTGGGGAAGCTTCAAATGCCCCTAAGTCTTCTTGGGTATTAAGTTACATCTAAGTAGGTGAGGTGAGGACTCCCCAGCACCTAATATGGCCATAAAAACAAATATTTTAATAAACATAGGAAAGCGTGGGCTTGAGTTCAAGTGACACTTTTTGATACTGACTGATGAAAAACACTTTTTGATACTGACTGGTGAAAAACAGATTTCCAGGGACAGAATTATGTTGTCCATAGAAAACACATCACATACACGAACCCCCTGAAATGGCTCACCTTTGCCTAAGGATGCAAAACAGACTTTCTTGGAGTGCTCAGTAATTCCCTGAGGTGATAGGGAATGCTGAACACAGTGAATATTTAAAGAAAGGATCTCTTTGGAGCTTCTGCCAATAAAATATTCTCTAAGTCAAAGAGTACCTTCACCTCGCAGCTTCTTAGTAACGGAAGTGCTGGTCAGGGTAGCAGGCTTTGGGTATCATCAGTGTTTGGAAAAGACTGACCAGTGTGTGTGTATCCTCTAGGAAAGTGTTCTTTTGTCAATCTTTAAAAAATTAATTTCCCTCTGTCCTTTTCAGGGAACTACAGTTTTTTAAAGTCCTTCACTCCACTTTACAGCTACTCATTCCGCCAAACCAGATAGAAATGGTAACTGTTTCTCATTGAAGAATAGAAGACTTGCTATGGTTGTATTAAGGACATGAAAGGATTCTTCCTTTCCTTTGCTTTTTTTTGGCAATAAATTATGTAAAAAATAATTGATATTATGACATAAAAATATTAGAGAAAAATTTGAAAAGAGAAAATAAGTTACTCATAATCATATTGTCTGAACATAGCAGTTACTCTTTTCAATTTTGAATATTGCTTGTTGGTCCTTATTTAAATACATATTTTTGGCATAGTTGCAAGGGGTATATTTATAGCAAGTACCAACTAAATTTATGGATATATCATGCTAGATTTTTTAAGGAATGGGATTTTCCTTTAAAAGTCATCATATGCTGCTAATGTGGAAGGAATAAATATATTTTCGTCTGAGAATAGACATGCAGACTAATTGCTTTTTGGGGTCATTCCTAGTTTTGATAGACCCCAGTACCATCCCCTTTTTATCTGGTATAACATGTAAACACGCATTCAGTTAAACTAAAAGTCATACTATTAAAGTATAAATTAAACAGAGAAGGGGCTAAAACCATAACCTCAGTCCTTGCTGGTTGAAATCGTGATCTTATTTGTTGGAAGGTAATGTTTGTCCACAATGGTGTTAAAATGCAAGCTTTCCAAAGTGTTGATAGCTGATTATGTTATCAGACCTTGGCTGATACCTCTCTATGGGAGCAATCTGTGAAAGCTTCAAACTGTCCTATATTAGTTGTGGTTTTTAAATATATAAGGTTAAAAAAGGCATAAGGGTAGGTAATAATAGATGTAGTCTACAGGAGGTTTGGGGACAATTTTCACTTGTTGGTGTGGTCCATCCTATCTGCTCATGACATTTTGCAATGACTCAGATCTCTCTGGCTTAGGGGAGCTGTAAAAACATTGACAATGAAAAAACATCATTAGGTGGGAAGATGATTAGGGCAGAGACTGCCATTTGTTCACCCAAAACTCACTTTCTCATTTTCCTGGGCACATAGCTGGTTGATATTTCCCAGCCTCCTTTGAGGGTAGGTGTGGCCGTGAGACTGAGGTGTAGCCAATGGCCCATGTAATGTGTGCCACTTCTATGCCTGGCCCATAATAACCTCTAGCAGATGAGCCTCCCTGCTCTTTCTCTTTCCTGCTTGATCCTGAAGAGCGTGGTGACCTTAGAAGCCACGAGTTTCCAACACAGTTGAGCCATAAGATGGAAGTCTGTTTGCAAGACTCTTCCTCTGAGTAGGAACACCTATTTTGCACTTTATGTTAATAAGAATTAGACTTCCATTGTGTTGGGCAAATAAGACTTTTGGGTTGTATCCTGCTGATATTACCCTAATTAATATATTAGGGGGGACCGGAAAGTAATGTCGTTAAAGTAATGACATGTTAAGGGCGGAAGTGGAAGCAAATCTGTGTCAGACAATCGAGGAACTGTCAAACACTCTTAACCAACCTTGGTCGACCATCCAAGAACATTTGTTGCAGATTGGTACAGTAAGCAGAGCAGGTGTTTGGGTCCTGCATAATCTGTCCGAAGAAAACAAAGATAACCGGTCCACCACATGCAACTTACTGCTTCAGCGGCACAATACAGAAGCGTTTTTTGATCGCTTGATCACTGGAGATGAAAAATGGGTCCTCTATGATAATCCAAAATGCAAAAGGCAGTGGCTCTCTCCGAATGAATCACCACGAAGTACAGCTAAGCCAGGTTTACACCCCAAAAAGGCACTTCTGTGTGTTTGGTGGAGTATTCGCGGGGTCGTTCATTTTTTTTTTTTTTTTTATCCTCACCTGAGGACATTTTTCCATTTTTGTTCAGATAGAGCGGGAGGGAGAGAGAGGAAGAGAGAGAGAGAGAGAGAAACATCGACGTGAAAGGGACACATCGAGTGGCCGCCTCCCGCACGACCAACCAGGGCCGGGGACAAACTGCAGCCGAGGTACATGCCCTTAGCGGGAACCGAACCCGGATCTCTCTGGACCGCAGGCCGACGCTCTAACCGCTGAGCCAAACCGGCCAGGGCGGGGTCATTCATTTTGAAGTGCTGAAACCTGGACAAACTGAATGCAGACCTTTACTGTGAACAATTGGATCGAGTAAATCAATCTTTAATTGAAAAGTGCCCAGTGATTGTCACCAGAAAAGGCGTTATTCTGCAACACGATAATGCAAGACCACACTGCGCAAGACGAACCCTGGAAAAAATTAATGAATTGCGGTGGGAAGTATTGCCTCACCCACCATACTCGCCCGATATTGCGCCATCGTATTTCCATTTATTCCGATCGCTACAACATTTTATAAGTAGCAAAAAATTTGAAAATTTGGATGATGTCCAAAATGCCATCTCCAGATATTTTGCTCAAAAACCAATTGATTTTTATCGATCCGGCATTGAAAATTTGCACACTAGATAGCAAAAGGTTGTGGATAACGAGGGTGATCACATAATTGATTAAAAATAAAAACTTGTTAAAAACTTATCTGTTTGAATTTAATGTAAAAAAACGACATTACTTTCCGGTCCCCCTAATAATTATTAAATAGAAAGTTATTTGACTTCTATTATCACACACAGAGATGCACATTATTTTTGTTCCTTTGGAAACAACCCATGATGGTAGCAGAGAGGGCACTAGTTAAAAAAATATATATAAATTTTAATATGTTTTTATTGATTTTTTTAGAGAGAGAGGCGGGGAGAGAGAGACACACATTGATTGGCTGCCTCCTGCACACCCCCAACTGGGGATCGAGCCTGAAACTCGGCATGTGCCCTGACTGGGAATTGAACCAGGACCTCTCAGTCCATGGGATGACACTCAATTCACTGGGCCACACCAGCTGGGCACTAGTTAAAAATATTCTGAAGTTAAAGCACAGATGGGGACTGAGATAGTACCCGGAGGAAACAATTACCTACAGGATCTAAAAAGCAGCATGAAGTCTTGGTTAAGTATGAGGGATCTGGGGCCGGAGGGTCTGGGTTCCAACCTTGGCTCTGCCACTTATCTGTGCGATCTTGGACAGATTATCCCAACCTTTCTTTGCTCCAATTTTCTCATCTGTAAAGTGGAAATAATAATAATACAGATGTACCTGCTAGGGATCTTGTAGGAAATCTGTGTAAAATGCTTCTAGTGATGCCTGGCAAGACAAGCACTTGACAGATGTTAGTTTATTATTATTAGCAAGTAAGAACCATGTGTCAACCAGGGACCTAGAACCCAAAGGAGATGAGGAGGGAGGCTCTGAGTATAGAGATTCAGGCCATGATGGCCGGCCGCTCAACCTTCTGGCTAACCTGCCCCTCACTGACACGCTTCCCAAATGGGTGGATAAAATCTTATGGCAAGACACCTCCAAATGGAGGAGCATCTGAAACTTCTGTAAAAAATATCTCTCCTGCCCTGGCTGGGTGGCTCAGTTGGTTGGAACATCGTCCTGTGCACCAAGTGGTTGCTGGTTTGATCCCCAGTTGGGGCGCCTACTGGAGGCAACCGATCGATGTTTCTCTCTTACATTGATGTTTCTCTCTCTCTAAAATCAATAAGAACTACCAAGTGGCAAGTTGTACATCTTTCCTCCTTTTCATATATCATCTGTCCTCCAGGTCTTCAAGGTGGAGAAGCAAACACTATTGAGGGAGCCACAATCCTCTGTCTTTGTTTATTACTGGGTCTATCTCCAGTTAGCCCCAGGGTAGAAATGAGCTGCCTTAAAGTCATGTTGAGTGGCTTTCCAAAGGGGGGGGGGGGGGGGCGCTCCACTGTAGATAAAGATAATTAAATGATAATTAAAATTGGGAGGTTTAGCAATAACAATACAGAATGCAATTAGAATTCTATTTAAAATCAGTAGTGTATTGAATCTTTAAGCAAAATACAGAATTGAGAGATCCAGACTTGTAACTTGTTAAATAAAAAATAAGCATACGTTTTTTTCGTTCATATTTTTATTGTGGTAAAGTTATATTATGTAACATAAAATTTAACACTTTAACCATTTTTAAGTGTACAATTCAGTGGCACTAAGTGCATAGCATTGTGCAACTACTACCACTATCCATCTCCAAAACTTGTTTGTCCTCCTCAATATAAACTCTGTACCCATTAAACAACAAATCCTCAGTACCCCTTGCCCCCAGCCCCTGGTAATTTCTGTTCTATTTTCTCTCTCTATGCATTAGCCTATTCTAGGTACCTCATACAATACTGTCCTTTTGTGTCTGGCATATTTCACTTAGCAGAATGTTTTTAAGGTTCATCCCTGTTGTAGCATGCATCTGAGTTCATTCCTTTTATGGTTGACTAATATTTCATTGTGTGTATACACCACATTTTGTGGATGTACTCATTTGTTGGTGGGTACTTGGATGGTTTCCACCCCCTAGCTATTGTGAATAATGCTGCTATGAATGTAGATATACAAGTCTCTGAGTCCCTGCTTTCAGTTCTTTTGGGTATATACCTAAGAGTGGAAATACTGGTAATTCATGTTTTTAAATAGGATATTTCTACACATGTCTCATTGGCCAAAACTGATGGTGTCTCCTTATTGCAAGGGGATGAAATAGGGCTGAGAATTCAAGGTTTTATGCCCCCCTCAGTTTCTGTAGTACAGAAAGGCAAGAAAAAGGGGTGAGTGAATGCACCTATAGTATCTGCCACAATATACATCCTAGACGATGAATCTAGAATTGAGATTCTATACTTCCACAACAATCAATATAGATAAAAATTGATTCCCTATGGTAACTATAAGGTTGTTGGTTCTATAAATTCAAATTCAATGCTGTCTTTTTTTCCTGGATCTAATTTGAGTGATTTTATGACTTAAAGGGAACTGTCTCATCTCGTTTCAGTGGGAATTTAGATAAATCTGCTTTTGATAGGTAATTACCCATGGTTTGGTTTATATAAAATAGGCTTTCCAACAGAAGGGGGGGCACTCAACTGTAGATAAAGATAATTAAATGATAATTAAAATTGGGAGGTTCAGCAATAACAATACAAATGGGGAAGGGGCAAGATGGCATCTTGAAAAGGAAGTCATTTCTTTTAGACTCTCAGAACTAAACACAACTGTTTAAAGATTACTGTTCAAAGATTATTGTTCAATTACTCCAATATTTGCTATTTGACTTAGCTAAAGACATTCATGTATCACCAGAAGTTTGGGAACAGGATCTAGCCATTACATTTGTAGACACAGTCATTCAGAAAGAAGAGTCGTCCTTTGCTTAGATACAATTTTAAAATTTCCATTATGAAGGAGAAAATCACCAAAGTAACAATTTTTTCAATGATGGATTCAAGAATGGAATGAAGATCAAAGCGTGAATCAGGCATTTTGTACGTGTTTGACATACATGGCTAAAGAAAGAGAAGGATGAGGCTGCTAGGGTACAATTTTAGAGGCATGTAACAGAGCCCCAAAATAACAGAAGGTTGAACAATAGTGAAGTTTATTTCTCCCAGGTAAAGGTGGTCCTGGCAGGTGTGTGGCTCTGCTCCACAGGACCACCCAGAGACTTGGCTCCTCTGGCAGCAGAATGGAAGCAGGGGAGAGGGTGAAGGGATGGCACATCCCTTACTTTTAAGAGTGTGACCAGAAGTCACTTCCCATTGTGCTGAGAATTTAGACATATGGCTACACCTGGCTGCAAGGGAGTCCAGGAAATATAGTTTTTATTCTGATGGCCATGTGTCCAGCTAAAAATTAGAGGCACTATTATTTAAAAAGAAGAGAATGGCTCTCACTTATAAGTGGAATCTAAAGAACAAAATAAACTGACGAATAAAATAGGTCCAGAGGTGTGGATGCATGAAACAGAATAACAGATCTGGGGGGTGGGGGGCACTGGGGGAGGCAGAAAGAAATTAACCAAAGAATACATGTGCACATTTGCATAACCCATGGACACAGACAATAGCATGGGGAAGGCCTGGGGTGGGGTGGGGGTTGGTGGAGGGAGGCAAAAAGGAAGAAAATGGGAGACATTGTAATACTCTCAACAATAAAGTAATTAAAAAAAAAAAGCAGAAAGAGTGAAAAAAAAAAAGAGAAGAGACTGGATTTTGATATATAATGAATGAATGGTCTTTGCTAAAATAAAAGTATTGCTATTATAGAAAATATGATTACTCTAAAGCAAACTTTAGAAACTCAGAGCCAGAGGAGATCTTCGGTTTATGCAGAAACAAATTCCTTCCATCTTTTTGACAGATTAGTAATCCGTTCTTCCTTATGGATTTGGGGCTTTTAATTATATGGCCAGAGCCAGCTATTGCCCTGCATTAGCCACCCTCCTGAGCAAGACAGGTTCCCAAATAACTGTGCGATCATAAGAGATGCACACAGAACAAGGCTCTCTCTCTGGCAGCATGTGCTATTACAGACTGAATAAATTCTGTACTATTGCCAACTATTTCCTGTGAAGATAATGGCAGTCATTTCCTTCCCCACAAACTTTATCTGTACCTACTCATCATTCTAATCTGATGCACAGAAAAGTAGTCAACAGGAAAACTAAGACACAACTATGGTGCAGGGGGCACCATAGGGAAAGGAGTCAGTGGGTTGGTTGGAGAGAAAAAATTTCTGTTGGGCCTCAGGTGGCCCATGGAGAGAGAGATGGATGTAAGGGAGGAAGGTAACCAAGAGAGGGGAAGAAAAATAATCATGAGAAAAGGAAATAGGTTTCTCTCTCCCAAGTGGAAATGAGGTAGGTCTGGGAACCTATGAATCCCACCTAAAGAGGAATTGAGGCAGGCATACTTCTGAGGTGGTAGAGACCGCTAACCTAACTTCAATTTGATCTAACAGAAAGGTAGCAAGAGGAGCAATGCTAGAGAATCTCATCAAGAACGGCGGGAACAGGTGTCCCACAGTGTGGAGGAAATCTATGGATAGCCCCTGTGTATTCGTCTTTATGGGGCCCAGCATTCTTCAGCCTCATGGGGCTTCGGCTCCACCAACCTCACCTCGCTTTCCCACTTCTCTACAGCCCTCCTTGTGTCCTTACTTCCCACCTTGCGTAGTTTGGATTCTGTGGTTCATCCCTAAAATGACACTCTTACATAGTATTCAATTTACCTGCTCTTCTCTCCCTGCAAAGTTCCCTAGCAAAGCCTCAGTTCTGATTCCACTCCTCATTCCCCCACTCCCTGCCTGCCCCTGAGCAGGTGGAAGGGAAGCCCATGACTGAGCCAACTCTGCCGCATCTCAGGAGACTGCAGCCTTGCCAGCTGCCCTGCTCGTTGCCATGGTCAAGCTAGTGTCTTCTTCTGAAATGACTGCTTTAGACCTTTTCCTCTCTCATCAAACTGTCAATATCAGTTCTCTCCTGTTCACTCTTAGCTGTTGGCCTGGATCCTTTTTTCACTGAATAAATAAAAACAATCAGCAGAGAATGACCTCAGAATCTTCCAACATGCCTGCATGGGTGGCCACACATGCTCTTCCTGGTAGTTACGATGGTTAGCCCCCTGTCACAGGCACCGTTTATGCACTGGTCCCCCACTTCTTGCCTCCTCGTAATGCTCCTGCAGTGATTTTTTTTCTTCTGTATCATTACTGTCGCCCCTCTACTGGGTCATTGCCCTCAGCATACAAGCATATTAACTGGTAATATTTCTCAGTTAAGAAAATACCTCCCTGATCCCACATTCTCCTCCAGCAATGGCTCCATTTCTCTTCTCTCCTGAACAACAATAGTCCTGGCTGGTTTGGCTCAGTGGTTAGAGTGCCAGCCTGAGGACCAATGAGTCGCGGGTTTGATTCTAGTCAAGGGCACGTACCTTGGTTGCGGTTCATCCCTAACCCTGGTTGGGTCGTGTGGGAGGCAACCAGTCGATGTGGCTCTATCACATCAATGTTTCTCTCTGTCTCTGTCTCTCTCCCTCCCTCCCACTCTATCTAATGATAAATGGAAAAATATCCTCTGGTGAGGAATAAAAAACAAAAAACAACAATATTCCAGGAAAGGTCTATCTTCGAAGTACCATATTGACTGGGACTTTTCCTGTGCTCCTGGAACTGATGATTAGGGCCAAAGATGGGGACAAAGGAGAACATATTAAGAGACAGTTTAACTATCTCTGTTGTCCCAACTATCACGTTACATTTCCTATCAATTCTTAGCCTATTTAAAAAAAGAAGAAGAAGAAGAATACAGGACCACACTTGTTGAATTGTGACTTCCTAGTGAGGTCACACCATTATCTTCCAAATGTATATCTTCAGCTCCAATCTCTGACACACCCTGGAGTTCTATACCTGCATAAGTTCTCCTGTCTATCTGACATTTCCAGTTGGAAGTCCAGTAGGCACCTCAAATTGAACCTCTTCAATACAGAACTTTATTTTGTCCCTCAAATCTGCTCCTACCTCCATTTTCTCCATCTCAGTTTATTTGCCTAGATTTTGCTCAGGTTGAATACACAGGAATCATCATTGATTATTCGACTTCCCTTATGCTCACATCAATCTAACCACAAGTTACAGCAATTGCATCTTCAAAATATGTCTTGGTTGAACAACCTCTCATCACTTCCACTTGCTGGTCCAAGTCATTCCCATCTTTCATTTGGACCCTTGTGATATCCTCCTATTTTCCCGTCTTTCTACCATGATTCTTGCTCTCCTCCCACACCTACGGTCTACTTTCCACACAGCAGGAGAGTGCTGTACATGAAGAGCAAGTCAGCAATGTCACCCACTACTCACAACCAATGGCATTTATCACATTTTAAATGAAGTCTCCTCCTTAACAAAGTCAACGAGGCTGACATGAACTGGCCTCCCCCTCCTTCTTGACCTACACCCACTCTGCTCTGGCCATCCCATCTAAGATAAATCCTCTACCCACATCATTCTCCATCCCCTTAGAAAGCCACCTGCTTCCTAAGGTCCCCATACCCCCTTGAGATGGCTCTTCTCTGTGATGACCACTGTTGGGCTTGCCATGGGGGAGGGAGTGGCTATAACACCTGGCACCAAATATTCCACCTGACAGTAGGGAGAGTGGCTCAAAAAAAAAAAAAAATCGATGAGGCATTTCTTACATCCTGAGTTTATAGAGCAAAACTCACATCTGCTGACTAATGGAGCACTATGGTGAGAGTATATATCCTTCCTGTATTTAAAAAATTTTAAAACATTGTATGATGTTGACTGACCAGAGGAAGACAAGACAGAGGCAGAGTGACATGCCTGTACTGTAGATCTAGGGAATGTAGAGGGACATTCTGGAGGGAGGACTGTTGTAGGGTGGGAAGGGTATGTCTGCCAATCAGGGAATAGCCCATAAAACTGACTTTTAAAAAAATTTGTTTAAGAACAGAGCTCAGTTACTTCATCTTCTGGCTGTAGTAATTCTCTTTTGGGTTTCACAGTGGAGTGGAGATGAAGTAGTAGTTGACTGTAGTCAGTTTTAGTTAGCACTGAAGGACTTGGGCCCTGGTTGAATTCATTCAATGAGCCCAGTCGCAGGAAGGAGAAATTTCTGCCATGTTCTTGTTCAGGGGTCATCATCTGTGTCTGAGGAATAGCCAGGATTTCTCCAGGATCTTGCCTTGAGGGAGGGCTGTTAGCAACCCCAGATCCATGATCATAACCTGGCCTGTGATGGCTGTCGGCACCCTGGAGGATTCAGTCTGCCACCCTCTCAGCCACGAGAGAAGGAGAATTGAGTGCAGACCGTGTGCTAGGTGCTATGCAACATGCCTTATTGTATTGTCTTAGAATTCCTAGCACTCGTCTTGGGAGGGTCTGTCTTGCTGCATCACTTCAGTGATTTATTCATTGTTGTAACAAACATTTATTGTGCACACATTGTACCCCCAGCATTGCTCTAGAAGCTGGGGTGAAGAAGAGCAAGTGGTCGCTTTAATGGGGGTTAAGTGCAGGTGGAGGGGACCAAGTAAACAAATGAATAGATGAGCAAATCTGATATCAGACAACGTAATAGTCACTCAATAGGTCAGTGATTGTCTAAGTGGGACCCATGGACCTCTGGGGGTTTCTGAGACACAGGAGGTCTGGGAGGTCAAAACTATGTTCACAAAAATATAAGGTGTTATTTGCCTTTGTCACGTTCATTGTCTCACAAGTGTATAGTGGCATTTTTCAGAGGCTACTTGACGTGTGATGATGTCACTCTGGTGGGTAATGAAATGTGTGTCATATGGTAAATGTTGATAGCTATAACACATATAACCCATATAAACTCAAGCTCTTTGGGGTCCTCAATAATTTTTAAGAGTGCAAAGGGACCCTGAGACCAAATAATTTGAGAACCACTGTGATAGTCAGAGACTGGGGTAGTGGGGGGAGATGATAAATTATGGGATCTGTGCAAAAAAAAAAATCAGTGCTATTCACTTGGGTGTGACTGTGACTCTCTGGGCAGGGGTCATGCCGTCACTCCAGGGAGGCACAAGCCCTGAGCTTGGGAAGAACCCCAGAGACTTTGGGAATCTGGCCCGGGGGCATCTCCCTTCTAACTGGACCACAAGCTGATGCTAAGGCTCTAAGGGGCAGTGTTGACCAGTGCTCCTCATCAGCAAAGGTTTTTTCCTATTCTTTGAACCCCAGGAAGACTCTCCTGGAGAGGTTCTACCTCTTACTCCCACTTTTGCAAACACAAGACTCTCATAGGAGCCTGGGAAGTTAGAGTTGAGACCATTTGTGATAGCAGCTACGGGAAGCAGAGAATCCCAAGGCCTTACTGCCCAGCCCCAGTCTCCACTTGCCAGTGTCCAGGGCACTGAATTGTGAGGACTTGGTTTATCCTGGCACAGTTGTGGGAGGCACAGGGCAAGGAGCCCAGGAAGTTGGATCACTCCCAGGTAAGTCGCCGAGGCTCTGTGTGACATGGTGACTTCTGCAGGGCCACTCAGCAAATTGTTACCGGTGCAGCTGCCTGAGCTCGACAGTCTGTCAGCCGCATTTACTGGGAACCTGCTAGCAATGTGAATTGGTAGGTGATCCAGGCATTGAAGTAGCAGTTCCCAAGAGTTGAGGGCTAAGTTATCTATCTATCAAATCCCGTCTCTCTGCTGACATCTGGAAAACTAGGTGACACCCACACACCTGAGGCCTCGGCAGCAGCCCAATTAAAGGTTGCAGTTTTTCTTTAGTTACTTTCTGACCTTGGAGTTTGAGAGTGTGGGTATTGGGCTTTGCTTCTGATTAAACTGCATGAATGCTCCAAGGTCTAAGCATTTGGAAATTAATATAGTTAAACATGCATACATGCATTGCACATTTTTGGGGGTCACTTTCAGCATGACCTAAGATTGACCCCTGGACAATGATCACTGAACACTCACTTACATTTCCACAGGCAGAAGCAACCTGTCCAGAAAAAACCCAAACATGCCACTGGATGAAGGTTTAAATGGGCTTTCTGCCAGTGAATTGCATTTGATAGTTGAGTGGGTGCAGCCCATGGCAGGAATCCACACAGCTCACAGGAGATCTGTGGGGCCCTGGGGTGTTGCAATGTCACTCTGTCTAGGTAAGTGACAGCCAGGATGTGGGATTTGGTGATTATTTTTGGTTTGGTGTGTTTCTAGCTCAGAAGAAAGACTATATATAACATTGAGAGAGGCATAACTTCTAGATTGTCAAGGTTGGTGCTAATCGTGAATGATATACTAATATATGTTACATGGAACCACAGCTTACAAGAGCAATGCTCACGCACTAGATGAAAGGATAAATCTTCTGTTGTGTAATGGGAAAGGAAAGCTGGCAATGTAAATGCAGTCTTAATATATTTTTTCCAGCATTGGATGTGTAATTAGGCATTCAGTGACTTCCTCATCTAAGGAGATTTGACTTTAACGGGTGCTATGTGGCTAACCAGGGACAGAGTCTTTTGAAAATGCAGGGGTGAGGATGAGAAGGTATTAACTGTGAACAGATTATTTCCTTGGCCTTGAAACAAACAAACAACCCCCCCCCCCAAATGATCAGCATATAAGGCTTGTGGACAGATGCTAGACTCATTCTAAGCCTTGGAAATTAAGCCAGGAACAGAATGGTCAGATAATGTTGACCTCCTAATGCGTATGTCACATTTTATCATTTAAGGTCCCCTTCCCAAAGGGCTTCTGCTTAATAAACACAGTTTCATTGTCTGGAAATTGCGCAGTTTATGATGCAGTCTCATGATGTCTTGGGAAATTAAAGCATAACTTTGGGTAAATCCAAACTTCACCAATAGAAAGAGAAACTTTAAACCCATCGTTTGCCCAGCTGGTATGGCTCAGTGGTTGAGCGTCGACCCATGAACCAAGAGGTGCCAGTTCGATTCCCGGTCAGGGCACCTGCCCAGGTTGTGGGCCAAATCCCCAGTAGGGGGCATGCAGGAGGCAGCCAATCGATGTTCTCTTTCATCGATGTTTCTATCTCTCTGTCCCTCTCCCTTCCTCTCTCTTTAAGATCAATAAATAAAAAAATAAATAAAAAATAAATAAAAAATAACTGTTCTCTTAAAAATAAATAAATAAATAAATAAACAAACACATCGTTTAACCAAAGCTGATACAATGGAGGCACTCCCCCTCAAGCTTTCAGAGAGTCTCTGAGAACAGCCAGGAGCAGTAACAGCCTGACCAGGTCTGACAGCGCTAAAAAAGTTGGCTGGGAGCCAAGGAGGAAAGGGTTAAGCAATAAAGGGAGCAACTGAGTTTAAAGATTGGAGACTGTGGACAGTCCTTAAAGGCAGCTACTCACTTCCCAAGCCCCAGCGCCCCTGTGTGGTTCATTCTGGGGGCAGTCTTTCAGAGGGCACAGTCTCAGAGACTGGTACTGGGTCAGGTTAAATGGCCAGGATCCCTACCTACTTTCAATACACAGGAATTATTATAATAGTTTATTAGGGAAGGGAGTTCTTTCTAACCAATAGCAGTGTAAAAAATGTTGTTTTAGAAGGAAATATACCAACTGTTCCTCTCTTGGCATTTTACAGAAAATATTTTAAGCTGTCAAAAGGGGGCATCCTTGCTTTTCCAGACAAAAGAAATACCAATTTGAGTTTGCTTTTTGGAGATGCCTCAGTGGAGTGGTAGGTAGCAGCAGAACTTGCAGAGATTCTAAGCAGAACAGGTGTACTAATGAGGGCACACGGGGTGGGGAGCATGGACCCTGAGTATACTCGAAGCATGGCCATGGACCAGCAGCACCAGCATCACTGGGGAGCCTGTTACAAGTGTGAGGTCCCAGGCCCCAGTCCAGACCTCCTGGATCAGGAACTGCATTTAACAAGGTCCTAGGTGGTCAGTGAGCCCCTTCTAGTCTGAGAAGCTCTGCTCCTTAGCCACATTTCTTAAATTTCCAGGGGAACAAAAATCACCTGGGTGCTTGCTCAATACAGATTCCTGAGCTTCCGACTCTCACTGCTGACCCAGCATTTCCAGTAGAGAGGTTTGGTAATCTGTATATTTAGCAAACGTGCCAGGTGATAGTAATCCTGAGTGAAGTGTGAGGAATACAAGATACTTTTGTTTTCATAGGACATACGAAAACAAACAAAAACCAAACTCTGCATTCTCCAGAATACATCTTCCTTTTGAAAAAGTGCAGCCTCCCGTTTCCTTCCCATTCCCACTCTTCGAAACAGAATGTGGAAGTGGAAAGCCGAGAAGTGCCAGTAGGTGGGTGTAGAGGAGAGGCCAGAGAGGAGCCTGGTGACTCTGCGGAACTGAGATGTCGCCAGCAGAGGGCAGCAAAGCACGCCCTGCTGCGGGGACTTGCTGCTGTGTAGTGTGGCCTGACCAGAGGGACAGACACTGGAAGTGGCCTGCTACTTGCTTCTGGGACTTTCTGGAGCTTTTGGTGGACCTCAGGTCTGGCTGAACAGACACTATGTTGGTCAAGTCAATGGGGTCCCCATCAGACCGGCCTGTCCGAACGGGAGCCAGGTAAGGTCCAAGCCTGTGCTCTCCAGTGGAAATAGAATGTGAGCTACACAATTTATTTAAATTTTTGTAGAAGCTGTATTTAAAAAAAAAGAAATAGCCCGGCCGGTGTGGCTCAGTGGTTGAGCATCGACCCATGCACCAAGAGGTCGCCGGTTCAATTCCCGGTCAGGGCACATGCCCAGGTTGTGGGCCAAATCCCCAATGGGGAGCATGCAGGAGGCGGCCAATCAATGTTCTCTCTCATTGATGTTTCTACTTCCCTCTCCCTCTCCCTTCCTCTCTCTCTAAAATCAATAAAGAGGAAAAAAACAATAAATAGGTGACATTAATTTTAATAGTATATTTCATTTAACCCAGTATATCCAAAATAGGATCATTTCAATATGTAATCAATATAAAAATTTCTAATGAGATCATTCACACTTTTTCTGTACTAACCCTTTGAAATCCAGTGTGTAGTACAGCACATTTCAGTTCGGACCAGCCACATTCCAAGTGCTCAGTGGCCACAGGTGACAGTGGCTATTGTACTGGGTAGCATGGTGCAAGAGCAGAGAGTAAATAATAAGGTTGGGGGTGGGGGAGATTAGGACCAAAAACAGGGAAGGATAAAAATCTGGCCTAGGGGCAGATTCTGTTTACTACATGCCAGGAGCCGGGCTGGAGGCTAGAGATATATCCATTCTCAAACAGTCTCTGATGCTGAGGACCTGGGTCCAGATTAGTGGGGAGATGGCCTGGAAGCAGAATCTTTCAGATCTGTGTGGCATGCCCAGTGGGTTTATGAGCAGGCACTGGGTGGACCCTGAGACAAATCGTTTGACCTGCTTTGTGGAAGAGGCTCTGAATGACAACTAAGTCAGAGCTGGTTTGGTTTGGTGTTTTCCTTCTCATAACCATTTCCAGGTTTACTCAGCAGTTGTTTGAAACACACAGTGGTTTGGTCTGAGGGAGAAAATCTGGCTGAGGTGGAAATCCTGGAGCTGGCTCTCAGGCTCCCTGGAAGGATGGGCAGGTGCATTATCAGCTCACTGCTGTGCAGGAATTTTGTCTGGGGCAGCCCCTGACCTTTACCCAAAGGTCAAACCCAGCACTTTCAGGGTGTCCCCCCCCCCCCCCCCCCCCCGCAGTGATCTCCTAGGTTAGTGCTATTTTGGGAGTGCGGTTCTTCATTTCAGTGTGAATTTCCTCATCTTTCTGCACAAATTGAGTGAAATCTTTAGGGCATTTTTTTCATACATGGATGGAAGCTAAAAGAGAATGGAAGGCCTCCAGCTGTTTGAGGCTCTGTCCTCAACGACAATCAAAATTCTCCATCTTTTCTTGTTCTTGGCACTTTTTGATTGAAATAAGATTCCAGCATTTATCTGCACCTGCAATTTTGACAAAAAAGGAAAATTTAAAAGACAAGTGAAAGAATTCTCTGAGGGAAGTCCGCGAGTCGACAGCAGTCAGATGCCTGCGAATCTCTTTGCATTCCTCCATCAATTAAGCTACATTTGAGAGCAGAACTTAAGTCTGCGAGTAGAAATGCAAAAATGTGCATCGATCTGTAGCAGGAACCTTCCTTTGGATTGAATATTATGTGGAAAGCAGATGATGATCCATTTGGCATTGAAATGGAGAGGATTTTGAGTCAAAGAGGCCACTTTAAGTTATAGATTTGCGTTTAGTTGAAGGTCAGACTTACCTTGCATGAATAAAATCGTCAGAGATTTTGGAATGTACTCAGAAAATGCAGGCTGTCTTGAACACAGAAGCATTTCCTTCAGGGGATAGAAATGGTTTAATATTATTGTCCTCTGCATAATTATTGATCATATTAGCATAGGAAAGCCGAATAACAATCTGATGGCCACTTTGATTCTCAGCAGCGACAACCATGAGTTTAGACAGGAAGTTGCCTGGAGACCTGGGAAGGTTGTTAAGGGAATTTGGAAGTGGCTGGTAATTTCATTTTCGCTCAACAGAGGGCAAAAATGACCCATTGAGAGGCGAAATGTTATATAGCTAATCCCATGTGATATAAATAATCTCCCATCTCCAGTAATTTGGGAACCATATGTGGGATCATAATGTTGATTTGGTTATCTGGATGCCTGTTACCTGACTCAAAGCTTCCTGGCAGCCAAGAAGAAGAGGGAAATAGAGTTAAAACTTCTCATTTAGGAGGCAGTAATGTACTCAGCTCTCCAAGGAAACTGGGGCATTTATAAGGAAGCATTCTAAATATTAAAACTATTTGACTCATGGTTGTAAGATTCTTTTCAAAGCTACTGGTCCACCTCGCAGATTAATGATTAGGGTTTAGGAAAGTGTAAATGCACTTCCTTTTCTGACCTGTTAATATGAGTTAACTTCTTTTCCCAACTCCTCCCCCCACCGCTAATCTAAAGCCTGTGTTTTCTCCTTGGCTTGCTGAGTTAATTGGATTACAGAGATAATCCCCTCCCAATAAAAAGTAATCTCTGCAGGTTTTGGAATCTACATTCTGTTACATTTTGTAGGATTATCTCTCAAAGGCAACAGATTAGAAGCACTGGTTGGTGCAAATAAACTAAAGTTCATGCTGAAATCCATCCCAGTGAAGGTGGAGCCCAGGAGGCCTGGGTTATACTGAAGGAAACAAGGCTAGATTAGCAGCCTGAAAAGCTGAGACCTAATCTCAGTATTGCTGCTAATTCGTCACGTAATTTAAGGCAAGTCACTTTACTTCTTTGAGACTCAGTTTTCTGTGCAAAACAAGGAGATAATACTAAACCAACGTTTCTCAAAATGTGGTCCAAAGAAAACGGGTTCTTCAAAATGTAAGTATTTCATGGCTAAAGAATTGGAGAGCAAGTACAATTGGGGAAGCCTGCATACCATTAGCTCCCTCTAAAGCAGCGGTTCTCAACCTGTGGGTCGAGACCCCTTTGGGGGTCGAATGACCCTTTCACAGGGGTTGCCTAAGACCATCGGAAAATACATATTTCCGATGGCGATTCATAACAGTAGCAAAATTACAGTTATGAAGTAGCAACGAAAATAATTTTATGGTTGGAGGTCACCACAACATGAGGAACTGTATTAAAGGGTCGAGGCATCAGGAAGGTTGAGAACCACTGCTCATCATGATGTCCATTAGCATATAATAGGGTTCTTAAGGGTTGTACAGTAAAGAAACACATCTATGCATAGATGTAATGTGTTTTACATTTATCTGTGTATTTTTAAATGTAGGAGTTTTCAAATTTATGTCGGTCATCTAACCCTTTTTTCCTAGAGAAAACTTAACTTTTGGAACATGGTAGGTAAATGTTGAACTAGATCAGAGGGTCTCAAACTTTTGGATCTCAGGACTCTTAAAAATTGTTGAAAGTTCCAAGGAGTGTATATTGATGTGAGTTATTCTATTGTTATTTATCATATTGTACATTTTAAAAGATACATTTAAAAATATTTATTAATTCAGTAAATTTAACAATAATAAACACATTGCATATTAACACGAATAACTTTTTCCCCCCCAAAAAACATAATTACATTTTCAAAATCGAAAAGTATTGGGAGGAATAACATTGTTTTACATGTTTGCAGATCTCTTTAACGTCTGCTTAGGTAGAAGGCATCCAGTTTCTTACACCTGCTCTGCTTTCGGTCTTTTGTGATATGTTGTTTTGCTGGCATATATGAAGAAAATCCAACTTTAGAGAGATATGTAATTGGAAAAGGGAGGAGAATTCTAATAAATGTGGAATACGAGATGATACCAATGAACTTCTCAGACTCTGTTTCATTACACTCCATCAGTCTCTCTTGTATTCTGAATGGATTGTTTACTCCCCCAGGATTTTATAACATCCTATGTTCATCAGCTGGAAAATGTTGGTTTACTGAGTTATGCATGTGTGTCTTCAGTTGTTGACACGTCCCATTATACATCATTATACATTATCAAATGTACATACCAAATATACAATATTAAAAAATCACATTGGACCCTGGCCAGTTTGGCTCTGTGGTTAGAGTGTTGACCTGTGGACCAAAGGGTCTCGAGTTTGGTTTTCCGGTCAAGGGCAAGTACCTGGGTTGCAGGTTTGAGCCCCAGTCGTGCGGCAGACAACTGATTTCTATATCTCTATCACATGGATGTTTCTCTCTCTCTCTCTCTCTCTCTCTCTCTCTCTCTCTCTCTCTCTCTCTCTCCCTCTCTCTCTCTCCCTCTCTCCCTCTCTCCCTCCCTCCCTCCCTCTCTTCCACTCTCTCTAAAAACCAATGGAAAAATATCCTTGGGTGAGAATTAACCACACACACACACACACACACACACACACACACACACACACAATCACATTTGTTATTATCATGACAAACTTATCAGAAAAGTCTTTAAGTATTGGGAAGCTGTCAAGCTCACTGGGGCACAAGTTATCCAAACTTCAGCATTTTATTTGAAAGCCTGAATTTTATCATTCGCAACATATGTCAATTGTTTTCCTTGAAGTAATAGGCTCACTTAGTTATTTTTGAGAAGATGTCTGTGTCATACTCAAGTCTGAAGAACCACAGCTTGTCAGGTGTTCTCTCAAATAAAGGTGATGTTGCCTGATAAAATCAGCTGGTTCTGCTTGCGGCTCGGCGATCCTCAGTGTGTCTGCTCAGGGTCCTTGTGCTAGGGATCAGCAGGTGTGCCGTGTGCACTTCCTATTTCATCCCGTAGCATGTTAACGCAAAGGTCGAGATTTAATAAAATTAACAGTTTTTACTGTTTCATCAGGGACATTCTTCAGGGACACTGGCTCTTTTCTTTCTAAGGGCTACTCCGTAGCGGTGAAGAATACAATGACGACTCCTGCAGTTTGGTGTCCCTGCTTTGATTCATGCTAAGGCTCCAGCAGTTTTATCCACCTTTGCTTTTGTATCATTAGTATGAATGTCACTACAGTGAAAAAGACAAATAGTGTCTTAGTATTATTATGAAATAACCTTTGACCTCTCAGATGCCCAGAAGTGGTCTTAGGGACCTTCAGGGATCTGTGGACGTCATTGTGAGAACCCCTGGACTAGATCATCTTGAAGGTCCTGCTCAGCTTTGAGAATCTAAGATCAGTACAAATATAGATTCATTTACATTTCACAGCTCATCCCTCTGTGTATGCGTTTTTGTGCAGTTGTCTGGAACATAAGGTTCAGTCTGTGACCCTGGATCAAAGTAAAACAAAGCCCAGTGGTTAAAAGCATGGGCTCTGGAACCCAACTGTTTTGGTTTGAATCCTGACTCCATCACTTCCAACTGTGTGATTCTGAGCAAGTTACTTATCCTCTCAATGCCTTGGTTTTCTGATCTCTGAAAGGGGCATACTAAAAGTCTGCACTTCATAGGTTGTTGTGAGGATTAAATGAGCTATTGTAAAGTGATTAGAACAGTGCCTGACATGTAGCCAGCCCACAGTAAATGTTCCTTTTATTGTGGTTACCGATATCCATGGGAGGCCATACACCCCTACCTTCACATGAGCGGAAGGTGGAGACTGGTCGCCCCTGCTCTGAGGTCTGCAAAGTGTCTATGCGTGCTGGTATTCAGTTGGCTGGGCAGCATCTCTGTATGGGGACCGCTATCCCAGTGTTTTGTATCCAAGCCAGCTTGGGGGTGGGAGTTTCTATTCTTAACACTCAGAAGAGCCTTTGCAAGACGAGAGCCCATCTTGTGTAGTAAAAACGGCTCTTTGCTGTGGCTTGGAAGATCTGTCAGTGTGGTTTACAAGGAATCCCCTCTAACCTCCTCCAGTGTAGTGGAGGCTGTTGAAATAAAGCCTAGAGCCTCTACTTTCCCGTTAACACCTTGTGGTTTGAGTTCGGTCAGTTTGGACTACAAGAGCCACTGATCTCTCTGGTGAACACTTGGTGGTTGGTACCTAATTAGGGGCTTCCTTGTACCTGACAAAGGAAAGCATTTCGATTTTGTCTATATTAAGAAAGATTTACAAAAATATTTCCCACATTCTACTTCCAACAGTTCCTAGTCCGCATCTGAAGATGGTGTTTGTCTCTTCTAATTTTTTTTCTTTCCATCAGTTCTTCTCTCCAGAAAATTATAACTACCCAGTGGTAACCTTGAGATGCCCTTTAACAAGTCACCATGGATTGAAAGATACACCCCTGCTTTAACTCCAGCGTTTGGGTACGGGGCGGTAGGGGGAGGTGGGGAGGAGAAACACATGCACATATTGTTAACAAAATGATTTCAGTGCCAGAAATATTAAAGTAAAAAAAATCCTGAGTTTTAGAAATAAGAAAAGACAGTGCAAAGGGAAGGAGATTGAATGCTTTAATATTTTAGTCAGTGCCATTTACATAAAAATGAATGAATATCTGATAAGTGGACTATATCTAGAATATATAAAAGACTCTTACAAATCAATAATAATAAGATCAATAACCTAATTAAGAAATGACTTAAATAGACATTTCTCCAAAAAAGGTATACTAATGGCCAATAAGTGCATGAAGATGCTCAATATCAGGGAAATGCAAATCACGAGATGCCACTTCATAGTCAACAAGATGGCTATAATCAGAAAGTCAGATAATAACAAGTGCTGGTGAGGATATGGAGAAATGGGAACTCTTACACGCTGCTGGTGGGAATGTAAAATGGTGCAGCTGCTTTGGAAAGCAGACTGGCAATTTCTCAAGAACTTAAGAATAAGGTTATGATTTAACCCAGCTCTGCTTCTTTTTTTTTTTTTCTTTAGTTTTTTTTCTTAATTGATTTTAGAGAGAGAGGAAGGAAGAGGGAGAGAGAGATAGAAACATCGATGAGAGAGAACATCGATTGGCTGCCTCCTGCATGCCCTCCTCTGGGGATTTGGCCCGCAACCAGGACATGACCCTGACCAGGAATCGAATCGGCAACCTCTTGGTGCATGGGTTGATGCTCAACCACTGAGCCACACCGACCCGGCAACCCAGCTCTGTTTCTATCTCACCAAGCAAATCTTCAGATGATTAATTCAGCATGACACAGAGAAAGGGCAGAACTTGGGTTAGAACACTGAAACTTTCTGGCTTCTGGAGATGACCCATATAAAAAGAATGAGCTGCTGTTCTAATTTATATTTTAGTCTCTTGTGAATATAACTAGCTAGAGTTTAGCACTGAAAGTCTGCTCATCTCTGAGTTTGTTGACCAAGTCCATTTTCAAATACTTAAGGTTGAAAGTCTGATATTAGACAGTGATGTATTCATCAAGACCATCCAAGCCATGAAGTCTCTTGAAGGCCTAGCAGCTGACTTTGCCCAGATGACACCCGTGACCCTTCTGCTCACACATCTTTCTAACTATAACCAATCTGGCATCATGATACATATGCTGACATTGATCTTCAGTAGCCCCAGCAAGAATCCTGCCAGTTCTGTGGACTAACCAGCCAGTTTTTAAGTGAGACCTTTAATTGCTATTGACTGATCTGACATTGTGAGTGTGGACCTGTGGTCATTTGTTTGGCTGCTTTGACTTGGGAGGGTGAAAAATGCTCTCAGAAGTGGAATAGTGCTTGACCCTGCTGGAAGACTCAGTGGCCTAGAACTTGTTAGTAAAGCAGTTTTGCACATGTCTCTTCTGCCCTCTGATCTGCTTTTTTGGTGAGAGCATGGGGCAGTAGGCACAGGAAGGCATGTTCTCCAAGCCAGCGATAGAGAGGGAGGTGGGTGGACTGTCCTGGGAGAGGGCTGAATTGTGTGAGCAAGGATGATGAAAGGCACATTTTGAGGTCATACTATCTCATTGGGTTTTCATTTATACAACAAAATATTTACTTTGTTTCAGTAGACAGCAAAGAAAACAAACTAGCCACTTCCCTCAAGGAGTTTATATCCTGAAATATGGGTAAGGTGACTGTATTAACTAATCTGCCAATGACACCACCTAACTGGTTGCATTGTCAGACATATGGTCATTGGTGCTAACGAGTTAAGTCAGGTGCTGCCAGAAGGTTCAGAAGGTAAGGGTCTGGGGAGGGTGGAAAGGACACAGATAATGATAAAATTCAGGTGCTTCAGCGCTGAGGCTGGGCACCCAGGGCAGGCTTGAGCAGCAGGATCTGGGGATGAGATTTGCGTATTGACTTGCATATGTAATCAAAATGCATGTATATATTGCATATGGACTATACCTCTCTGCTTCCTTCTCTAGCACCCTTCCCAAAGGGCCCCTATTTTAGGAACTCTGTAGTTAATCACTGACTTGCTAGAGTGCGTAATGATTCCCACGTTGAGAAGACAAAGCTCGATTCTGGCGGAAAGACAGGAGCTGGGGTGCTGGCTGTAGGCCTGTCAGAGGCTAAGTGAAAAGAGTCGGAGGGAAAGTAGATTAGCAGAAAATTGGGGGCCAGAAGGTAAGAGGCAAAGAAGAAGTCCAGAGAGAGGAGAAGCTGGTTCGAGGTTGGGCAACAAAGGGCAGAGAGGGCCTTGCAGGGGGCCTTTGCCAGCACAAGGCCTGGCTACATAATGGATGGGGTCTGCAAGGCGTTCTCCTCTTTCCATTTCACTGGACTCTGTGGTTGTTTACACTTTGCAATATTATAAGGTACAGCAGAGAGAGAGAGAGAGAGGAATGGCATGAAATGCAGCAGAAGTTTGACAGGAACAAATATAACTAGGTGGCAAAATGAAAACAAGAAGATAAGAATAGATTCGGATATTTAAAAACAACAACAAGGTATTTCTTTAAAAAGGAGGAAGAGAAACTGCAGTCAAAAGAGGAATTTAAAGAAGATGAATTTTACTGAAGCGCTGGGAATTAGAAGCTGGCACAAGAAAACAATCACTGTTCGCAGGGGGCAGATCTAGGTTTGGGGGCCAGAAACTTGAACAGTTTGGGAAGGGGCTTTATAAGAGAAAGACTACAAAGTGATGAAGATGAAATTAGAAACAGGCCTTGGAAGGGGACTCTGCTGGGGGTGGGCCCTGAAGCTTCAACTTCAATAGCTTCACAGTGAATCCCCCTGCCGTTATGTGGTGGGGGCTCACTGGTCTGCCCAGCACCACTCTAGCCCTCTAATCCACATTCCAGATGGCCTTTAGCACAATCTGTAGAAGGGCCCTGTCTGCCATCCTTCCCAAGCAGCCATTGTCTCCTGGGCACAGGGGAAGCTCCTCCGTGGGCACATCACACCCTCTGCAGGCCAGCCTGGTTTTCTCCCCTTCCCCCTCACATGTTACAGTCACCAACTCTAGAGTACTCGTCACCCCCCTAATACTCCATCAGTACTAAATACTCCTTCTATTGCCTCTGCCTAGACGGGCTCCTCACTCACACTCTCTACCTCCTCTCTCTGAGGATCCTTTAAGAACCTCCAACTCTCCCCATGCTGAGCTGGGTTACCTGCTCAGCCTCGGTGCTCTCACTACACTCTGCATGCTTTTATCACAGGACTTTCCATGCAGTATTGAACTTACCTATTTCTGTCTGCTGCCTGCCCCCCAGACCTTATACTCCAGCTGGTAGTTAGGAGCAGACTGCCTGGCTTTAAATTCTGGTTGTGCAACCTTGAGCAAGTAGCGTAACCTCTCTGATACGTCCTCACTTATACAAGGTGAATAACATGCTCACCTCTCAGAGTTGTGAGGCTTAAAAGAGAAAATGCATGTAAAGTGATTAGCCTGGGACATGGACAGTGGTCAGTGGTGCCAAGCTCTGCAGCTTGGAGAATGGGGACTGAATCTATTCTCGGATCCCCTGTGCCTTGCAAAGTGCCCAGTGTTTAGGGGGCATCATTAAATTGAGCCAAAACATATATTTCAAATTAAACGACTGAGAAATGAACGTAATAAAATGCTTCCCCCCAATGAAAATAGCTATTTTCCTGATAAGAAGAGAAGCATACTAAAATGCAAAAACACAAGGATTAAGTAAAACTACAATGCTAATGTGACCACATTACTTATCATATAAATTGGAATACTTTTGAGAGTAAACAGGAGTGCTCTTATAATTAGACTGTCTCACACAAACCAGAAAATATGGTCACTCCCACCTATAAGCTCCATTCCCCCCAAATGGCCACAGTTCACATTTTTTGTTACATAGCCTTCTAGTCTGTCTTTATTTTTTCTTATATTTATATTGTAAATTCTATTTTCTAACATGCTTTTCTTTTACTCAACAATGTCATAAAATCCTTTTGATGTCAATAAATATAGACCTTTACTATTATTTTTAATGACTGCATACTACTCCATTCAGATGTATCATAATTTATTTAACTCACCCTGTATTGATGGATATTTAGATTGTTCCCAATTTTTGAGAATGATAAAATATTTATAAAGAAATTTCAAGTTGCTTGTTATCACTCTGGATTTCAGTTTTGCAGGGACAATATCCAGGTGGCCAATTATTTTCTCGAAGGTGCTTTGCCCTTCACGGTGGATGTGTCTGTCACCTCCAGGGTCTTAGTTATGATCTCGTGGGATGGCTAGCTCTTCTCCCTATGGGCATAAGCAGAGAAAAGTTAGCATATCTTCTCCCTCAATTAAATGGGATTTTAAAAAGAGCCTTTTTATGGGCACAACTAAGCATAAACTAATATTACTGACAATTGTATTCAAATGGGTGACACACAGTTTAGTCAAGAGGTAAAGAGCTGTGAGTGCTGATGCTTAATTAGGGGCCGTTCTTATTGGCCCTTAATTCCATTGCTGCTTGAGTAAAATGTTTCATTCATATTTTCATTCAGACATTCATTCATTTACAAACTATTAATCACACTCTTGTGCCAGTCATAGAGAAGCTTTCTGCAATCTAAATCAAACATAGTAAAACTTCATTAATGCGAATGCCGCTGGTTCATTAGAGGACATTTACTGTGTTCATGTTTGGTGTCATTCATTCAGAGGATATTCATTCAAAACCCACCTTACAGTGCTCAAGACTTCACTTTAATTGAGAATATCGGTTACAATTTCTGTCAATTATACCCCACGTGGAACTCCAAGGCACACTAGCCCCAGGATATCTTCAAGGGATATAGCCAAGAGAACTTTGCAATATCCAAACCTGGGAACTCCATCATAGTGCTTCTTGGGGAGTGTTGTGGAGATGAAGACAAGTAGAGAAAAACAAAGCTGTGCTGAGATGCCGATGCTGACGCTGGGCTACCAAACAGAGACCCTAGCAGGTCACAGTGGTGTGGGGTACTGAGGCCTTCTGGATGGACTGAGTATTTAACAACTATTTCAAAGCAGGATAATGAGGCAAGACTTGAGAGCATATTGGTAAAAAGACAAAGAGAGCTCAAAGGCAAAAATGGAGAGATATATGACAGGTATGTGGGGGAAAAGGCTAAAGATGATTAAGCTAAACAGAGACAAGCTTACATTAGGCCCTACCTTAAAATTGATGGTAGGGTGGATGTATCCGTTTTCTATTGCTGTGTAACAAATAACCCCACCTCTGTGACTTAAAACAACACCCATTTATGATCTCGCAGTTTCTGTAGGTTAGAAATTTGGGCACCGCATACCTGGGTTCTCTGCTCAGGGTCTCACATTGCTGCAGCCAAGGTGTGGCAGGGCCACGCTCTCATCTGGAGCTTGGGGTTCTCTTCCACCTCGTTCAGGTTGTTGGCAGAATTCAGCTCCTGTGGTTGTAGGACTGAACCCCATTCTCTTGCTGGCTATTAGTAGGGGTTGCTCTCAGTTCCTAAGGCTGCTCTCAGGTCCACATGGCCCACTCCGTAGACGATTTACAGCATGGCTATTTGCTCTCTACTGGGCCAAAAGGAGTGTCAGTTGCTGTTTTTTGTCTCTTTTCAGGGCTCAGCTGATTAGGTCAGGCCTATCCAAGATGATCTCCTTTCTGATGAACTCAAAGCAAAGTTAGCTGATTAGGACCTTAATTACGTCTGCAGAATCCCCGGTGCCAAACATGTAGCATAACATATTGACAGGAACGAGTTGTCATCATATTCAGGTCCTGCCTACACTGAAGCAGAAGATGTTATACAGGACATATACACCAGGGGGTGGGAATCTTGGGGGACATCTTAGGATTCCATTTGCCACAATGAGCTAAACCAAAACAACTGGAAAATGCATTTTTGTTGTGGACCTTAAAGTCACTTGGGTTCTTAGACAGGAATTCAGTAAGCACAGTGCATGCTGATGCAATGTTCTGGTGACAACAATTACAAACCTTTGAACCGCAGACCGAAAATCTCCAGAAACTGTATCACGGGGCCATCCTCTCGGTTAAAATCCCAAGTTGAGGGCGCAGTAGAGGAGGGGGAGTGTGGCAGGGTTCGAGTGGGGACAGCATTCCAGTTCTTTCTCCTGGGGCCCAGTGAGCTCATTATACAGACTACCAGTTTAGTCCTGAGAAACCATTCAGATGGAAGGCCACTGGCAATACCCAGGGCCCCTAAGAGGTCTTCAGGGAGTAAGCTCCTAGCAGAGGAGTGTCAGGATGGTGTGTGGTGTCTGAGCCATGCAGGTGTGTGTGGGAGTTGGGGTGACAGGGAGATGTGGAGAATTCCATTTAACCTTTAATACCCAAGTTGGGGGTGTCCCTCTTTAACCTCCACTCTCACTCTTAATGCACAGACAGTCAAGATGTTGCATTTGAAAAGGCAACTGGTGGAGCCGGCTCTGCCTCAGACATGCTCCCGTCTCCCTGCCAGAGGTTCCTGTGGGGGGCAGTGAAGTACCCTTGTGGACGCTTGAGGAGTACTGGTCACCGTGTTGCACAGGACTACATTTTATCTCACAGATATCAAGCTGCTAAGCACCTCATCAACACAAACTTCAACATTCCTTCTGTGGTCAAAATCAAGGGAGAGGGAAGTAGGGTTGTGGGGCCCTTCCGGTTCTAAATAGATGCTCTGCTCAGCCAGACTTGAGCAGGGGAGGCTGGTGCAGAGTAGACCAAGAATCTTCATAATCACGGGAACCAATGAGATAAATCCAGATGTAAAGACTTGGGCTTTAAGTTAATCACATTTGAGGTTCCAGCCTCTGAGACTGTCCCTGGCAGCCACTATCCTGTGCTGGGGATTGTACCCGTCAAACTCATGTTTGCAAAGCTGATGGACAGAATGCCATAAACATCAGAAAAAGGTCTAGATGAAACCAAAAAAGCAACAAAATTCTGAAACACTGGAGTCTGCAGGAACCACCTGCATTGGGGGACCTTACAAAACGGAGGAGCAGTAGAGATGCCTGCGGGGGTACCGCCTCTGAGTGTGTGGACACACTAATGCTGGGCAGGTGGCTAAGCGCACTCATTAGTGATAGGAAGCACCCTCCTTGCAGCGCACAGACTTCCATAAATGCTGTAGAGTGGCAGCTCGCACAGCTCATGGTCTTCAAACTTACTCACAAGGAGTGCTACGGTTTGGTGAGCATTGAGGGTCAGCTGTCTTCTCTGCACAAAAGTGTGGGCTGAAAACTTAGAAGGAAGTAAGAGCCCAGCTCTATACCTGTCCTCTAATGTCCTACTTCTGCCAGGAACTATTCTAAGTGATGTATGGAGGTATGATTATCCCTTTTTACAGATGGGGACGCTAAGGCAAAGAGAGGTCAATTGTTTGAGGCCATATGAATAATAGTGGCAGAACTGGGGTCTGAACCAAGTCAGCGCAGGGTCCGAGTCCTGTGGCTCGGGGCCAGGCTGTTCCAGCCCCCGGCTGCACGGTGCTGCTCTGTACCCAGGACAGAGCACTCATAGAATTTGGCACCATATTTCAGGCAGGTAACACTCACAAACTGGGTAAAAATGTCTAATGCATGGCGGGCAGTAAAGGGGAGTGCGGGGTGCCTGTGTGGTAATGATGGGCCCGAGGAGGTGTCCTTTTCTCTCTGCCCCGCTCACTCCTGCAGGATGGTTGATTGCAGCATGAGAGAAATGCCACTCTCCACTATAGGGCTATTGGTAGTTGCAGCGCCAGATGGCTGTCCTCAGGGTTCACTGCAGCTGAGCATAAATATCAAACCCTCCATTTCTAAGGGGGGGCCAGACGATGCCCAGGTGTGTGGTTCCAGAGTAATTTTGCCTTGAGTAAATCAGTAGGTCCATATTAGAAGACACGTGTTAATTTATTGCAGCAAGATTTTATGTCTTAGTCAGTCATTAGCAAAATTTTGTACCAGAAATTCTTTCCTCTTTAATCTTGGTGGGATTGGTATTACACATAACTCGACTATTAAGACAAGAATATCTTGCAGATAGGGAGGTCGTTAATCTAAAGGGTTTTTGCAGTGTGAAATGCAAATGCTCAGTGACAGGTATGCTGGGATCCCCCAAAGTCTTCTTAATCTGCCATAAAGGGATCTAAGGAAAGGTTTGATTGTTTTGTTAACACAAATAAGAAGCCTTTCTGCAGCTCAGCTCTCTCTGCAGCTCCAATTCCTCTACCATTTGTTCAGATAAACTTTCCAGCCCCTAGGGTCGGCTCATCAACACCTTCGTTTTTCTCTGTGTTCCCAATGACAGGCCTGGGGTTTGAGGTTCACATCCACAGAAAATGAGGATATAGCAAAGATGCTCTCTCTCTCCAGTATCTCCTCTGTGGGCCTCTGTGACCAGCTCTTTCTCGTGGACTCCTCCTCTTTCTGGGATAGCACACCTGAGTGTTTCCCTACACTGTCTTCATGTTGATGGCACATGGGTCGATTCTGGGAGATGAGCGATGTTGACCCATCCTTGCAACAAACCAGGAGTTAGGAGGCTCTGATTCTAACCCAGCTCTGCCACAAAGTAGTTGTGACCTTGGGCAAGTCATCCCTATTGCCTCAGTTTCCCCAAGTGGGCTAATGATTGCTAAAGTCCCTTTAGCTTTAAATATTATTTTGCAACTTCTGCTTCACAACGTGCAGAGGCCCTCAGTGAAGAATCTCACAGTAGCTCACTCCATTCGGTACGTTATGCCTCCTAAAGTTTTTACAGTAGCCCAGACCATGGTCTGGTAGAGAGCAAGTGTTACAAGGGTGAGCTCTGGTGTTGAACCACCTGTTCAAATCTTGAGTGTGAGTGATTTGGGCAAATGTTGTTACCTGTGAATGCCTTAGTCCTCTCACCTAATAATAATACTAACCTTATAGCGAATTTATGAGAGTTAATTTTTTTTCTTTATTGATTTTAGAGAGAAAGGAAGGAAGAGGGAGAGAGAGATAGAAACATCAATGAGAGAGAACATCGATTGGCTGCCTCCTGCATGCCCCCTACTGAGGATTGGGCCCACAACCTGGGCATGCGGCCTGATAGGGAACAGAACCACTGACCTCTTGGTGCATGGGTCAATGCTCACCCACTGAGCCACACCGGCCAGGTGGTTATGAGATTTAAATAAGCTAATATGCATGAATTCTTAACACGGTTCTTGGTATACCTAAATACTAAATGTTAGCTATATTATTAAATTTATTCTCTGTAACTTGCAAAAACCATGGGCTTAAATTTCTGTTACAAATAAACCAGCAAACCACTTCCCCCTTCAAAAAAAATATTAGTCTTTATTTAGAGACTGGTGTAGAAAGGTGTTGAACCTCTTCCCCTCATCCCACCCCTGCTCACACCCCACGTTTTTATGAGAGTGTTGGCTTCACTTGGGAGGATGAAGATGAGGACAGGACCTTCTTTGGAAGTCCCTGCAGCAAGCCTTCCTGAGGCTGGCCCATGATTTGCACTTGTCTTGCCTTTCTGGAGCCCACAAACACTTCGTCCCCCAAGTTCCCTGACTGTGTGCAGCTTTGTGGCGTGCCCACTCTCAGAACTTGCGGGTTCTTGTGGGCCCGTCAACCGTCTCGTGGCAGCAAGGGAAGGGATCCTAGTGCCTTTCTCCCGCACTCACCATTTTCTATCCCTCCTCTTTGGCTCCCCCACCCCGAGTTTTCTTCCCCAAGGAGCCCCTTCTTTTTCTCTTTATTCCCCAAAAGTCCTCCAAGGACTTATCCACAATGGTCTCAGCTTAGTGCTTTACCAAAAGAATTCTGTCCCTCTGCACCTTTCAAGGAAAATGATCAGCCCAAGAAGTTTAGGAAAAAAATTCATTATCTTTAATGGGATTTCTTTACCAGCCCCAGCCGGGAGGGACTGGAGTTCCCAGGAAATCTAAATTAATAAATGCCCTACCAAGGAGAAGGGGGAGGGGGCGGGGCAACCAAACTGATTTTATGTAGTAATTTCTCTTTGAGCTTTGCAATGAAGGGCAAGAGTCTTAAACAGAAAACCTAAAATGCCGCCTCACTAGGAAAAAAGATTTAAAGCATCTGCGAGAACCCCAGGACTGTTTGGAATCCATTTCGAGCAAAGTGGAAATATGTGGATGAGTGAAACGGCCGCTCTCTTTTAATTGGCATCTGGGTGATCAGGGACTGCTATCTACGACCATGAGAGGGTTGTCAGGAAAATCAGCGTAAAGAACATTTCACTAACAAATTCCTAATTTCATCTGCGCCAGCCACAAAACGTATTGTACTCATTTTGGCTCTCGAACGAAAGAGCAACTGGCGGGTACCTTTGGGATCTCAGAAGAAGATTTAGAGAGGTTTGTTAGTCTATTAGAAAGCACAGGGAGCGGTTCTTCCCTTCAGCTGTAAACTCTAGAGAAGTCTATTAGAAACTCTCCATGTAGAGCGCGAATCTCCTTCCCCTTTGATTCAATCACTCTGAGTCATTAGGCTGGTTGAACACCACTTTGTACTGTGCACTATAAATAATTAAAACGTAGAAACATGTGCGGTCACCTGATTCAGCCCCAAGAGGAAGTGGTAATGCAGAGGATGTCTGACTTTGTGCCGAGCTTCTTGCTGATGGCCAGGATGTTAAACTGCATCTCCAGTCCCAGCCTAGTCCTCTAAGCAACAGCCCCTCCTATCAAACTAGCACCATCCTGGCATTTGCTGCACCCTACAAACTCCACCAAGTGAATCCTGAAACTGGAACCTGTCCCTCTAGGCCAGCTGTTCCTCCTGATGCTATGTTTCAGGGCAATACCTCCAATCTTCAAGCTTCCGAGTGTAGCAGGTGGCATTCTCCACAAGGGGCCATGTGTCAGTTTCCTAGGGCTGCCATAACAAATGACCACAAACTTGGTGGCTTCAAACTACAGAAATGTATTCTCCCAGAGTTCTAGAGGCCAGAAGTCCAAAATCAAGGTGTCAGCAGCTCCCTCCAGAGGCTCTAGGGAAGGGTCTTTCCTTGCCTCTTCCTGCTTCTAGGGGCTCATGGTGTTCCTTGGCTTGTGTCAGTGTAATTCTAATCTCTGCCTCTGTCTTTACATGGCCTTTGTCTCTGTGTGTCTGTCCCCTCTGTGTCTGTGAATCATCTCCTCTTAAAAAAAATTTTTTTTTCTTTATTGATTTTAGAGAGAAAGGAAGGGAGAGGGAGAGAGAGCTAGAAACATCAATGAGAGAGAACATTGATTGGCCGCCTCCTGCATGCCTCCCCCTGGGGATTTGGCCCACAACCTGGGCATGTGCCGTGACCAGGAATTGAACTGGCGACTTCTTCGTGCATGGATCGATGCTCAACCACTGAGCTACACTGGCCGGGCAGTCATCTCCTCTTTTTATGAGGACATCAGTCATTGGGTTTAGGGTCCACCCTAATTCAGTATGACCTCAACTTAATTACATCTGCAAAGACCCTAATTCCAAATAAGGTCACATTCTGAGATCCTGGATAGACATGAATTTAACCCAATACAGGCTACAACAATATTTCCTATCCCATATGTACTTCCAGAACCTTGCCACTGTCCCATTAACAGGTGAAGTTTATGCCCTCTCCCCTTGAACTGGATGGGCCTCTCTGCTGGCTTCAGTGAACAGAGAACGGCAGAAATGATGCTGTGAGACTTCTGAGGCTAGGTCATTAAAGACATACAATTTCTGCCTGCCTCTCTCTCTTGGGATGCTTGCCCCTGGAATGAGCCACCATGCTGTGAAAGAGCCTAGGCACATGGAGGGGACTACGTGGAGAAAAACTAAGGGCTTCCACCCCTCAGGCCAGCTGAGCTCCCAGTGACCACCACTACCAAGGTGCCAGCTGTGTGAGTGCACCATCTGGGAAGGGGGTCCTCTAGCCCTCAGCTGGTGGCCCACACCTACACCGCATGGAACACAGAAGAGCCTTCCCTGCTGAGCCCTGCCCAAATTGCATATTTATAAGCAAACAAAATGATTGTTGTTTTAAGCCACTAAGTTTTGGAATGGTTTTTAATGCAACCTTAGATATCTAGAAGACGAACCTAAAACCTTCAGAGCAGTGTAACTCCTCTCTCTCACCTCAGTGCCCTCTTTCTGCCTCTGTTTAGTCCACAAGTTTCTTCTCACCCTCCTGCCTCCACCTAGATGGGTGCCTAATTATTTCTCCCTGGATCCCATCCTTAGCATATTAACTGGCCTCTGGACTTTGGTCCTCCCTTCCTCCATCCTACCAAATGATCTCTGTAGTGCATTTTGGTCTTGCCACGGTCTTGCCCAAAATTCACTGATGGCTCTCCACTGCCTAGCCTTTCCCCATATACCTTAAGTGAGAGATAAGACTTCTTTAATATGGCCTCAGTTTACCTTTCCTGCCTAATCTCCTATGCCTTCTCCCTAAGGATTCTTCCAACAAATCAGACTATTCACTATCCCAAACACACTTCCTCCAAGAAGCCTCCGCAGGTCTCTTAGCCAAAAATGGTCTTTGCTTTCCTCTGAACTCTTCTTACATCTTCCCTGATCAAACCAATGACTTGTAGCTCTGTGACCACACCAAACTTTCCCAAGCCTCCTGGCCCTTCTGCATGCTATGTGTTTTTCCTTCCCCCTTTTCCAAGAGGCCAACTCTCACTAAACTTCATACCTCAAATCAATATCATTTTCTTTTGAGAAATTTTCTGTGATCCACTAGGTCCTGCTTAAATATCCTAATGTATGATAATCAACCTGGGTGGGCTCAGAATAGATCCCATGTCTATCTCTGTGGCTGTGGGAGGGCATGGCCTGGGTCTTTACCTCCTGTATCCCATGTATCCAGCCCATGGAAAGTGTTTGTTGAATGACTAAATGTTGAATACACAAGGAAATCACTAGAAAGATTGCAAAGGCCTTTCAACATGGCTTTATAGGAAAAGGATTTGGGAATAAGTTTTTGTTTAGCCATTAAAGATTTGTGGCTATATTTCAGGTTCCTTGAGTTGACTTTGGAGCTTGGCTATAGGTAAAAGAACTCTCTAAACGCCCTTTCATTGGCCCCCAAGCATATTTTGGTATTGAAACATTTTAGCTAGAAGACAATCAATTTAGCATTTTGCTAGTTATTTTTTGTGTAAAAATCTTATTTCTTCAACAACATTATACATTTTTCATGTATAGGGACTTGATTCTCTTACAACCCCTATTTTGTTTTGGGAACATATAAGCCCCTCAATATTTATGTTTGCTGATGGTGGTGGTTACTAAAAATTCAGAGAGGGGATAAAGAGCTGGTATCCAAAATATAAAAAGAACTCTTAAAACTTAACAATAAGAAAACAAACAACTCAATTAAAAAATTTTTGTGGGGACATATAACTAACTCCCCAAATTTCTGGCAGTTTCTTTTGAAAAACAAGACAAAAACAAAACCCCCACAAAACTACTTTTGTGCATGCCAGTCTACAAAACTGCTTTCTTCCCTCCCATGGAAAACGGCGCTCTCAGACTTGGACTATTGGAAGAAGTGAAATCTAAAGAGGATTGCATCCTGGGAGGAATTCCCCACTTCACACTCTTTAACTTGTCTTTCCTTTTGGGGATAGAATTGTGAACCCGGAGTTTCCTGGCATGTTATTATACATCCTGGGGTTTAATCATCCAAGACTCACCTCCTCCCAGCCCCTAACGTGTCCTTGGGGACCATGAAGACATTACTGTGAGAGAGAGGTAAGCTCTTTAAAAAATCCGAGTTTTAAGCTATATAGTTAGATGACCTCTCTTAGGCTCTAGTATTAAATCTGAGACTCTTGAGAGCATTTGCTGAGGGAATCCATCATCCTTCTGTTTTGTATTTCCTGGGTCTTACTCAATGTTATGACTCCAGGGGAAAAAATACCATGACTAGAACTTGAAATGTTGGCACCTATAGTATCTTGAGTTAATGTTACTTGCAGCTTTATCCAGGAACAATTCTGCCGTGAAATACTCAGCTGTAAAAGAAACGAGACTACTGAGAAGAATTCTTTTGAGTGGCTCTGGCACGCAGAGAGGCGATGGGGATCTGTGTGTGTACGTGTGGGAAAGTGAGGGGGATGATAAATAGTTGCTACCTCTCCTTTAAGAGCACGTCCTTTTATTCCTGACACTTAAAAAGACACTGTCAAAAAGATGTTTTACTGATTTGACTTTCTGTGCAGGAAAACGTGCAACAGTTACCTAGTAAGTGGTTTTATAGGGAGTTTCACCCACACGTTATAATAAACTGAGCCTGAAGATAACATATCTTTTGTGCTTTTACAGTGCTTGGATGATAACTGTGAAAAATTATCTAGTGGAGGTTAGCAAACTGTACCTGTGGTCTTTTTCTCATGACCTCTGTATGATAAAGTTTACTATCTTGGAGCATGATGCATTGTCAAATAATAGGTTTGCTTGTCTGGCCAACAAGAAGTAATTGAGGAGTGTTACAGTTTTACAATCCATGTTTCAATGACTCTACTGCTTTTGAGTTGTTAGACCTGAACAAAATGGGTCAATGTTGAAAGAATCAAGTTTTTTTCTCTCTCTCTCTTTCTCCCTCCCCCATCTCCCACCTGCTTTATGGAGGTGTTGTGAACGGGAGGGATGGATGGGATCTGGGTCTTCACTATGACGATTCTCTGCCTTAGCTTCCCCGGCTGTCAGTATGGGGCGTGAGTGGGAGATCTCGGTCCTCCTTTAATGACTGAGAGCAAATTTGGATTTGACTTACCAACAAATATCTGTCGAGCACCCTTGTGTTCCTTCTATGCTTGGATAGAAAACAAGCTTATTTTGCATTAGAGATTCTTTAGACCTCATATCTATGCCTTTAAAAAATTATTTCCCCTGCACATTCTTAAGACTTGTTGGAAGCAGATCAAAGCTTGGGTGACCTGGATGACCTGAGACAGGGAGCACATTAAAGAACGTTTGGTCTTGCTACATTCAAATTTGGGGCGATGGGGGCTAGCTCTAGCCCAGCATTTTATAAAGTGTGTTCCCTATAACACTAGTTCCATGAGATGCTCTGCAGTGAAGCGAGCTTGGGAAACACTGCACACCCAATCTGAGCCCTTATTTTAGTGCTTCATGATGAATATTAGTGTGTTAAAGGCTTGAGAAACCCATACCAGAGAAGCACCTTAACTGCAGCATTTCCCAAAGATGATCACAGAGCCCACCACACCCCCAACTCCTGCAGAGCTTGTGTGCTCTACAATATATTTGGGAAATTTTTGAAACACTGAGCTTTTGGTGATTTATAAATATAGCCATCATTCTTTCCGGAAAGAGAACATTGAGAGGCCAATCACTGCTTAGCAATCCCCCCACCCCCACACAACATATACACATATACACACATGTCTTAGAAAAAAAATTTTCAATAGGGCTATTAAGATAAAAAATGAAGAGCTTTCCCCATGCATAGAAAGAGTTATTTCACTGTTACTTTATTTTTAAAAAATCCTCACCTGAGGATATTTTTCCATTTATCTTCAGATGGGGGGGGGGTAGATAAACATCAACGTGAGAGAGACACATTGATTGGTTGCCTCCCCCATGCCCCGGTCGGGGTCTGGGACCAAACTACAACCAAAGTACGTGCCCTTGACCAGAATCAAACCTGCGACTCTTTGGTCTGCAGGCTGACACTCTAACCGCTGAGCCAAACCAGCCAGAGCAGGGCCAAAGAGATTTTTATAAAAATAACTTAAGTAAGATAAATAACTAGGATTCATTTTTGTTTAGGGATGTTTGATGGACTTATTTGTGTTTGCTGATAGTGGTGGTTACTAAAAATTCAGGGAGGGGATAAAGAGCTGGTATCCACAATATACAAAGAACTCTTAAAACTTAACAATAAGAAAACAAACAACTCAATTTAAAAATGGGCCAAAGACCTTAATAGACACCTCATAGTCATCATAGAAATGCAAATTAAAACAACAATGAGATATCACTATACACGTCTCAGAACAGCCAAACTCGGGAACACTGACAACACCAAGTGCAGACAAGGATGTGGAGCAACAGGAACTCTCATTCACTGCTGGTGGGAATGCAAAATGGTGCAGCCCTTTGGAAGACATATTTCTTACAAACTAAACGTAGTCTTACCATACAATCCAGCAATTGTGCTCCTTGGTATTTATCCAAAGGAGTTGAAAACTTATGCCCAAGCAAAAACCTGTACACACATGTTTATTGCAGCTTTATTCATAATTACCAAAACCTGGAAGCAACCATGATGTGCTTCAGTAGGTGAATGGATAAATAAACTGTGGTACATTTAAACAGTGGAATATTATACAGCACTAAAATGAAATGAGCTATCAAGCCATGAAAAGACACGAGGGAATCTTAAATGCATATTACTAGATGAAAGAAGCCAATCTGAAAGGCTACATACTACTATATTGTATGATTCCAACTATATGCTATTCTGGAAAAGGCAAAACTATGGAGATAGTAAAAAGATCAATAGATGCACAAAAGATTTTTTAGGACAGTGAAAATACTCTGTATGATACTATAAGGATGGATACATGTTATTATACATTTGTTCAAACCCACAGAATGTAAAACACCAAGAGTGAACCCTATGTAAACTAAGGACTTCGGGTGATAATGATGTGTCAGTGTGGGTTCATCAATTGTAATAAATATACCCCCCTGGAGGGGGTGTTGATAATGGGAGACGCTATGCATGTGTGAAGGCAGGTACGTGGGAAATCTCTCTTCCCCTCCATTTTGCTGTGAACCTAAAATTGCTCTAAACAAAAAAAATAAAGTCTTAGAAAAAAATGCAGGGAGGGGCCTGCTGGGTCTGGGAGAGAATCTACTCTAAAAAACAAAAGCGTTAAACATGATTAGCCAATTTCAACAACCGAGCTCTGGGGGTCAGAGGGGAGCAGTGGTCCTTCTCTGGTATGCTGGTCACTGCCTGTATGTAGCCTCCTAGTGGTGGCATCCTCTCTGAAGAAGGAAGGCTGTGTGTAAAGGTCAAGAGCCCTAACAGTGCTTTGGGACACCTTTAAGAGATACTAACAGAGGGCAGGACACCTGTTAGATAGTCTAGCATACAGTGACAACAACAGGTTCCCAGAGAGTGTGACTCAGAAGCCAAGAAATGGACAATGATGATGGCTTGGACAGTGGTGTGGGGGAGTATGAAGATGGACCTCAGAGATGATCGGTGATAGCTGTGTGGCACTTGGGAAGCAGACAAGGGGTTGGGACTCTTGAAGGAAGGCCTCGGGGCTAACAGAAGCTAGCTCTACTATATTAATAGGACTTAGCTCTACTCACAGGGTACAGTCCATGGACATCCTTCCCATTACTCCAGTACTTACACTCCTGGTCAATCCAGCCCACCTGTTTCAGACAGAAGAGACAAGTACCTTGGGGTACAGTTGGGACATCATACAAGAGCCCACAGGATGGCTGTATTGATTATCTATTGCTGTATAACAAATTATTCCAAACCTTAATGGCTTAAAACGATAGTAAACGTTTATGTCTCACACACCAGGTCGGGAATCTGGGAGCAGTTTAGCTGGGTCATTCTGTCTCGGAGACTCTGGAGAAGTTGGCTGAGGCTGCAGGCTTCGAAAAGCTTGACTGGGGCTGGATCCACTCCCGAGGTGGCTTCCTCACCAGGCTGCGGGCAAATTCCTCAGGTCGCCCTGTGGATCTCTCTATAGTCTTCATGGTGTGGCAGCTGGTTTTCCCAGAGAGAGTGGTCCAAGAAAAACAAAGACGAGGCCACAGTTTCTTTTATAACCCAGCCTTGGAAGTCACACACCACATTTCACTCTATTCTCGTTGTGAGAACTGAGTCACTAAGTGCAGTCCACACTCCTGGGAAAGGGGACTAAGCGTCACCTTTAGAAGAGGACAGTGTCAAAGAAATTGTGGGCATAATTTCACACCACTGCAATGGTGGCTCACTAGGACTTAATCCCCTCAAGAGGCTAAAGGGTTAACAAGAGTGTCAGGAAGGACTTTATTTGGAGAAAGGTGTGGATGCATTTGTTGGCTTGCCCAGAGGTGAAATCTATTGTGAGTCATAGAAATTCTTTTTAACTTATTTCAAAAATCAAAAGATGGGCTCCAGACATGAGGGCTTGTTAAATCGGATGGAATTAAAAATAGCTTAAACGTCGGGGAAGAGGATGGGGGGATGATTAGTTCTCAGGATATATTAAATGTCCTCACATGAGAAGGGAGTCAGCTATTGGGAAGGGCTGCTTTGGAAAACATATGCTGTGTCAAACTCAACCAGCAGATGCAGAATCTGCTGCTAAAGTTAGCTCCCTGAGAGCGGAGCTGGAGGGGCTGCCGTCACAGATGTCTCTGCAACCAGCACCCGAGACAAATATAATTCTTACCACTGGGAAGCAAGGCCCCCCACAAGAGCCTTCTCACCCTGGCGGAGGGCTGGAAGGGAGGTGCAAAGACAGATTTATGACCCCAAATGCCGACTCTTCTGTGATTCTTGAGGATAACAGATGATTTTGAAGCCACGAGGTGTCCTGGTATTTTGCATTTCTAAACTTGAGAATCCCTCATAAGGTGAATTCTCGTTACTTGAAGCGGAACCCATGCTATATAAAATTCAAGGCCTGATTGGAAAGGTTTTGAGATGTGTATTTTGAGATTTATAGTTCTGAAATGTTGGAAGCAGAGGAGATGAGATGTATTCCAAATGCCTAAAACAGTAGAAGAAGAATTAGAAAACTACGCTAATGAGGAATGATTTAAATTATTTCATTAATGCAGGAACCAAAGAAGGAGGGGACCCAGTTTCATGGCAAATGACAGATGAGGTTCACATGCTGAGCTACCAATACATTACAGAGCAGCATTTCTTCAAAGTGGGTTTCATAAAATTTAGTCCACAGGGATATCTTACCAAAGAAGGATTCTCCGGTAAATAAAGCTGGGGAATGATGTCAACACAGTTTCCCTCTTGGAGAGTCACAGGGCACACATCAGCGTTTTAATGGCTCTAAGAAGCCCTTCAATGGAGAAAGATGTTAAGTTTTGTTTAGCTCCTTAAGTTCCCATATAACTTATAATTTAGAGGGGTCCCCCCCCAACCCCTCTAAATTCTATTAATCTCTAGCTCCTATTTCTAGCCCTTTAGAATGTCAGCTTCACAAGGGCAGGTCTTTGTTTGACTCATGGTTATAGCTCCACAGCCTAGAGCCAGGCCTGGAACTGTTCACAAAGGCACTGGGAAGTAACGGTGCTTAAGCTTCAGGACATCCCTTCCAAGGCCCTGCACCTAATTTTGTGTTCACCATTCTGTGTTCTTTCCTTCAAAGAGGTCCTCCACAGCTGTTGTAAGCTACAGGCCCCACACAACCTGGATCTGCCCCCACGAGGAACACACAGGTGCTCAACAAATAATTATTGAATGAATGAAGGAACGAATGAATACCACGAAACCAGTGTTCATCAGAATACACACTGGGAAACACTGTTGCAGAGAGAGGGGACTCCCAGACAGGAGGACCTAATAGTTCATGTTCACGTTAGACTTACGGAGGTATGAGAGAGGAATAAAATCTCACCTGGGAAAGAAAATAACTGCAAAAGATTGGAGCTGGACATAAAGTCCAGTTGATAGGCGATTGATGATTAGGACTTACTGGTCTGTGTTCTCACCAGTTGGGATTTACCTGATATAATGTTAGAAAATTTCATTATGAGGGATTAGAGGGCAAACAGAAATCTCAGTGCGGTATTTAGTCATCTCACTTAGCCACGGACGTTCCTGAGAAGCAAAGTGCTGGAGCCCGTGCACAGACACCCTCAGCGCCCTGGGCTAGCTGTCTCTCTGCCTGCTGGGAATGTGGTCCGTCTGAGACGTGGCCAGTTGGATTCTGACGGTGTTGGAGGATGAACAGAATTCCATAAAACCAGGGGCTGTCAGTTCTGACCCCTTCCCACCAGTGTCCCCCCTTTGACTTCTAAATGCAGGTTTGACCCTTAAGTAAAGAGGTAGATTTTTAACAGTCCCACCAGACCTCACACGTTCAGATGAACATTATCTTTTAAAGATGGTACTTTGGGGAGCAGCACACGGGCTCCATACAGCTGTTACTAATAAAAATGTGGCCCTCTTTTGGAATTGTCTTTTGTGTCAATTATGAGGCACACGAGAGAAATCCATCCCCTTGGCCATATGTTGTTTTTGACCAAAAATGGTCGTACCCAGCTTATCCTGCAAAATGGCCCAGCATATTTAGCTGGCTCGATTTTAGAATCGCTTTAGGATTTTTATTCAAACTCAAATCCACTGTCAAAAGACAAAAATTTTCCAGTATCGAGATTGTTCCAAAATATATGCCATGTAATCTGAAAGCAACTCCCCAAGAGGAGACCAAAACCGTTTGGAGCATGGACAGCATCTCTAGAGAGCGTGGGAGGGCTCTGGGAGGGCTGCCTTCAATGGGGCAGGCTTTGCTGCCATTTGGTCAAGTTCTATTGGGGTTTTGAAAGTTCTGATTCTGAATCCTGGCTATTTATCACAGTCACCTGGGAAACTTTAAAAACACTTCAGGCTCAGATCCTCTCTTGAGAGGTTCGTATTCAACTGGTTTGGGGTGGGGCCCAGGCTTTGATTTTGTGTGTGTGTGTGTGTGATTTGAATGAGCAGCCAGGATTAACCTTTATGTTAAAGAATCAATCTTATTAACTTTAGTCACAGTTGTTCCTGTTTAATTTTTCTGTTCAGGTTAAAATCTGTTGTGACTAGGCACCATTGAGGTCAATCTAACACAGATAGGGGAAAAGTCTTGGGGCTGAATTGTCAGTACCAAAACTGGCTCTGTGTGCCACAACCAGTAGGGGGCAGACTCTAACATTTATTAATAACTGTGCAAAGAGTAGTTTTCAAGAAAAAAAAAATTCCAGGAAGAGTGGTTGAAGGTTTTGTTTGTGATCAGATTACCTACCTCCAGGTGCCTCATTTTACTAAGTCTCCCTAATGCTATGATTTCTTCAAAGGTACCCATCACGGACCTGCCAGTGCTCACTGTGGAAGAGGGGCTGATAAAGAAAACTTGCTGATATATTTTGAGCACTGTGGTGTGCATTGCATCCATTATCTCATTTAATCCTGTATAACCTTATGTAACAGAATTATTACCACCTTTTTATACATGAGGAAATCTTTTATAGATGACTGAGGCCCTGGGAGGTGGTCACTTACACAGCATTACATGGCCAGTAAGTATTAAGAGTAAATCAGAGTTTCAAGTCCAGGTCTATCTGATTCCTAAGTCCATGCTCTTTCTTGATGCACACAACTTTTCTGGAGAAGGGTGGTGTTTTGGGTTGGAAATTTTTGTTTTGTTTTTGTCATCACAGGTCAGATAGATTCAAGTGAGGGACTTGGTGCTGTTCTTGTCGTTCTCTGCAGAATGACAAGTTATGTGTATCTCGACTGCAGAGGCACCGTCTTCTATAGATGAGAGTCAGACTCTTTCCAAATACCAGCTGTGAGGTTTAGGAGAAAGAGTCATGGGCTATAAATCTATGTGAGAATGGTCCATTTATTCCCTATGTCTGCTAAGAGAATAAAAGCTCCATGAGGGCAGGGCTCTGACTATGTCTTATCTAGAGCTTGTCACATCACAGATATGCAAAAATATTTGTCAAATACCCCAGCTGGAGGATGAATGCATGCATGTACACCCGAACATCTTGAAATCTAAATTACACTCTTGAGTCTGAAACATCAGCCATTACAATTTGGTGTAAGTACTGTCTCCTCTCTGGACCACAGCTTCATTAGTAAGTTGAAGTGATGATTCTAGATGACATGTACAATTCCCTCCAGATCCAGCACTTCTAGGACTTAGCTTTTACCCCCTCACTGGATGCATGGATGTGAAGAGAGACTCAGGGGTTCAGCTCTGGTGTCAGTGATCTCTAGACGGAGGAAAACGGTGGGAGAGACCCTCAGAACCTGATGCAACTGTTAATGAGTCCAAGGAGGAGAAACCCCACATGACTGCTCTTGGTGGGGAGAGCTGCGTGTGGGAACAGGACGAGACAAGAGAACTAGGAAAGCATACTCACAACTTGAAATGAATCTTTGCTGCTTTATCTCTTAAAGTAAAAAAGAGATGGTAGGTGGGGCTCAAGGGTGAATTATTTATATGAATGAAATATAATTTCAGCAAAGCCTGCAACACATCCTATGCCTTCATCATGCTCAGAGAGTCTGTATAAACACATGGATCGCTGATGGATACTTTTGAAAAATTAATTTTAGTGCTTATGGACTTTCTGATTTGTCTCCAGACACACCAAAAATAACTTCATTCCTCGTTCTGTTATTGAGCATAATTACAAAAGCATGCGGAACATAGCTTTGCGTCATCAAGAAAGGAATCTCCTAGGGAGATCCCCCAAACCCAAGTAGACTATAATTGAGGAGACAGATTGGTCATTTTTTTTACCCGTGGGGGAGGAGCTTTATAATTCAAAACCAGCTTCTTGAATTCAGCCATTGTTTCTGCCACAACTGTCTCAACTGTCATTCATTCAAAATACAGTAATGCTCAGTAATTACCTAAAGTCATTTCCTGACTCTATGCCAAGCATGGTCTATGCACTCTACATCTATTAATTAATTTAAGCTTCACAACAACTTTATGAGGTAGGTACTATTATCTTCCCCGTTTTATGGATAAGGAAAGGAGAAAAGAGAGGTCAAGTAACTTGCCCAAGGGCACACTATATGTGGCAAAGACGCTGGCTTCAAGTTTTTGTTGTTGTTGATCTTCACTCGAGGACATTTTCCATTGATTTTTAGAGAGAGTGGAAAGGAGGGAGGGAGGGAGAGAGAGAGAGACATCAATGCAAAAGAGACACATTGATTTGTTGCCTCCTGCACAACCCCAACCAGGGCCATGGATCAAACCTGCAACCTAGGTACGTGCCCTTGACCGGGAATTGAACTCATGACCATTTAGTCCGAGGGCTGACTCTTTAACCGCTGAGCCAAACCGCCCAGGGCTGGCTTCAGGTTTCGTACTTTTTAAATTTTATTTATTTATTTTTATCCTCACCCGAGGACATTTTTGCATGTATCTTCAGATAGAGCAGAAGGGAGAGAGGAAGGAAGAGAGAGAGAGAAACATCGATGTGAGAGACACATCGAGTGGTTGCCACCCACACGACCCCAACCGGGGCCGGGGACAAACTGCAACCGAGGTACATGCCCTTAGCGGAACCGAACCGGGGACTCTTGGGTCCGTGATCCGACGCTCTAACCGGCCAGGGCAGGTTTTGTACTTTAAACCCCCTACACTATACCCCTTCTAAAAAAACATTTAGTGAGCTCCATTGTACAATGGACCAGAACCATGCTGGGAAGATGGCCTTCAGAGTGTCAGGCCAAACACACTGGAGTTTAGGCCAGTGTCTCAAGTATGCTGGGAACTAGGGAACAAACCAAGAGTAGAAGCAGAAGCCCAACCGTGTAGACTAGACATAGGAGATGGGAGATGGTTGTGGGAGCTCACAGCTCCCTAGACATGCAGGTCCTCAGAGGCTCTCTCTAGGAGCAAGGCACGGACTACCCCCACCCTGCAGACAGACACTACCCCACCCCACTGCCAACCATTGGTCATTGGCCAAAGGCTTGGGGAGGAGCCTTTGAGGTGAAGGTCTTGGTAAGGTCCCGCTGGCCACGCTAGGATAGGCAGGGACAGTTTTCTGCCCCTGAGAAGTTAGAGTTGTCCAGAGTTCCTGGACCTCCATGCCTTCTTGACCCTCTGGGGGCCATGGCATTCTCCTGCTGGGAGATTAGGAGCAGGAGGACAGGTCAGCATCACTCCTTACCTGCAACTCTGGGTCAGGGGCCAAAGTTCCAGAGAGTTAGGGTCCCTCCCAAGAGCCATCAGTGTGGCTGGGCTAGATATTCTGTTTATTTCTACAGACCTCTGCCTTCACCTGTGCCCTGAGAGGCAGACCTCAGCTGACTGAGCACCCCAACTCCTTTGTGCTCAGGATCAGCCAAGAGCAGGCACCAGCAGGGGGTTGGAGGGTGGGAAGAGAGCAAGCCCTAGTCTGGCAGGGCTATGTCGCTCTGTGACATCGGATTCTGTTTCCTCATAGGGGGTGGGACTCCAGCTGTCACTGACATCCAGCAATACTCCGCTAGCCCCTCAGGCCAAGGGATGGACACTGCCATCTTCTCTTGCTGGTCTCTGGGGCCTCTCTACCCCTTAGCATTTACTTAACCCTGACCACACATGGTCAATACTCCCTTCATTAAACTGTCCACGCGAACCCTCTGGGGGGGGGGGGGCGGGGAGTTCTCATTCCTGTCAGGGCCCTGCCTGATATCTCGGTCCTTGGTCTTCTACCACAGCTTTCTCCCCTCCGGTCTGACCTCTCATCTGCTGGAGCTGCTTGGCTTCTGCTGGCTGCTGGTTCACTCTGGGGACACCCACACTCGTGTTCTGGGACTTCTCTCCTCTGCCCTGCCACTCACTTCACTTGGTCTCTTCTGTCTCAATTGTCTCTGTTCCCGGCCATCACCCACTGGTCTTCTGCTTCAGAGTTTCTGCCCTGGCTCCTGACTCTGTTATAATGCTTTATAATGGATCAAACATATCTATTGGGCTTCTGCTCTGTGCCTGGCATTATACTAAATACATTCATACATGTTATCTCATTTAATCCCCATAGTTATCTGATGAGGTTAGTATTATACTGAGATAAAAAAACAAACAAATTTTTATTATTCCTGCCTGACCAGCATAATTCTCCCCTTTTCTGCTAATAGCACCCTAAGTTTCCTTTGGGAAATCACCCCTTCTCCACTCTCAGCCCTGGGAGTCAGGTGAGGCCAACCCTGCCCAGCTCCTGGCCAGTTAGAGACACTGTGGTAACTGATGGAGCTGGGAGTTGAACCCAGGTTTGCCCAAGAAACCTGAGTAGATCCTTCAAGTCCTCTGAGGCTAGTAGTGGCTGCACGAGCTCAGCCTTCCTGAAGGTTTTCATTAGGCCTGAAGCCGGGTGCATGAAACGGACTGCTTCTTGCCTGGGCGTGATCTTGCTTCCGAGTGGTAGTGCAATCATTACAGTAGTCTCCCCTTATCCACGGTTTCACTTTCTGCTGTTTTACCTGTGGTCAGCCACAGTCCAAAAATATTAAATGAAAAATTCCAGAAATAAATAATTCATAAGTTTAAAACAATTTTTTTTCTTTATTGATTTTTAGAGAGAGGAAGGAAGAGGGAGAGAGATAGAAACATCAATGAAAGAGAACATTGATTGGCAGCCTCCTGCATGCCCCCCACCTCGGGATCGGGCCCTCAACCTGGGCATGTGCCCTGACTGGGAATCGAACGGCGACCTCTTGGTGCATGGGTCGACGCTCAACCACTGAGCCACACCAGCCAGGCGACAATTCATAAGTTTTAAATTGCATGCTGTTCTTAGTAACGTGATGACATCTTGTGCTGTTCTACTCTGTCCCGCCCAAGATGTGAGTCCTCCCTTTGTCCAGTGTACCCACGCTGCATACGTTACCTGCCTGTTAGTCACTCAGTAGCCACCTCAGTTATCAGATCGGCTGTTGCAATGTCACAGTGCTTGTGTTCAAGTCACCCTTATTTTACTTAATAATGCCCCCCCAGAGTGCAAGAACAGTGATGCTGGCAATTTGGACATGCCAAAGAGAAGCCAAGAAGTGAAAAGTTGACTACAGTACAAGATACTTTGAGAGACTACGTTCATGTATGTTTTATTACAGTATATTGTTATAACTGCTTTATTTTATTGTTAGTTATTGTTGTTAATCTCTTACTGTGCCTAATTTATAAATTAAACTTTATCATATGTGTGTATATATAGGAAAAAACATAGTATATATAGAAGTCCATACTACCCACAGTTTCATGTATCCACTGGGGGTCTTGGAATGTATCTCCCATGGAAAAGGGGGGACTACTGTGTCATGTCCATTTTCAGTGTTCTCACTGGGAGCTCCACAGTCTTTCTCAAAGTAACTTGAATTCTGTGGCTTAATATACATTTCCCCTTCTTCTTTAGTAATAGAACACTTCATGTTTAGCTGTTTACACAGTTATCCAGAATAAAGACCATAAATAAAAATCTATTTCTCATAGTTCTGGAGGCTAGGGAGTCCAAGATTAAATTCTAACCAATGGAATGAAAGCATAAGAGGTATGTGCAACTCTCAGGTAGTATCCTTAATATTATGCATGTCTTCTAACAATTTCTCCTTTATGTTGGCTGGAAAACAGATGATTGCTGGACTCAAGCAGCCATCTTGGACCATGAGGTAGAAGCCATGTGTTAAGGATGATGGAACAACAAGATACAAGGAACTTGATTCTCTGGTGATTGTTAAATTGCCATATAATCCTCAAACTGTATACATTTATGTTGGAAGAAATAACCTCTTTCATCTATGCCACTGTTTTAGTGTTACTGTTATTGTTGTCATCACTGGCAGCTGAACCTAATCCTAACATAGGTCCTTTCTATAAATCAGGTCCAGGGAAGAGCAGGAGCATTTCACAGCTTTGGAGACAGATCAGCAGTTGGGTTCTGAATAGAGTTTGGGAGCTTATGAATATCAGAGTGACTGACCAGAAGTGGGTTTATGAGATGTTAAAGATCTGTAGAGAACTATTCCAAGAATCCTGAGAGAATTTTATATTTATAATTTGTATTCTTTCTTTAATTCTACAAACTTTTAGACTCCACAAAACCTGGATCCAGCGAGGGCACAGATTACTATTTTTGTTTTTTGACTTTCAAGGGCATGACTCAGGGACACATCAGGACATCTCAGGGAGAAGGGTCTAACCTTGAGCCTAAAGACATCCTGTTCCTCTGTCTTACTCCCATCCACCCTGCAGGATCTTCCTCAAATCCTGTATCCTTCAGGAAGCATTCCTTGAATGTCAGGAACCAGCTTGTGTCTTTTTCTCCCCCACTGAAGGTCCATAGGATTTGCCTCATTGCCTTTCCTATGTTCAGCTGGGTATTATAGAAGGACCACTGGCCTTGGAATCAGAATACCTGGACTTGAGGCCTGGCTTGACTTTGAACTAGACATAAGACTTTGACCAAATAACTTAGGCTCTCTGGACCTCAGATTTTGTTGTTGTTTTGTTTTATCTGTAATGAGAGGATGATAGCATTTGCTTACCAGTAAGCCAGAGGATTAGATTAGATAAAATATGTGAAACTGCAGTCCGGCCAGTGTGGCTCAGTGGTTGAGTGTTGACCCATGCACCAAAAGGTCGCTGGTTCGATTCCCAGTCAGGACACATGCCCAGGTTGTGGGCCCGATCCCCAGTGGGAGGCATGCAGAAGGTGGCCAATCGATGTTCTCTCTCATTGATGTTTCTATCTCTCCCTCTCACTTCCTATCTCTCTAAAATCAATAAAAGGGAAAAAAATATTTTTTAAATGTGAAATTGCTTGATTGATGATGAAGTGTGATAAAATCAAACATATTATGATTGTTAGTATCACAGCCCTAATCCCCAAGGGTTGTACTCCTCTTTTAGCTTTAATGCCATCTGATATTCAATCACCTGTTATCATACATTGTTCTCTAATTGTTTGTATGTTAAGTTTTAAGTAATTTGGCAGGTCCTAGAAGGCAAGAACCATATTTTATAATCTCAACATCTAGAACAGGGCTGGATATACAGAAAGCATTTTAGAGGGCATAGGGGTGGTTATCCAACAAAGGGAAATTTGTTGGTAAATGCCCTATTGCCTTGGGTCTAGCTCTTTGACATATTATTAGGAGCTGATTAGAGTTGAAGAGGCAGACTCATATCAAACAAACTCAGAGGAGATTGATGTATAGCAGTCTGACATCAGTTCATTATTTTAGAGTGGGGAACTATTTTTTAATCACTGAAGTGCATGCTTCCTGTCTAACCCTTTCCTGGTAACTGTGTGCCTGAGAGGCCAGAATTGCACTGAGAAGGTTGGTTGGTGAGCTTGGTGTGAAGTGGACCATTTTGAGGAGTATTCAGTCTTGTCCACCATGTGGCTTTATGAATCACCTCTGCCCCACAACAGAGCTCACTTCTCCAGAGAACAGAAAGTTCACATTCTTCAGACTTAGTGCCTCTCCATCTTGAATACCAATGAATAAACGGGATCAACTTCCCACTCTGCAGACTTCCCTTTCTATATTCCAGCCTTTCTCCTAACAGGATACAAAGAACTGATTTTGTGCCTGCTTTTTAAATTATAACCACAGGGGATTCCAAAAGGGCGGCAGAGTGAATGGAAGCTACACAGACCATCTCCCAGGACCAAACTGGAATTACAACTAAAATAAAGACAAATCATCGGGAAAAAGCAACAGAAAAGCAGCTTGTGAGGACCATACAACCAGGGACACTGAATTGATCCTGGTAGGATTGCGGAGGCACGAGAGGGGGGCTGGGAGCCCACGGACAGGAGAGGACTTAGTTGTGAGCAGTGCCCTCGGGGTTAAGGCCCAAGCTGGCTCCACAGCACAGAGGGTGGGACAGAGCCCTAAAATAGCCACAGCCACTCACCTTGGGATCTGGCAGAGGGAGGGCGGACTAGACTGGAACTGTGTGGGGACACTTGGGATTTGGAGGGTGCTCAGAGCTTTTGCTGAGTTGCAGCCACGCAGGACAGTGGCCATCTTACTCCTTCCCAAGGCTCTGAGGAGAGGAGGCAGCCCCTCCCTCGGAGATTCAGCCCCATCCAGGTGGGCCATTGAAATGCAAATTGAGGATCATTAACTACCAGTATCTGCCCCATCCTCGGGAAATCATCTCATGCTGAACACCTGAGGGAGGTTTTTCATTCAAGGGAGAACCCAAGGCTCTTCAAGTAACTTCGACTAATAGCCTCTAGGCAAAAAGCTAGAGATAACTTAACCTTTTCTGGGCTTGCAAATCTACCCAGGAAAGTAAGACTTGACAGTGGTGTTTAACATGGGTCCTCTCACGCTCATCCAAACCCAGTAGAGGGAGCCACAAACAGCAGAACACCTCAGGGAAAATTTGGCAGGCTCCAAAACCCACTGAGATAGCCAAAATGGTGAAACAAAGAAACAAATCCCAAATGAAAGAACAAGAGACCTCTGCGGAAGATGAGATAAATGAAATGGAGTTAAGCAAGTTAACAGAGCTAGAATTCAGAGCCATGATCTTGAGGAAGCTCAACAGCATGAGTAAGGACATCAACACCATGAGTAAAGACATAGAAACATTGGAAATCAACCAATTGGAAATGAAGAAGCACCAAGAAGAAATGAAGAATGACATAGCAGAAATGAAGAACACATTGGAAGGATAAACAGCAGAGTAGAGGAAGCTGAGGACCAGATCAGTGAATTAGAAGACAGGGTAGAAAAAATCAACCAATCAGAAAACCAAAAGGAAAAAACAATTGAAAAACAGGAAAACAGTTTAAGAGAACTGTGGGACAACTGGAAATGTAATAATATTCACATCATAGGAGTCCCTGAAGAAGAAGAAAATGAGCAAGGGTTAGAGAATATATTTGAAGAAATAGTGACAGAAAACTTCCCTAACTTGGTGCAGGCATTCAAGTTAAAGAAGCACAGAGTGCCCCAAGTAAGAAGAACCCAAACAGGCCCACACCAAGACACATAGTAATTAAAATGTCAAAAATTAAAGACAAAGAGAGAATCCTAAAGGCAGCAAGAGATAAGCAACAGGTTACCTACAAAGGAATCCCATAAGGCTATCATCTGACTTCTCAACAGAAACACTACAGGCCAGAAGGGAATGGCATGAAGTAATCAAGGTCATGAAAAACAAGGACCTGAATCCAAGACTACTCTACCCAGCAAGGCTATCATTCAAAATAGAACGTCAAATAAAGAGCTTCCCAGACAAAAAAAAAAAAAGCTAAGGGAATACATTAGCATCAAACCAGCACTGCAAGAAATGTTAAAAGGACTGCTGTAATTAGTAGAAGAAATAGGAAGGAAAATAGAACTACACTAAACAAAAATGGCAATAAATAAGTACATATCAATAATCACCTTAAATGTAAATGGACTGAATGCTCTGATAAAAAGACACAGAGTAGCTGATTGGATAAGAAAGCATGACCCATATATATGTTGTTTACAAGAGACCCACCTCACAACAAAAGACTCACATAGGTTGAAAGTGAAGGGATGGGAAAAAATCTTCCAAGTAAACGGAAAGGAAAAAAAAGCTGGGGTAGCGATACACATATCTGATAAAATAGACTTCAAAATGAAGGCCATAACTAGAGACAAAGAAGGCCACTACATAATATTGAAAGGATCTATGCAACAGGAAGATATAACCTTTGTAAACATATATGCATCCAATATAGGAGCACCAAAATATATTAAAAATCTTCTGGAGGACTTCAAAGGAGAAATTGACAGCAATACAATCATAGCAAAGGACTTCAACACCCGGCTGACATCACTGGATAGATCCTCTAGACAAAAAATTAACAAGGAAACAGAGACTCTAAATGAAGCACTAGACCAAATGGACTTAATAGATATCTACAGAGAATTACACCCCAAAACTACAGAATTCACATTCTTCTCAAGTGCATATGGGATATTCTCAAAGATAGACCACATGTTAGTACACAAACTAAGTCTCTACAAGTTCAAGAAGATTGAAATCATATCAAGCATCTTCTCAGATCACAATGGCATGAAACTAGAAATCAGTTGCAACAAGAACATGCAAAGACATTTGTACACATGGAGGCTAAATAGCATGTTATTAAACAATGAATGGGTTACCGAGGAGATCAAGGAAGAAATTAAAAACTTCCTGGAAACCAATGAAAATGAACACATAACAACACAAAATCTGTGGGCTGCAGCGAAAACAGTTCTGAGAGGGAAGTTCATAGCCCTACCTTAAGAAACAAGAAAAAATTCTAATAGACTCTCTAACCTCACAACCTAAAGAACTAGAAAGCAAACAAAAAGAAAACCCCAGAGCAAGTAGAAGGAAGGAAATAGTAAAGATCAGAGCAGAAATAAATGACATAGAGACCAAAAAAAACAATTCAAAGGATCAATGAAACAAAGAGCTGGTTTTTTGAAAAGATAAACAAGATTGATGGACCCTTAGCTAGACTCACCAAGAAACAAAGAGAGAGAACCCAAATTCACAAAATCAGAAATGAAAGAGAAGTAACAACTGACACCACAGAAATACAAAGGATCGTTAACAAATACTATGAACATTTATATGGCAACAAAGTCGACAATCTAAGTGAAATGGACACATTTCTAGAAACACATAGTCTCCCATAACTGAACCGGGAAGAGATAGAAAACTTGAACAGGCCAATAACAATGAAGGAAATTGAAGATGTAATCAAGACCCTCCCAGCAAACAAAAGCCCAGGCCCTGATGGCTTCATGGGGGAGTTTTACCGAACATTCAAAGAAGAACTAACACCCATTCTCCTCAAACTATTCCAAAAAATTCAAGAAGAAGGAAGACTTCCAAACTCGTTTTATGAAGCCAGCATAATTCTAATTCCAAAACCAGAAAAAGACACTACAAAGAAAGAAAACTACGGGCCAATATCCCTGATGAACATAGATGCCAAAATCCTTAACAAAATACTAGCAAATCGGATCCAGCAATACATCAAAAAAAATTATTCACCATGACCAAGTGGGATTCATCCCAGGGATGCAAGGCTGGTACAATATTCACAAATCAATAAATGTGATACATCACATAAACAAAATGAAAGATAAAAACCATATGATCATATCAATAGACGCTGAAAAAGCATTTGACAAAATCCAGCACCCATTTCTGATAAAAATGCTCAGCAATTTGGGAATAGAGAAATCATATCTCAACATTATAAAGGCCATATATGAAAGACCTACAGCCAACATCATACTCAATGGACAAAAACTAAAAGCATTTCCCTTAAGAACAGGAACAAGACAAGGATGCCCACTTTCACCACTCTTATTTAACATAGTACTGGAAGTCTTAGCCACAGCAATCAGACATGAAGAAAAAATAAAAGGGATCCAAATTTGGAAAGGAGGAAGTGAAACTGTCATTATTCACAGATGACATGATATTATACATAGAAAACCCTAAAGACTCCATCAAAAATCTACTAGACTTAATAAATGAATTTGGCAAAGTAGCAGGATACAAAATTAATGTCAAGAAATTGATGGCATTCTTATACATCAATGATGAACTCACAGAAAGAGAAACTAAAAAAACAATCCCATTTACCATCATGGCAAAAAAATTAAGATACCTAGGAATAAACTTAACCAAAGAAGTAAAGGACCTATTTGCAGAAAACTACAGGACATTGAAAAAAGAAATAGAGGAAGATATAAAAAAGTGGAAGCACATACCTTGTTCATGGATTGGAAGAATTAACATCATTAAAATGTCCATACTACCCAAAGATATCTATAGATTTAACACAATCCCCATCAAAATACCAATGACATATTTCACAGAACTAGAACAAATGCTTCAGAAGTTCATATGGAACCGAAAAAGACCCCAAATAGCTACAGCAATCTTGAAAAAGGACAAAGTAGGCGGGATCACAAAACCGGACATCAGGTTATACTACAAAGCTACTGTAATCAAAACAGCCTGGTACTGGCACAAGAATGGGAACATAGATCAATGGAATAGAACAGAGAACCCAGAAATTGACCCAAAACATTATGCTCAATTAATATTCGACAAAGGTGGCAAGAGCATACAATGGAGTAAAGACAGCCTCTTTAATAAATGGTGTTGGGAAAATTGGACAGCTACATGCAAAAAAATGAAACTAGACCATCGACTTACACGATACACAAGGATAAACTCAAAATGGATAAAAGACTTAAATGTGACTCGTGAATCCATAAAAATCCTAGAAGAAAATCTAGGCAACAAAATTTCGGACATCGTACGCAGCAGAATCTTCACTGATACATCACCTAAGGCAACAGAAACAAAGGAAAAAATGAACACATGGGACTACATCAAACTCAAAAGCTTCTGCACAGCAAAAGAAACAACCATCAAAACAGAAAGGGAACCCACTGTATTGGAGAGCATATTTGCCAATGATACATCAGATAAGGGGTTAATCTCCAAAATATATAGAGTGCTCATGCAACTCAACAAAAGGAAGACAAAGAACCCAGTTAAAAAACGGGCAGAGGAACTAAATAGACACCTCTCCAAACAGGACATACAAATGGTTAAGAGACATATGAAGAAATGCTCAACATCACTAATCATCAGAGAGATGCAAATTAAAACAACAATGAGGTATCACCTCACACCTGTCAGAATGGCCACCATCAACAAATCATCAAACAAGTGTTGGCGAGGGTGTGGAGAAAAGGGGACTCTAGTACACTGTTGGTGGGAATGCAGACTGGTGCAGCCACTCTGGAAAACACTATGGTGTTACCTCAAAAAATTAAAAATTGAATTGCCATTTGACTCAGTGATCCCACTTCTAGGAATATACCCTAAGAAGCCTGAAACACCAATCAGAAAGAATATATGTACCCCCATGTTCATAGCAGCACTATTTACAATAGCTAAGATCTGGAAACAGCCCAAGTGTCCATCAATGGACGAATAGATAAAAAAACTGTGGTACATATACACAATGGAGTACTATGCAGCTGTAAGAAAGAAAGATCTCTTATCCTTTGAGATGACATGGAGGGACTTGGAGAGTATTATCCTAAGCGAAACAAGCCAAGCAGAGAAAGACAAATATCACATGATCTCACTTATTTGTGGAATATAATGAACATAACAGTCTGAGAAACAGGGTAGACCCAGAGACGTGGAAGTAGGGTACAGACTGACAGCCCTCAGAAGAGGGGGTGGGGAGGAGGGAAGAGATAAACCACAGAACTATATGCATGTATGCATAACTGATGGACATGGACAACAAAGCTGGGGATGGGGTGGGGGGATGGGAAGGAGGGTGTCAATGGGGAAAAAAGGAGAAACATCTGTAACAAAAATAAATTAATAAAACAAAACAAAAAATATATAAATTATAACCACATTCAATTCTGCTTCCCCAAGTGTCTTAGTGAGCTCAGGTTGCTATAACAAAATACCATAGACTGCGTGATTTAAACAACAGAAATGTATTTCTCATAGTTCTAGGGAGACTAGGTAGTCCAAGATCACGGTGCCTGTTTGGTTCCTGGTGAGAACCCTCTTTCTGGCTTGCAGACTGTTCTCTTGCTGTAGCCTCACATGATGCAGAGAGAGAGCGAGCTCTGGGGTCTCTTTCGCTTCTTATAAAGACACTCTCAGGACTTCATCTAAACCTAATTACCTCCCAAGGGGTCCACCCCCTAATATCATCACATTGGGGAAGTAGGGCTTCAATATATGAAGTGGGGGGTGGGGGCACAAACATTCAGTCCCTAACACCAAGAGTATACTCTACCTCTTCATCTCAGTTGGTGTTCTTTCTCTCTCTCTCTCTCTCTCTCTCTCTCTCTCTCTCTCTCTTTCTTTCATTATTAAGAGGTAATGAAATTCCTAGTATTCTCAGTCTCCTAGTTACCCTGAAGGCATAGGTTATGTGTACTTTATTAATGCTCTCCTGTGAATCTCTGTGGCTTTCAGAGGATGCAAGGGAAGATCCTGGGTTAGGGGGTACCATTATCAATTGGGGTTTGAGACTCAAAACTTCTCAATCTCTTGGATTTCTCCCACAGATGGGTGGTCACATCTAAAATGTTTTTTAAACTGGCTTAACTCTGGCTGAGAAACCTGAATTCAAGTTCTTGAGGGCACCTCTCCGTTGTCCCTTTCAGAACCAGGGATTCGGGTACTCCCTGTACATTGAATAACTGAATGTTTGTGCTGTTGCTCACTGGACCCTGTCCTACGTCTTCCAGCCTTACTGGCAGGGACTGACTTGTTGATTTTTATTGCCACCTGTTTTCAGCCCACCTGAAATGGATCATTTGAAAATTCACCCGGCCCTGAGCCATAATCCAATGCAGTTAAAAGGTACTTTCTCTCCTGCTGAGAAATTAACACCTTCTCCTTTGTCCCAACTTTCTGGGATCATTTCCAATATGTCCTGGCTGGGAGTTAATTAAATCCGTGTTGACACATACTCAATTTCAAATGGCTTTCCCCATACAGGAAACCTGTTGAGATTTTCCCTTTTGGGTCCAAAACCGCTGTTTCATCCCTTCACCCCAGTTTGCAGGGCAAGTTTTCCACTCGCCAGGAAAGGCTGGAATTTAAAATGGGGAATTTATGGGATTCGCCACGCTAAGAAAATCACGGTCTGCCACTTTTCTGTAAAGCTTTCTAAACTTCAAGACCTGCCTTCCACATGAACCTTCATTTTGTCCGTTGAAGCAGCTGAATTTATGATTACAGGAAGCTCTCAGAGGCAGGGCAGAAGCATATAACAAGTAAGGTTAGAAGCCTCAACTCCACCGCAGCTGTTTCAAGAACACAGTGCTCAAAACCAGAGTCAGATGTAAATGTAGGTCAGGTAATTTCTAATTCCGATTGGATATTGCATATGCGCAGCCTGGAGCTTCCCCCGCCCCCCAATCAAGAGTTAGAGAGATTTGGGTGGGTTACAGGAAAAGTCATTAGCAGCAACATCCAGAGTCTTTGGTTCACCCCAAGGGGCCTATGTCAGTGTCAACTGATGCTATGGGCTTATTTTAGTGTCCAGAGTGCTGATCATGAACATCTGGGGAGAGCATCCCTCCACACTGAGCTGTGGCCTCGGTGCTGAAATTCCCTCGTATTTTGGTCCTCACTTAGCTGGGTCTGTCCGTGCTGCTGTGTTACTGTGGGGCCAGCATTGCAAACCGGCAGCTGTGGCTGTTTTTGAACTGCAGGTGTGTCTTATTTAGCCTGCATAGTATTCACTCATGTATTTATTTTTTTAATGAGCCAACTTAAAAAAATTAGAACGTTTCATACAAAAATCAGGATTTTGTGCTTTGGCAACACTGGCATCCCTGCTTGGTCACCCTGGACTCTGGCTGACTGGTGCTGCCCCCTTGGGATGGGACGTGTGTCTCCAGGTCACCAGTTCCCGCATAGCTTGCTTCATTCATTTGCATTTCCTGCTCTATACAAGAATTTGCCATTTCGCCATCAAGAAACATCCTACACAAGTAGCCTGATACTCTTCCACAGCATAAGATAAATGCTTATAGCCTTTGTTGGAGGGGAAAAGATACACCTTATTCTCACTTATTTTTGTGTAAGTCCAGAACGAGTGTCAGAACAGCCTTGGGAAGAGGAGCCCTGAGTTATGGGGTAGGGGTTCTGGTGAGGTGATGGGGAAGGGAGGTCACGGTCTGGAGTAAGGGTGACAAAGGCAAGAGGTGGCTCGGAGACCCGGGGAAAGTGGTAGCAGCAGGAGGCTGACACCTTTGCAGAGAGGACTCTGAAAAAGGACCAGGTTGTCTGGGATTATGCCAAAGCAGATGTGATGGCCCTGAGACATTGTGCATGATGATGTGAACCACCCCATCTCCCCAGGAGACTGTGCTTCCTCAAGCACAGAACCGCGGGAAGGGTCCTGTTTTATTCCTCTCTGTGTTACAGAGATGTCCACACTAGGGGCTCAGTGAATGGCCTTGAAATGGGACTGACAGGTGTGCCTGTGTGTGTGCCTGTGCACATCATATGTGTGTGCATGGGTATGCATGTTGTGTGTGTACATGCCTGAGTGAGGGAAGAGGCAGGATGGGGCAGTGGATGAAGGGTGGACATTAACAGGAAGACAGAAAGAAGAGGAAAAGCATCTTGGGGGTGTATAATACACGTCAAGAAATACAGGGCTTTGTCTTTAGATGACAGTGGTTCATTTAGAAATATTTCCCCTCTCTTCCCAAGGACGAGGAGTGCTGATGGTTAGTGGGTTGCATTCTTGCCCCCAAGGCCCAGGAATCCACAGTGACAGCTCTGAGTAATGAAGGCTGGGGTGAGCAGCCTCATTTAGTGAATCACTGGATACTCACCCATCCTCCTCTGACATCCATTTTCTTTCAGCCTGTCTGTTTCTAACTAGAATACGCTCAGCACATCACATGGCACAGATGGAGAAGAGAAAGGAATGTGACAGAGTGGGTGAGGCCATGGGAGCTGAATTCTGTCTTGGGATCAAGTCTTCCCTCCCTACGCCTGCCTTAGCTGTGTGACCACAGGCAAGTTGCTTCATCTCTCTGAGCTTTGGCTTCTTTGCTGAAAGTGGGGATAACCATAAGCCTCTTAGAGTTTATATGAAGAGAAGATAGTGCCTGGCATTTGGTGTGTGCTCAAGAAATATTCTCTATTATTATATCAAAGTTCAAAGCTAAACGGACTTCCCAATTTATGACTTTCTTCTAAGACGGTTTCTTAACATTGTGCTCTGCTCAGAGGACAAGTGGCAGAGATGCTTTCAGGTGAAGTGCAGTCCTCAGTTCCCCAATACTGCAATGACTTGCCATGTTTTTGGGTGTGGACATGGAGTGGTGACCCAGGGGGAGACAGAGCAGACTTCCATTTGTGTGCTGTGACCCTCTTTATTTGCAGTAAGGAGCTGGCTCAGGTCCCTGCTGTGTCACATCAACTCTCAGATCACTTACCCTTGTTAAAAAATGCCATCTGCCTCCGTCCTCTTTGCAGAAAGCCTCCCTGAATCCCATCAGGGTGTCCCAGGAAGCTTCCTGGCCGCACTGCAGGCTGCCCACATCACAGCAGGAGGGGCTGGCTCAAAACCTCACACCAATTTTCCCCTCCTCCTCCTTTGGAAACCTGGAACTTCTCCCACGTGTAGACAGATGCCCACTTTAGACCTGAACTAGAGAAAATTCCTTCTACCCCAACATATGACATGGAAGACTCTTCCATGCTTCTCTCCTCTCCTCCCCTCCCCTCCCCTTTCCATTTGTAGAAAGGAAGATGAAATGCAGCATTAGCCCTTGTTCCTACAGCCCAGCTCCTGGATGAGCATGTCAGGCTGGATGCTGTGGCTGAACATAAATGAACGGTTATTAATGATGGTCATAATGTTTTCTAGCAGTTAGCTGGCTGTGATTCTAGGATTTTTTTTTCCACTGTGTTTTGAAGGGTTAGGTTATTTAAACTTACCATCAAATAGAATCAAATCAAAGTGAGCTAATTTTTCTTAAACACTAATCATTTTAAGGCTATTGAACTAAATATAGAGGCAGTTCATTAAATCATTAAAACAGCCTGCAATAATGCTCACAAAGTCATTATGGAGCTATTCCCTAGCCAGAGAGGTAGTGTTGCCTTAAGCACAGTTTAATCAAATTAGATGGTGGGCTATGTCATGGGGTTTCTTGTATTGATATTCATTAAAAATACATGATTTATCACTAATCTCTGTGAGGTAGATCCCACTCTTCCAAATGAATTTTGTAAATGTCAAGGGGAAGAAAACAGAATGGTGTATTGTTATAATAATTTAAGAGCAGTGTGATCACATTTACATTTTATATACCATGCAATTTAGGAACAGAGAATAGCTTTGACAAGGCTAAACTTTTTCCCTTAGTTAAAGTTAGAACAGAAAGGCTGAACCCTAAGGATTAGCCATTATGTTTCATCCCAGAGTGGGCCCCAACATTGGAGTGATCTTTTAGTAGAATGGTAGCTTGTTCCGTTGTTCAGCTAATACTCTTCTCAGATTCTTTGGTGGGGGAGTTTCTACATAAATGTATGCTGTCCTGATGGGTCAGAATAAGATTTCTGTTTTCAGATTCTGTCATGATTCCGGGGTTGGGAGAGGCGTGTTGTTTTCTGGGTGTGGGAGCCCTCCTCCTGTCCTCACGCGGCTCCCTCCATCGCTCCTGGGCCTGCAGACCTCGCCTCCCAACCCTGGTGAAATTTGCCCCTTGCCTTCCCTCTCAGTGGACTGTAAAGGGCTGATAACAGTTTAAAAGTATTACCCCACCCAGAGGTATTTGCATTTTAACTGGGATCAAAGCTGAAACTAAAGGGATTAAGTCCTAACAGTAGAATTTGAAGCATCAACCTGTGGGTGAAAGAGGATTTTCTGCGGAGGGCCCTCCCTCATGGGAGAGGAGGGCTGCCCCAGTGGCCAGGTCAGACCAGAGGTGGGTGCGGGAAAACTGGGTGGCAGGCAGAACTATGGTGCCTCTTTTTTTTTAAACTGGGAAATAATCTTTCTCTGTTTCAAGAACTCCCTTCCTAAACAGGTATTTTTCTAGGGGGTACACGTTGAAATATTGACATTCTGATTTGTCCTCTAAACATTCCCCCTCCCCCTCGGAACAAAACAAAACAAAACTGGGGACTAATGTTTGAAACTCGAATTTACAGTTTGGTTTAAAAGTCTCAATCTGGCCTTTAAAATACCCCTGAAGGAAGAAAGACACTTAAAGAAGGAGCAGTACCTTTTCGATATGAAAATGTGCCTGTTCTTAGCAAGACACATGAGATGTCTCCCTACACTTAAGACGCTTATCAAAAGCTTTTCAGAATATGACTTACAGCCAGAATGGTCAGAACCAGCAGACAGAGGCACTCGATTTGTACAAGATAGAGGCTTTTAGCATCTTGGCCATTTAACCTAATCTAAAAGAGAAACACAGCTTAAATGAAATCCTACTTATTTTACTCTGCTGTATTGGAGAATAATGGCATGCCCACCCTTTTCTGCACAGATCTCTAACTTGACTCTTGGCTCAGTGGGAAGCTCTCAGAACCATTTCCAACGCCAAACTCGAGATACAATAGGTTCTGGCCATTAGCCACGGAATCTCCTGCCCGTGAAATAATGGAGATGAGAACAGGATGGTACTGAATTATTGGTAGGAACCGACTTAACTTCTCAGAATAATAAATGAGGGTCCTAGCAAAGCCTCTTCTTAAGTAGCTAAACATCTAATTCACTTGGGATATTGTTTCAAAATTCATTGCATCTTTGGTAATTTGATGACAGGAAGTGCTGTTTTGGTGGTTTCTCTCGTGCAGGGCTGCACACACCTAAGGGCAGGGCGCATTCGTTTTGATGATGAATACTTGCAAGTTTCGTGGCTTAATGGGAAAATGCTAGTTATGTTTGAAATGATGCTGCCTTCTCCCCCATCCTCATTCATCAGGTAAACACCTTGATTACTTGCCTTCCAAGTTTGTGCTCAGCAGAACCTACGTTATCCACGGAGGCACTGGAGACATCATTCTTGCATATTTGTGCTTGGAGAAGCCTGGCAGTCGCACGGTGACTGATGTCAGGTGGGCTGTGTTGGGTGTGCATTGTTCAACTCACAGCTCTTTTCAAAGATGGGTAGCAGGAGGCTGGGAGAGTAAATGGAATGAAATAGAATATTTTTCCTTCTCTTCCCCTGACACACCAAAAATGTCACCAAGAAACATGGGGACAGCTTTGCTGCCACTCACGTAAAGAATTTTGTCCTCATTTTCATAGGTTTATTAAAACTGTTATAAATGAAAGGACTAAAATTAGAGGTCGTGGAATTAAGAGGGTTGGGCAGGAAAGGACTAGGGCAAATGACTCAGCCCAGTTTTCCCAGCTCTGTCCCAGGTGTAGCACTGAACATCTGCATCCTGGGAACCCCTCAGTCTTCGGCAAACCCATATCAGTGGTGGCCCTACAACTTCTCCTGCCTTTGTCCTCCTTAAACTCCATCTAAGTCACCTGGGTGAGCTAAGAGTCACTTGAATTTTCAGACCGAGAACATCTTTTAAAGCATTCCACTCTTACCCTTCATAAGTTGAAACATTTAAACAGACAGCTAACACCCTGGCTGGTTTGGCTCAGCGGTTAGAGCGTCAGCCTGTGGACCAATGAGACCCGGGTTTGATTCCGGCCAAGGGCACGTACCTCGGTTGCGGTTCATCCCCGGCCCTGGTTGGGGTCATGCGGGAGGCAACCAGTAGATGTGTCTCTCTTGCATTGATGTTTCTCTCTCTCTCTCTCTCTCTCTCTCTCTCTCTCTCTCTCTCTCTCTCTCTCTCCCACTCTCCCTCCCTCCTAATCTGTCTAAAGATAAATGGAAAAATGTCCTCAGGTGAGGATAAAAAAAAAAAAATAGACAGCTAACCTATTCATAAAAATGATTTTTACAATGATAATCCTTAATTAAAAAATATTTTCGGAGTTATTGTCCCATGTGATCCTAAAAATTAGGGCAATCGTCCCATTTTAGAGAGAAAAAAACTGAGGCTGAAAATGATAGTTTTCTGTCTTCACTCACCTCTCCTCCTGCCCTCAGGGCGATGGAGAGCAGCCTTACCCACCTTCCTTAGATTTGCAGAGTTCATTTAGCAAGTGTTCACAGAGAACGTACTCCACACCCAGAGCATGGTGAGGTGGACACAGTTTTCAAGTCTGCCCCATTGATCTCTTCCCCACATCCAGTTCAGAAACTATTACATCACCTTAAAATCCTGCTCGAAGAGAATCTTAAACTCTCTCTGTGCTCAGCTTCAGCATTTTGGTATCACCCAACAACAAAAAGAATAATTAAGTCCTTCTGATTTTAATTGATGCCACGATCCTTTGAGAACTCGAAGACAGTGGAGTGAGTCTCTGTGGCAGAGTATTTGGGTGTGCACGTGTGTGTGAGTTATGTGTGGATGTGTCTTCTAGTAACGACCCTTGTTTTCACTGCTGTATCTCAGTGCACCACAGGAGCGGTTAGGGTCAATGATGTCATTGTTAAAAAGAAATGTCTCTTTATTGACACAATATAGACTCTTTCAATATATAATAGTGCCATTAACCTTCATGTGGTCACCAGGCAGCCCCTCCCCACAGTGTGTCAGAGAGTGTGAGTTCCTTGGGATGTAATTAACCTTAGACATGTATCTGCCTCTTTTTTTCACGCACTTTACGTCTCATCCAAGGCTCTGACCTCACCCTCACCATGAGCCTTCGAGCTGCAGTGTCCTGTTAAGTTTGGTGTGTGCCAAGGTCCTGCAGGGAGAAGAGACACATGTGTTATTAGCAAGAGCATCCTGCACAGGGCTATGTACAGGTGGCAGCTTAATAAGTACTCTTAGGTGACAGAATTGAGTTGTCAGGCCCTCTGTTCTCCTGGCTATTAATCCTTTTCTGTCATGGTTTAAAAGACAGGATGAGACAGCTAGGAAAAAGAAAAAAACCAAATCTCTTAAAGCCTGACCAGAGTAGAAAAGAGTGCTTCAAAAAGATGAGTGAGATTAGAGTCGTTTGCATAGAATGGATGACCACTGGACCCCAAAACTCTAGGCATGGTCTCAGAGGGCTAATTTTTAAATTGAAAGACAGTAGGAATTTCTTTTCCAAAATGTGCCTATTCTTTTTTTTTCTTACATGGTCAAGAGTATATGTCCCTCCATATTCTCAATGCTAAACACAGTGCCTAGCACATAGGAGGTGCTCAGTATCTTATGATATTCATTCATTTGTTGAATGAATGAATATCATAAGCCCTGGCCAAAACAAAAGAGGGGGAGTAAAGGTAATATCTATTGCTTAACTACCTTTTCGATCCTAGTAGGTGGTAGTCTTTATTACAGACTGCTGTGTACTATATTAGCTTACAGAAGCGGCATCTGTATGAAGCATGTTCAATGAAACATTGGCTATGGGATGGTCACGTGAACCACTGTTCATACTTCTTTATCTGCTCTAATTAAGCCTTGGAATTTCTTCTACTGAACAAATACTACTAAGAATCTGGGGAGCAGCATATGGATCATGTTTAGCATTTGATCTATGATACAAATACTTAATGATGGAAACAACATGGTATGTGTTCCCAGAACACTGAGGAATAGGGGAAGACAGGTTGGGGAGTAGCCATAGGACCAGACTCGATGAGGCAGGTGAGAAGTACTTAGCCAGGTGAATGCCAGCTTCCTGGAGTGAGACGCAAAGCCAAGCTTTCTGAATGTCTATCAAAAACAAGACTATGTTTGCTTAATTGAGGCAGTCTTTATAACCTCCTGAGCTGTTTTGACTTCTAGATCAGAATCAATCTAGTCAGGAGCCCTGACTAGAGGCATCTGCACTTGTACCATTGGGAAGAGTGTGAAAGCCCCAGGGACAACGGTTTTCCTACATCAGGTGCAAGAGAGGTTTCATTTCTGATCCTGATCTGCGTCCCTTTAGAACACAACCTCTCATGGTTTGTTTTCCTTGGATGGAGGCATAAGCTGTAGTGAAGAGGAGGTATGATGTTGAATAGTCAAGAGAAAGAGTAGTTGCAAAGAAAAGAAGATGGAAAGACAAATTAAATTTAGCTTAAATAATAAAGGGAAGGGGAACCCAACCCAGAGGGTTCACCTTCTGTAAAATTAAAGAGACAGAAAATATGGTTGACTCAAAGCAGACCAACTTGGAGCTGTCTGTAACTACAATGTGTATGAATGGTGTTCTGAATTGCATCCTTTTTTAAAATCACCAACATTCCCATGCAGGTTACAAAGGCTACCACCAGGTTTGAGACTGGGCCAGATCTGCCTACAAACAAAGTGTTACTTTGTCTTCTAACTAATGAGACAGCAATGTCAGGGGATGTGAAGATAAATTCCTTTACCCAAAGGCATATAAGCAAAACAGAATCATGGCACCCTTCAGAGGGCATCCGATTGTGGCTGCTTTAAGTCTCCCTTCTCAAAAGAGAAACCAAGGCACTACGATGGAACTAAAGGGGAACCTTTCTAGAAAGTCTTGACGTTTCTCTCTTGTCCCTTTAAATGTAAATGCAAGAGAACAGAGAGCTGACAGGTTCCAAGGTCAGGTCTTTGAAGGATGGACAATGGTTCCTGATCATCACACGTGATAAGCAGGTGAACCAGTGAATTTTCATGTCAGTTTGGAGAGAAGTTTTGTACGAGGTGTGCTTTTTATCATTCATAGAATGAAGAGTTTTTCACATCTTTTAAAAATCTGAACTACATATTTTTTACTCAGTGAAAGCTCATGGCCTGATGAGAACAAATTTCTTTATACCCTTAATTCAAAAGGTTGGAAACAATTTTTCAAAATGATGGAACTCCTTTATGGCATATGGAAAAGATCAGTCTTAAGGAGCAAACAGATACAGTTTTTGTAATCATTAAACATCTTCTTAGTTCATAAATCTTTTTTCCTCCTGACCCTCAAAGCTGAACAAGAATCAATGCAGTTAAGGTCCACAATTCTTGGAAATCTGACACTAAAACAAATGCATACACTATAGCTTTTCCATATTAAATTTTCTTTTTTTTTCTAAATACATTTCCTTGAAGGTAGGAGCAGAATGTGTCATCCATTGAAATAGATACTTGTTTGCTTTGCAGGATTGGTCATCAAGAGTAAACTGTACTAATTTAGAAAAGTCAACATGAAAGAACTATTCTTTATTAATGTGTCTAAAATATAAATTTTCTTTTTCTGCATAGGATGAAAGAACAAGTGTTAGAACAATAAGAACAGTAGAACTCCATTTTTGTAAATTGAAACAATTGCACGTGTGTTTAAAATGAGAGAAAAGGATCTACACCAAGAAAGGTGTTGATAATGGGTGTCTAGGTACATGGGACCATGAGTGCCTGCTGATGTCTTCTTTAGGTGTCTTCTCTTTCTCTAATAAACATGAATTGCTCTTGTCATAAAAAGAAATAAGGGACATTAAAAAGAAAAATAGTATTAAAATACTCATAATACTCATAAAAATAAAAAATAATAAAGCATGGATTTGATATGTATGTATTTTATTAGCTTACCTCCTGAGGTTCTTTGAGTATTAACCAGCCTTTCTCTCTGCCTCATTTTCCAGTTGTAGCTGACTCCAGTGCTCCAATGCTTCTCTGGAAGATGAGGAGGAAGGTCCCCAGAAATGGGACAGCAGAGTCTGCTTTGTGTCTTCCTTTTTGGTTGATGCAAAAATGATTAAGGAACTATATCCTGTCTCCTTCTCAAAACTTAACTTATACTAGCTCCCGTTTTCTTTCCTTCTTCTCTTTTTCCCCCTTTCCCTCCCTTCCTTTATTTTTCTCCTAGTGAATTTGAAGCTGTTTTTGGATAGGGGCCTTCTTCACTATAGTAGCTCTTGGTATAAAGTAGATGCTCAAAAAGTGTTGAATAAAGGCCCAAAGATGCTAAGTGACTTACTCAAGGTCACATAGCAGGTTAACAGCAAGGTCAAGACTCAAATTCAGGCTAAATCCAGAAGCCCACTGACTACGGAAAGCATACTGTGCCACATCAAAGTGAGTGTGGGTGTCTTGAGCAGGGGGGCTATGTTAATAACATGACAAGGACTTGGGTGATATGTAACACATGTCATCAGGCTAGGGACAGAGACAAAGATTGTAAAGGCAGGAATTAAACTGATATGCTTTGGTATATGTTTGCTGAAGCTCTTTTTATTATTACAATCATTCCTTTATGGAATAACTGCTTTGAACCATTGTTTTCCACTTCTCATAGGCAAGAAGATATATAGTTTTGTAAAAAAGTGCAGCCACAACAAACATCACATTTTTGCAGAGACCATTCATGATAAATTTATTCAGCAAAGGAAAAAATAAATCTATCTACATCAAAATCACAATGGATATGTTTCTATCAAAGGCCCCCAAGAGACAAAGCACCAAGTGTGAAAGCAACAAGAGTACAGGTGAGAGATCCCCCCCTGAATCGTCTAGCCCACGAGGCAGCCAGTGCACCCTCCAGACCCAGGAGGCTAGAAAGAAAATCACTTTGTTGGGTAAAAGTATTCTGAGTAAGTGCCGTTTTTGGAAATGGAAGAATTTCATTTTTCTATCTGACAAATGGAGAAGAACCTGTTTTCAGCGAAGACACTGGAGTTAATCGTCCCAGGATAATGGCTACCTTTGACCAAAGACACAGCCCCAGGAGTTGTGGCTTCATTCCCTTCAAGTGTTGATCACATCTCAATCTTCGGGATGGTTGTGACACATTCTATTTCTGTAACTCCCTTTGAGAAAAGCATCCTGTAATTTTTATCCACTTCTTGTAGTTGTTGCTGATGGTGATTTGTATCTCCACTAGAACCACGCTGGGAGGAACTGACCCTTTGCAAGCATCCCTTCATGACACGATGAATAGGAAAATAGAAGGGTGGAAAAAGGAGAAAGCAAGCAAGAAAAGAGGTAGGTAAGAGACAGCACTGGGATGACGGAGCTGAGAGGAATCAGGATCTCTCAACAATCTGATCCTCACGTGCCTTCGCACCCACATCCAACTTGTTTTATTAAAGACGTGTTGTGTTGAAAGCCTCTAAGTACGTCTAGTGCTGGGTTTAGAAGCATGAAAACACCCCAAGCATGTCAGTAATTTGGCTTCCCTTTAAAACAGTATTTTAAGAAGAAATTGCTTACCTGGAATTTAATAGGATTCGAAAGACACTGAACTTCCTATAAATAAAACCTGTAGTCACAGGCTAGTGTTCTTACTGATTCACTCTACTGGCTGAAGTAGGATCAATGTTCTGAAAGGAATCCAGCATAATGTTTTCTACTGTTCTGTTCTTGAGCTTTTTTCCCTTTGTAGTGACTTTTCTGAAGCTGACCATGTTCTGGAGGAGTATTAGAGAGTTTAAAATTTAGATAAAATACATCATTTGTCCCTGATAGTAGCACTGTGCTACTAAGTGCTATTATGTAGCTTCAGGATTTCACTGGCTGCCACCATCAGCTGGCTGACCTCGGCTGTGTGTCTCTGCTGGTGTGTGCTTGTTGGAAAGTAGTGCAGAAATATTCAATATCAGGAGTGCAGCATTGCTCTGGCTGGTTTGGCTCAGTGGTTAGAGCGTCGGCCCACAGACCAAAGACTCCTGGGTTCGATTCCGGCCAAGGCCACATACCTCGTTTGTGGTTCATGCCCGGCCCTAGTTGGCGTCGTGAGGGTGGCAACTAATCAATGTGACTCTCTTACATCAGTGTTTCTCTCTCTCTCTTCCTCCCTCTCTCCCTCCCGCTCTATCTGAAGATAAATGGAAAAATATCCTCAGGTGAGGATTAAAAAAAAAAAGAGTGCAACTTTGACCAGGAATGTCATATTTAAATTTTTTTTCAAAACTTCTTATTTTGAAATACTTATAGACTCACAAGAATTTACCAAAACAATAAAAGAGTCCGGTGTAATCTTTACCCAGCTTCTCCCAAAGGTGACAGCTTGTGCAGCTGTAGTAGAATATCAAAAGCAGGAAATTGACATTGGTATATTTTTGTTACCTAGATACAGATCTTTAGTTTTCACCACTTAAAAAAAAACCTATACTTGTTTGTGTGTGTGTGTGTGTGTGTGTGTGTGTGTGTGTGTTTCTATGCAGTTTTATTCCATGTATAGATTTGGGTAACCACTACCACAATCAAGACACAGAACTGTTCCACCCCCACAAACAAACTTCCACCTCCCAGGGATAATTTTTACTAAATGTTTCTGGGGACTAGGGCTGTGTTAGTTTGCTAGGGCTGCCTTAACAAAGTACCACAAACTGTGTGGCTGAAACAACAGGAAATTATGGGCTCACGGTTCTGGAGACTGGAATCCAAGCTCAGGGTGTCGGCAGGGGTGTTTCCATTTGAGGGCTGTGAGGGAGAGTCTGTTCCATTGCTCTCTCCTAGCTTCTGGTGGGTTGCCAGCAATCTTTGGTTTTCCTTGGCTTGTAGACACATCACCCCAGTTTATTCTCCCTTTGTGCATATGCGTGTCCTGATTTCCCCATTTTGTAAGAACACCATTCATATTGGATTAGGACTCACCCTGATAACCTCATTTTAACTTGTTTACCTCTTTAAAGACCCTGTCTCCTATTAAGTTAGGACTTAATATAAATTGGGGATGGAAGGATACAATTCCATCCATAACAAGGACTAAGTTATAGTTTCTCAAGATATGTTGAGTCCAGAGTGAAATCTGAGTTAACTGACATCATATTTACAGATTATTCTGTGATGTTGAAATGCACTGTACAGAGTGGTATCCTGGGCTACTTCTGGAAGGCCTGGTCCAAGTATCTCAGTGAAGGAATTCTCTTGGGATCTAAGAGAATTCCAACACCTGCAAAAATGAAAAGAATATAGAGAAAATGATGTGTTTATTTGAGAGCATAATAGTAAATGGAAACTCCCATACTGGATCCCTGGTTCTCATTAACCAGCATCATCCATCATCTTTTGCCTGGATTACCTCATGGCATCCTACCTGGTCTCTTGACCTCCAGTCTTGCTCCTTCAAATACTCGTGGTCTCCAGAAAGATTTCTACAGTGTGAATCTGATCCTGGTGTCCCACACTAAGCGACTGATTCTCTGGTCACTTCAACATGCCTGCTCTTGCCTCGGGGTCACTACGCAGGCTGTTCCTTCTGTGTGAATGTGTGTTTAACCCTCTGCACACCTGGTTGACTTGCCCCACCTGTGTCAGCTTAGACCTCACCTCCTCCAGAGGGCTTTGTGCTCCTGCCCATGGCAGGGTGGGTGAGTGGCCCCTGTAGCTGTTCCCAAGTGGCTCGTGGCTCTGCTCATACCATGATTACCCATTCATCTTTCTGTATCTTTCACAAAAATGCAAGTTCCCTGAGTGCTTGCCTGGCACACAGTGGGTCTGCAATATATATTTGCTGCATGAATTTGTGATAACTTTTCTACCACTGAGTGGGGCCTCTTGCTCTGAAACTTGATGGAGAAAACTAGGTTGGAGATTTAAATGGAAATTTGAGAACTAACTACATGCAGGAGACAGTTAGAACATTGAATTACATTCAATGTTTATTGAATCTGAAGGTACATCTTATTAAAAATAAGTAGGTAGCCCTGGCCGATTTGGCTCAGCGGTTAGAGCGTCGGCCTGCGGTCCAGACCGACCGGGGTTCGGTTCCCTCTAAGGGCACTTACCTCGGTTGCAGTTTGTCTCCGGCCCTGGTTGGGTCGTAGGGGAGGCAGCCACTAGATGTGTCCCTTTCACGTCGATGTTTCTCTCTCTCTCTCTCTTTCCCTCTCTCCCCCTCCTACTCTATCTGAACAAAAAAAATGGAAAAGTGTCCTTGGGTGAGGATAAAAAAAAAAAAAGTAGCTAATTATACTATTTGTATATATATTAGTAGCATATAAAATACAAAGTGGGGCAAAAGTAGGTTACAGTTGTTTGTATGGAAAATAATACAATAATTAATACATAATACAAAATAAACTGTAGTTTGTGTACACACAACTATAAACCTACTTTTGCCCCACCCTGTATATACTATATGTATTAAAATAAGTATATATGTACTTATTAAGCATCTGAATATATATTTCACTATATTCAGATTTTTAAAACAATTGCAAAGAAATGTCAAGTTTTTCTGTTTTCAAAATTTCTATATTTGTGTTTTGAGTCCAGAGTCATGAATAACTATTTGGGCGGCCCCTGACGAGCCATTTTTGACGGGAACTGCGCAGACCTGCTCAGAGCTGGGGCTGCAGGCGTTCGTGCCGGTGTGCGCGTGCGCGGCGGTCTACCTCTGCCTGCTCTCCTGTCCATCCTCCCCAGGAACCTGTGGCTTTGGAGGGACGTGGGTAATCCCAAGTTCAGTACTGTCTGAATTCTTTGGATAACATGATTAGGAAACAGCTAACGTTCTGGTTTCCAATGATTTCAAACTTACTCGTGGGTGAGCTACTGAAACACAATCAAGGACCAGAAGAGTAGACTTGGGACCTGATAATGACTGAGTTTAGTTCCGTAAAAGAATATCTTCTTCAATGCCTGGCCCTAGAAGAGTGATGATGGCACTATTAACCCTCAGTGGGTGTATTTAGTCTCCATGGCTCCTTTAGGCTTCACAGCAACCCAAAGAGGTAGATATCATTATGTCCATTTTACAGATGCAGCTACTGAGAGTTTGGAAATTATGCAGTTTGCTCAGAGTCACTCAGCTTGTAAATAGTGAAGCCAGGATTCAAGTGTCAGGCTGGTCAGACTCAATGCCCAGGCTCACAAGCCCTACATGGAGCCGCTTCGAAGTGCCCTGAAGCAAAGCCAGGTCACCTGGTGTCTGAAGGTGGCATGGACGAATCCATACAATGGCAAACATAGGGCAAATACATCATGCTTCTAATTCATAGTGGGCTTCTACTTCCATCACTGTTTTTCATCTTTACAAGAACCCCAGGTGTGCGAGGCCAGGGCTACTATCCCCATTTTAGAGATGAAGGGACTGAGACACAGGCAGGTCAAGGGACTTGCCCACCGTCTCACAGTGAGGCAGAGCACAGCTGATATAGGAACCCAGGTCTCCTGGCTTTTAGTTAAAAAGCTTTTTTCCATTACAGCACAACCTCATGGCCTTCAGCTTTCAGACTCCGATTGAACAGCGGCATACAAATTAACTGAGGTTACTGTATTAGCTCCTAAAATGATGGCTTCCTGTTAAAAAAAGAGAGAGAGAACAACAAAAATTCACCAATGGAATATGTGCAAAATCCATTTCCACAAGGTCATTCTTACCCAGAGCTGTTTTAAAAAATTATTACTCTCCATTTGGGCTTTTGGTCCATGATCCCATGGCATGTGCAGTTAAATGGTAATTTAAATTTTTAAACAAACAGTGTTTCAGAATTGATTTCTGGTTAATAGGCCTGATTTGGGAAGATGGTGGGTTTGGAAGATGTATGCTAAAAGACACTGAGAAATTGGTTGAGCAGCAGACTTAGGGAATTTAAAGATGTGGGTTTGGATAAGAATGACCCAAAGAGTTCTATGAGCAGTTGGTTTTGGTGGAGCTACATGACAGCAGGATCAGTACTCCGTGTCGGTAGCATGTCTTCCACAGCTCACGCGTGCATGATGGACTGCAATGGTGACAGCAGCATTTGGTTATCAAGTACCATAGGTAATATGCACACTTAGCACATTCGTTGGGATTTGTGTTGGTTTTACCTAAAGCGGACTTTTATTTGTGGAAAGTATAATGTCTTTAAAACACCTACAGATTGGAACTCAACAGCTATTTGTTTGGGCCCTATTTTGTTCGAGACAAAGTGCCAGGTCTTGAATTAGGATTTTTTGATGTTCTGTGAATCGGGGGTGTAGGAGCAGCCCAGAAGCTGCCTTTGCCCATCTCTTGCCCTCTGCTCTTTGGGGGAGCCCAAGTTTTCACTTCATCCATAAAGGTGCTTGGGGGATTTCCAATTTCTGAGCTCCGAGCAATCCAAGAAGCAGATGTTGGAGGTGGAAGCCCCACCTACCTTTCAGCTTTGTTCCCAGGCCAAATAAAACCAGAAAAGTCTATTTTGAGAAAAGCAATTTATTCTGGACTCATGTTTTCTCCCACACTTGGGCAGGTGAGATAATCTTAATGCAGTTTTATCAGCCTTAACTCTTGAATTCTTGGCTGCAAAACTTAAAAAAATAAACTCAAAGAGGCATTACCTCCCACCCCCATTTCCATACCAGAGAGCACTCGGCTCCTCTTGGAAACCTTTATCTCTTCAGTGGCAGCGCTTGTCTCATATTTTGTCACAGAATGGTGAGAAAATCAGCTATAAGAAGAGAAAATACTGCCACGACGGAAACTTAAAACTAACTCGCTGATAACCACGAAGCAATAAGCATATGTTCTTTCCTCCCCTCTTTCTTTAGCAAATATGTTGAGAAGAAAACATGTCTTACATAAAACAACCTTTCACATCTCCATACATGAAGACCCGACAATGTAGACAGCCTTGACTTCACAACATATGGATTCAGAATTGCTTTTGTTTTCAGCTTTCTCTGAAGTTCTTAAGAAATGCCTCTCAAGATGGGTTAAAATACAAAACAAGAAAAATTAAAAGGTGCCTCCGAGAACGTGAAGCACAAACCAGGGTTCGTCTCCAACCAGAAACGCATGGGTTTCTGCGGGTGGTGGGAGTTTTACGGATGCTCCGAAGGTCACACAGATGTTAGGGGAAGTCTGCAGTTACAATGTCACGTCTGTGCTTATGTGCTATATGATAAATCACATTTATCTCTCCAAACATTTCAGCCACTTGTTATCATTTTTCAATTATTTTTACTCTGTTCTAGGGGGCTTTCTCAGGGATAATTTGTCTCTTAAATCTCCTGTTTTTTATTTGCCCCCAGTGAGCGCAGCAGGAAGTACACGGCAGACCTTGGAAATGGAGAAGTTGGCTGTTCCCCACGAAACTCCGAGCAACTCTTAACCCCTCTCCCCCCCGCCCCGAGATTTTTTTTAAAGCTGATGAGAGAATAGCCAAAATTTGAATGAATCAAAGGATAAGAATATAACTTCAAAAACTATGGAATGTTCCAAAAGAAAACAGTTTATAATTGGGGAAGAATCAAGCCTCTCAAAACCCCAAATTCAATAAAACAAAAACACATTAAGAGCTTATTTAAATTTTATATTTATGATTTTCTATAGGTTCATAGAATTTAATTTCTATTTTTAAACATTTAAGTGAAACTCTTTTCCCTTGTGATTTGTTCATGTAAATATTATCACACTTAATATGTAGCAGATTAGCTGACTCTATTGAAAGGGATAAAGTAAGGATAAAAATAAGACCTCTGTAGGGCTGTTGTGAGGATTAAAACTTGTAAGATGCTTATAACAGGGTGACAAAGAGTGTTCAATATTGTTTATTATTATTATTATTATTGTTATTATTACTTCTAAATGTATTTCCATATTTATTTTCCACACAATTGGGATCAAGTTATACTCTTTTACCACTTACTATTTTTTTAAACATAATAGCTTTCAACTTTCTATTAATAACTATATAACTGCATTTTTTTTTAAAAAGTAAGAACAAGAAAGAAAGTGGACTACACTGGATATTTGCTGGATTCAACCAGTCTTGAAATGAATGCCACAAATTCACCAGGTTATTCACCTCTTGATTCTTATCACATGATTCAGCATTGTCAAAAAGGGCAAAATAAATAACATCCAGGTTCTGTGAGCTGACTTGGCACCCAGGCCCCAAGCAAACAGAGGGTAGTTGATCTGTAGGAGCATCCAAGTGGCTCATATACGTTGGGGCAGGCTCAAGTGTCCTCTGAAAGTCTAGTGATATCCTAGGGTGACAAGATGGTGAGATTACTTCTTAAGCAGACTCAAAATTTCATTATTGTCTGGGGACTTGAATGGCCAACTCAGGTCCCATTTGGTTCTGAGTTGTGGAACCAAGGTAATCTGGAAGCCAGTTGGCCCCGCTGCCTGCTCTGGCCATGACACTGGTTTTGATCTGAAAGGAATCTGAACTCATGGCAATGAGAAAGAGGACTGGCTACATGCTTGATGGTAGTCGTCTTTGGCACTCAGTTGAATAGTATCCCCCAAAAGTTAGTTCATGTCTACCTGAAACCTGTGACTATAACCGGATTTGGAAATAGAGTCTTTACAGATGTAATCAAGTTAAGTTAAGGTCGTGCCGAATTAGGTTGGGCCCTAAATCCAATATGGCTGCTGCCCTTATAAGAAGAGTGAAATTTGGATATAGAGACACACACAAGGAGAATGCTATGTGACATTAAGGCAGAAATTTGAATGATGCTGCCACAAGCCAAGGAATGCCAGGGACTGCTGGCAACCATCTGGAGCTATGAGAGAGACATTGAACAAATTCTCCCTCTGAGCCCCCAAGAAGTAACTGACCCTACTGACACCTTGATTTAGGACCTCTGGCCTCCAGAACTGCAAGTGAATACATTTCTATTGTTTTAAGCCACCAAGTTTGTAGTAATTTGTAATGGCAGCCCTCAGAAACTAATATACCTTCTTATGAATATATGCATATCAGAATGAAAATATGCAAAGGATGTACCCTGAATAGATAGACAAAGAAGAAAGGAAAAAAGGAAGGAAGGGTAGAGAAAGAACAAGTATCTAGTTGGCCAGCACTGTTTAATCAGAGGATATCAGAGATTGCTTTGTTAAAGTGTTAAGGCCCAATGAGCTCATCTAAGAATTTGGCCCTGAATCCACAGCTGATGGAACATGCACTCTGTTGGAAACATTAGACAGGGATAGTCATATGTTTGAATAATTGGGGATTTACTTGTAAGCAGCATACTACTAAGATTACATTGTTCACCCAAGGTCCCCTTGTCTTGAAGACCCAGACCCAAGTCTGGTGGGCAGGAGGAAAATTTGAGTGTCCCTCTGGGTGCTGACTCTAGAGTTACATGAAGCTATTCTCCTTTATGCAAACCTGAGTGACTTGACTCTTCTGGCAAATGTGTTCTAGGGACCTTGGCAGCCCTCCACCCAGTCTCAGTGGAATCCCAGGCTCGCATGGGCTCTGCTTGCTGATGCACAGAATCTGGGTGCATGTCACTCACTCTTGTGTAAGAATACTTTAGCCCCTGCTAGTTTATCCCTTGGATACCTAGGATTTAAGAGTATTTGAATGAACCCCAGCCAGGTTTAAATAATCACATCGAAAGAGAAACCAAGAGTTCTGGCTAAATGAATTTTAGAATGTGTTTGCTTTACAATGAGGATCAGTGACTGTATTATTCTTCTAGGGCTGCCTGACAAAGTACCACAAACTGGGAGCCTTCAACAACAGAAATTTATTGTCTTGCAGTTCTGGAGGCCAAAATTCTGAAATTAAGGTGTTGACAGGATTGGTTCCGCCTAAGGACTGTGAGTAAGAATCTGTTCCAGGCATTTCTCTTTGGCTTGTAGATGGCCATCTTCTCCCTGTGTCTCCATAATCATCTTCCCTCTGTGCATGTCTGTGTCTGTGTCCAGATTTCCCCTTTCTATGAGGATACCAGTCATATTGGATTAGGACCCACCTGAATGAACTCACTTTAACTTGGTGACCTATGTGAAGACCCCATCTCCAGAAAAAGTCACATTCTGACATATAAGGATGAACGCCCACATATCTTTTCAGCCCATAATACTAACCGAGCTGAGCTGAGATCCTGGACTCTGAGCCCCGCTGCGTGAGTCCACATCCTAACTCTGCTCTTCTCTCACTTTGCACCTTTAGGCAAGTTATTGAAGCTCACGGGGCCTGTTTCCTCATTGTCAATGGGAATGGCAATAGTAGAACCTCCTTCCTGGGGTGGTTGTAAAGAGTGCCTGTGGTAGCGCATGTCACATGCCACAGCAGTGCAGGTAGCTAGTAAGCACTCAATAAATAGATACCGTTATCATTATAAGGGAGGTGACAGGCTGGACTGAGAAGCAAGACGTCAGTATGACAGTATTGTGCCAGCCAATACAAGCTGACTTACTGTGTGAATGGCTATTTCTAGTAGGAGCTGTAGGGTCATCCTGGAGTTCTCATGGCCCAACCCCCTCAATGCTGTCTGTGCTTCCAGAAGATTCCAAAAAAAAAAAAAAAAAAATTCACATTCACTTCCCTGAAGGTTTGACTTGAGTCTTAGCTTTAGCAAACCTGAGTCTTTGGATTTGGGGCTGTCATTGGCTGTCTCAAAGAACTAAAATCCCCATCAGAATGGACTAATTCATTGGAGAAAAGGTTGTGTGTGGGTGTGGGTGTGGGTGTGTGTGTGTTCCTCTTCCTTCTCCAGAAAATGGCAGAGTGCCTGACATTGACATTAGCAGAGACTTTTCTACATTCCTGCACCACAAGGCACTCACTCTGCATCCACTCCTCCATTTCTTTAAAATATATATAAACAGACAACACTTTAGATGCTAGGAAATGATGTGACCTAGAAAGCGAGATGACAGATAAAATGAGGGAAGGATCTCCAGGAATACAGTCTTGTCGAGGTGGATCTTGTCAGAGCAGATTTTCTGTGACCATAATAAAGGGCTTTTAACACGAGCTGGGTTGCCTCATTTCTGAAGAGTAGAGGCTAGAGAGATTCTTAAAAAGGAAACATAAATATTGCTCTAATTGGAGCCAGAGGTGAGGCAGGGTGGGACAATGAGCGAGCAGGACTATTTATGTTGGAAAAAGGGAAGCGTTAGAAATGGTTTTGCTGAAAAATTCAGGAAGATGAAGGGCTTGGTCCAAACCAAAGGAGGCCCTCTTGTTTGAGAAGAAAGGACAGAGTCCAGGAATGAAGAGGAAGAATCAAATTACAGGGCAGTGAATGTAAGCGAAATGAAAAGCGAAACCACTGCTTTCCGCAGGTATTGAGGCTGAGAAATTTAATGTTAGAATAGGGTGTACTGGCTGACTCTCAAAAGCTTTGGGAAAATTTCATGCTAATGAAAAATGTTCATGGTTAATCAAGATGAGATTATAGTTACCTGAGCAGAGCCCAGGGGATATTTAAAAAGATCATTGTAGACAATAGTGGCCCCACCAGACTGGAAAGTTCTAGAAAGTTGGTTCTATGTCCTATAGTTTTCTTTTGTATTTCCCATGAGTGCATGACACATTGGTCATGGCTGCTTTTTTTTAAGCAGATACTTTATTTCTAATTTTTACCAACAACCCCCTCTTTACACTTAGAGATGCTGAAGCTCACAGAACCAAAATGAGTTACTCAAGGTCACTGGGAAACGGAGCTGAGATTCAAACCCAGGGCTGCCCTAGGTCTCAATGTGCACAATTTCTCAGTACATTTCACCGAACTTACAGAACTTGAGACATGAAGTAGAAATTAGAAACCATACAATCTGACCAACTCTCCTCTTATTTTACAAAGGTGAGAAGGAGTTTGTCCAAGGTCCCATAGGAAATGGCAGAACAGGGAGTCACTTGCTAAATAAATCATTTCGTGAATCTGTGCAATTTCTGTAGCAGTTAGAAGAAAGATATTTGTACACCTTCCAATTCCAGGTTCCCTGGAAATGTCTAGGTATTTTTACACTTCAGGTATTTTAAACAGTCCATATCTGGACAAATAAATAAAGAAATTATACTCTCCTGCTTGTAACAAATCTCAAATAATAGCACTAGAGGAAGTACAAATTTTCTTATTAATCTTTCTGCCTTTCCTCCTCTCAGTTTACCAGGACTCAATTTATATCAGGATTCCTCCTGGGAGCAGAACTAAATTAACGATGGCATGTTTGAATTAAACAAAAGTGTGAATGATAGAAATTTTGAAAATATTCAATAACTGAAATCTCATTCAACCAACACTTCGTCAGCGCTGACTCTACATCTCACACTGAGTGTTAGAAATACTGAGTTGAATGGAAGGTTTCTGTCTTCAAAGGTCTTATAGCTTAATGTAGAGACAGACATCTGAAGAAATAAGCCATCACATGGTCTGAAAAGTGTTATAACAGGAGTAGAGAATATATGCAAATAAGATTCTAATCTAGTAGAGGATCTTAGGGAACCTGTCAAATGAATATATAAATATGTAATACCTAGCAAATCTATGTTTATAAATTGGTACTCCAGAAGTTCTTCAAATGTGCTTAAAATTTTTCTTCTCTTTTTCTTTTTGTTGTTGTTGTGAATCCTCACCTGAGGATATTTTTCCGTTGATTTTTAGATAGAGTGGAAGAGAGGAAAGAAGGGAGAGAGAGAGAAACATTGATGTGAGAGAGATACATCGATTGGTGGCCTCCTGCATAACCCCGACTGGGGTTGGGGATCAAACCTGCAACCCAGGTACATGCCCTTGACCAGGAATCTAACCTGTGACCCTTTGGGTCCTTGGGTTGATGCTCTAACCACTGAGCAAAGCCATCCAGGGCTCTTCTCTTATTTTTTGTGATTATCACCCTATCTTGTTAATTGAAGTGGTTGGCTATTGCTGTGTAACAAATCACACACAATGGAGTGGCTTGAAACAGCAGTATTTATTATCTCACAGTGTCTGTGGGTCAGGAATCTGGCTGTGGCTTAGGTCTTCTGGCTCTAGTCTCTCACAAGACTGCAAGGTATTGGCTGGGGCTATAATCATTTTCAGGCTTCATTGGGGTGACTGTGTTGCCAAGCCCACTGAGGTGACTGTTGGCAGGATTCAGCTGCTCCCTTGGTCCCTTGCCATGTGGGTTCTCCATAGCAGCTGACATCCGTCTGAGTGAGTGAGAAGGCAAGAGAGAGACAGTGAGTGACAACAAGACTAGAGTCACAGCCTTTTATAACCTAATGTTGGGAGTGACACCCCATAACTTTTGCCATATTTTATTTATTAGAAACAAGTCACAAAGTCCAGCCCACATTCAAGAGGAGGGGAAGACACTAGGGCGTCAGTACCACGAAGTGATCACTGGGGACCATCCTAGAAAACTGCCTACTACACTTGTCCTGTGAATTTATTTTCTCCATGAACAGTGTTCACACCACCATTCTCCCACTGGACCACATCAGAAATACAAGATTTGCCCTTGACTCCTTCTCCTAACTCTCCACCTCAGCGAATCCATCACCATACCTTGTCATTTCTAGTCCAATTCCTAAATCTCTCTCACGATCATACAACTGGGGGCCCCTTCTCTTCATTCCTACTGCCACCTCCTTGGTTCAGGTCCTCATCACTCTTGCTGGGATTTAGGATTGAAATAAACACTTCAATGTTCTCTCTGGCTCCCGTTTGGGTCCCTTTCAGCCATTCTGCACACGGTACTGGCACTGTCCCTCTAAGGCACAGATCTGAGGAGGTCAGTCCCTCAGTGGCTCCCACGGTCTTCAGGAGAAAGCCGGAATGCCTCAGCAGGGATAACAGGGCCCCTGTGGTCTGGCCCTGCTGACTTCTCTGAGCTCCCCTCTCCCCACACTCCAGCAACAAGGGGCAGCTTCCCTGGTCGTGTGCACCATGCCTCCTTGGGAGAGCAGCTCCCTTTTCTCCCTCTAAATAACCTCACTCAGGACTCTGCTCAGAAGAGATGTTCTCTAAGAAGCCTTCTCTGACTTCCCAAAGGCAGGCTGAGGCCACTCCTAGTGCTCCACAGACCCTGCTAACATCCTCGTGTCCGCCACACTGCACGGCAGTGACCTCTTCTCATAGGCCACTCGGCCCTCACCCGTCTCTAAGCTCGCAAATCAGGAACTGTGTCTCTTTAGACATTTATCCCCAGGGCCACTAAGGTGCTTGATAACTAAGTTAGATAAATAATGATGGAAACTCTGCCTCTCAGGTCTCTCCACTTCTTTTATATCAGTGATTACGGACAGCTACCTAATTTGTGGGCCCAGTACAAAATGAAAATGAGGGCCCCTTGTTGAAAAAGCAGGAAAAAACCCATTCCCTTCCTTTTTCTCTCTCTCCCCATGATGCTTTTTTTTCTTTTATAAAGGGTTTTTTTTTTTTTTTTTTTTTTCCATTGATTTTTTAGCAAGAGAGGAAGGGAGAGAGAGATGGAAACATCGATGTGAGAGAGAAACCTCAATCGGCTGCCTCCTGCACACCCCCTACTGGGGATCGAGCCCGAAACCTGAGTGCCCTGACTGGGAATCGAACCGGGACCTCTCAGTCCATGGAACAACGTTCAATCCACTGAGCCACACCAGCCATGCCCGTGATGCTTTTTAAATTTGTTCTTTAACACTGTGCACCTTAAGCATGGGGACAGGTGCAGGGAGAGTGCAGACCCACACAGGCACTCGAGCGTGAGCCCGCACCCCTGACTCTCCCCGTGCCTGTGTCCTCTCACTCACTCCCTCTGAGCGGGGCAGCCGTTTCAGGGTGGGGATGAGAGAGCAAGAGGCCAAGAACCCATCCCGCGGAGGCAGTGGGAGGCGGCTCCAAGCCCTCGGTGCTTTCTCCACTGCCCCATCAAGCCTCACTTACAAAACAAATTCAAAGATGAAATTACTGACAATTTTAATATCGGACCCCAAGCACATCCCCCCCCCCTTTTGAGCACAGGGCAGTGTGTGACTGAATTGTTCGCACACCGGTGAGGCTGGCCCAGCCAGTTATCCATGTACTCTTGAACCCCTTTCTGTGGAATTGGGATCATTCCCACCGTTTGTGTTTCTGCATCCGTCAGCCTTGGTAGGGCCTAACTTTTGGAAACTTCTTAAGGCAGATCTTCAATGCCTCAGGATTGGAAAAAAGCAATAGCTTTTCAGGGAAAAACAGAAAACTGGAAGCCTTCCCGAGATGCTCCCATCATAGCTTTGTGATATCCAGGAGGCCCGGGGTGCTCCACCACACTAATAATTACTACCAAATATTATCCTCAAGGTAAAATAAGATGAGATTAAGGCAGAATGGAGTGGAAAAACTTATTTCCTCTGAAAGTCACCTTCCATTAATGTCTTCTCCCTTCCTCCTCTAAGCTAATCTCCCCACCCCAGGCTCTGGACCCTACCCCCTCAGTAACCCTCTCCCCAGTGTTACTCAGCATCGTCAAACTCACCTCTCTGCTGGCTCCTCATTTTTTTTAAATCATCACCTAAGGATATGTTTTTATTGATTTTTAGAGAGAGAGAGGGAGAAACATCGATGTGAGAGGGAAACATTGATCCGTTGCCTCCTGTATGCACCCTGACTGGGGATCCAACTTGCAACATAGTTATGTGCCCTGACCTGGAATTTAACCTGCAATCTTTTGGTGTACGAGAGGATGCTCCAACCAACTGAGCCATCCATCCAGGGCCTGGCTCCTCCTGATACCCCTTCTCCACCCTGTGTCTCCCTACAGATATCCATGTATTTCTCTCTTCCTCTCCCCAACCAATCTCTTTTAAGTGCTTTCTGCTCCAGACTCCTCAGCCTCCTCCATCTCACTCATAGACTGCCGTCCCACTGTGTCCCCCACACCTTGTCCTTGGGCACATGGAGCTGCTCTCCTCACAGCCACTCAGCAACATCCTTATCACTAAGTTCCACGAGCCCTGTGCAGAGTTCTCACTCAGGTTCCTTGTGCAATGGACTCCGTGGATCTCTCCCTAGTGAGGCTCTTCTGCTGGCTTTGGAGATGACATTCTTTCTGGTCTCTTCTTTCCTTTCCAGCACCTCCCTCCCTCTTTGCCTCCTCTGCCTGTGTCTTAGAACAGGGTTCTTGCTGGGCATAATCTCTTTTTACTCACTCTCTGGGCCAATAGTCTGGATCCTGGTTCCAGTTTTGCCCTACTGTTCTTAGTGATCTTGTAAATTACTTAAACTCTCTGGGCTTCCATTTCTGTATCTTTAAAAGAAGGCTTCTCCATTTCAGCACTATTGACACTGTGAGCCAGGTAATCCTTTGTTGTGTGTGTTGCAGGATGTTTAGCAGCATCCCTGGCTTCTTACCCGTCAGATGCCTTCAGCACTTCCAGCTGTGACAACCAAAAACGTCTCCAGACATTGCCAAGTGCTCCCTGGTGGGGTCAAGATTCCTCTATTGAGAACCTCTGCTCTAAAACGAGTTGAGCCAGGCCATCTGTATTCATTTGCTGGGGCTGCCGTAACAAAGTGACACCCACCGGGGGCGTACACAGTAGACATTTACTGTCTCACAGTTCTGGAGACTTCTAGAAGTCCAAGATCAAGGTATCAGCAAGACTAGTTCCTTCTGAGGGCTCTGAGAAAACCTCTATTTAAGCTTCTCTCCTAGTTTCTGGTGGTTTGCTGGCAATCTTTGACATTCCTCCTTGGCTAGACTCTGACTTCATGTTCACAAGGCATTCTCCCTGCATATCTGTGTCCAAATCTCCCCTTTTTATAAGGACATTTGTCAGATTAGGGGTCCACCCTACGCCAGTATAATATTAACTAATTACATCTGCAATGACCCTATTTCCAAATAAGGTTATAATCTGAGGTACTGGGAGTCAGGACTTCATGTAAATTTGGTGGGGGGCACAATTCACTCTATAATACCATCTCTTATGCCCCTCTGAGGTCTTACATCCTATAATCCCAATAAAAAGAAAGGGAATATTGGTCTTTGTGGACCCCAAGGTAGATTCAGATTCTTTCTCCACACCTCTGAACACTTCTCTTGGGCAACTCATTCATTTTGATTTCAGATCAACTTTAGAGGAAGCGATGAAGGAATCAGCATTTCAGTCTCTGATAGATAAGAGTGACAAAGACCTGAAGGAATGTGATGGGCCATCCTTACCAGGCTCATCTTCCTGTTCTATGTTACTGTAAACACACATCATGGACTTAACAGCATGAATTAGTCTGCATAATTACAGAAATTGTGTGTTTTTTTTTAATTACTCAATGACCCCCATCACAAAAAGGATGTCGCCATGGCTCTACCTAGCTTGTCCAAAGAGATAGTTTCCAGAATAAAAAGGTGAGCAACTTGGTTGAGATATCAACCAGCAACTGGGTTGGCAGCTCGCTATGCTTATTTACTTACCTCTTCTTTCAGCTTAGTCTGCTAGGGACTGACCCCAGGAGATGCTGACAAAATGCCTTCAGGGGTCTCGATAGCCCTTATGCCAGCGTGAGCCTCAGACAGACTGAAAGTAGTTGTTGTAGAAGGAAGCACAATGTCTTCAAACCATGAAGCCTTTTTCTAGTGACTCTTCAGTTTGATAGAGCTCTAACTGCTCCCTCTCCTGATGTCAAAGGCATCAGGACATCAGATCTATAGCTGTGCCTCAGAGACCCAGTTCTTTGTGAACACAGAGTTCCCAAAATAGAGTAGCAGCTCTTCCCCCCGACCCCTAATCTGCTCAGCTTGCCGCCTCTATTCAGCAAATAGTGTTTTGAAGGACTTTGAGCTGTGATGATATCATAGCCATGTCTTGAAGGATGTAAGACAAAACACTTCTGCTGTTACTTTCTGCAGTATGCAGTTGAGTAATTATTTGAGAAGTTTGAGTCAGAAATAATGGTGCTTTTGCCCTGAGTTGTCTGGAGAGTGCCCAAGTCCTCAGCTCTCCACCCTCTGTTGCCTTTTTATAAACCAGAACACAAGTAGCATTACAAGAGAGTAGAGAAGCAGGCGTTCAAAATGGTAGCCCAGACATCAGGTGCTGGCACCATTCACAAGAGTAGGCATTAACTGAAGTTTCCAGCAGTTCCTGAGAACATGCGGGAGGAAGTGGGACTGGCAGAATCTTGCTGGAGGAGATAACTAAAGTGCGAAATGGCAAAAGGGCTCTGTCTAGTGAAAGCAGAAGGAGAGAAGGAAATAAAAGCCTGAATGGATGTAAGAGATCATATAAAGGAAGTTGGGCATACTGAAGGGCTCTGGAGTCCACTGGTCCTCTTCATATCTTGTTGATTTACACCAGGCCTCTTCTTACATCTGCATGCCCCAAATAGCCCATACCCATTTTAGAGTTATAGGAACTGAGGTCCACAAAAACCACTGGTCCAGAGTTACACAGCTGGTTAACAAGAGAGCTCAGTCTAGAATCCTATCTGTCTGGCCCATTGTTCGTAGATACTCTTAAAAAGCCAGGAGTGCTAAGCCAAGAGAAAAGAAAGAACTACATGGAGGCATGGGGTGGAGAGGGCTGCCAACAATAATTTCTGTTGTTACCCCCACTCTTTCTATGATGAGCTCTTTTGAGAACCTACCACCCATGTTCCCAGCCCTGTGCTAGGCACTGTGGAGGACATAAAGATGGTTTTGATTTCCAAGGTGCATGAACTATCACTGGGGAGGTAAAAAGATTGAACCAGTTAGAGAACAACAGAAGATGTAGTCAGCCAACAGGTATTTATTATGCTCCTATGTGAGGTCTACTCTGGCTCCCAGAGTGCATCAAGTGAACCAGAGTGCCAGACTTCAGAGGCCTTACATTCCAGAGAGGGATGATGCTCAAGAAATACATAGACAACAAGACATCAACAAGATAATTTCATGTGCAGAGAAGTCCTATGAAGGCAAATGAGAGTAATGTGGTAGAGGGGGTGGAGAGGATCTTTCTGTGAAGGCGGCATAGGAGTTGAGGCCTGAACAGTGAGAAGGAGGAAGCCATGTGAGGATATGGGGAAAGAACACTCCAAGCAGGAGGAAGAGCTGGTGCCAAGGCTCTGGGGTGTGCACCAGCATGTCCCAGAGTGGCGTGAACCTAAGACAGAGAATACGTGGGCGAGTATGGGGAAATGAGGCCAAGGAGCATCAGGGGCCAATCTATGTAGGGTCTTGTAGGATTTTGGATTTACATTTTGATTGCAATGGGATGTTATTGGAGTTTTTAAGGAGAGAAAAGAAGGGTTGTGATTTCAGCTGTAGGAAGATTCTCTGGTCACTGTGTGGAAGATGGACTGCAATGAATGGAGCTCAGAGTGTAGCTGAGGGACTGTTGTAGGTAAGAGATGGAGGTGGCTAGAACCAGGGTTTTAGCAGTGAGAGCGGTAAGAAGCAGACTGGCAAGGTAGTTTGGAAATAGAGCTAATAGGACCAACTGATGAATTCGTTTTGTGATTTCCCTTTTGCTATTGACTTGGATGGGGAAATTGTGGGGAGCAGATGGGGGAGGGGTCATGGAACTACTCTGTTTGGGTCACATGATATTTGAGAAGACTTTTAGAAATTTGTATCACTCAGAGTTTAACCGGAGAAGCAGAACCACAAAAATATACATAGGTATGTGTATGTATATTCTAGTGTGGGTACCCCACAGATGCTGGAGCTAAACCCACACCTGACTCTGGATTCAGAGACGATGAAGGAAGATCCAGGGGAAGGTAAAGCAGCTGCAGGCCCTGCTGTTGCTTCACGCCATGAGGTGAGTCAACAGATCAGCAACAATGCCTAAGAGCAACAGCCAAGCATTGCTTCTTTCCAAGAATCTCTCTGAGGCCCACCCTGACTGAATCCTGGAGAACGTAGCTCAGTCTAGTCTAGATGACACATTATAAAGCCACCACAGCATCCACCTGGAGCTACTGAGTGAGTGGTTTGAAATATCAGTCTGGAACTCCAGGAGGAAGTCTCGGCTGGAGGCAGGCATTTGGCACTCAAGATTCATAAAGCTGTGGAGGTGGATATGATTATCTGGGGAGAGAAGGTGGACAGAGGATGAAAAGAACAAAAGACAGAGCCCTGAGGTACCTCAACATTTATAGATTTGTTAGAGAAAGAGGAATCAGCAAAAGAGAATGAGAAGAAGCCAGTGAGGTATGAGGAGAACTTGAGAAGTTGGGTGGCACAAAGGTCTAGGCAAGAAAGGAGGAGGAAGTGGTCAACCACATCAAACATCTCGGAAAACTCAAGACCATGTCAATATGACTCTGCAAAGGTAACAACTGAGTGCTACTTAGGATGGCACCTGCTGTGGTCTGAATGTTTACGTTCCCTCCAAACTCATATGTTTAACTAAACCTCTAAGATGATGGTATTAGGAGGTGGGGCCTGTGGGAGGTGCTTAAGTCATGAAGTGGAGCCCTCAGGAGTAAGATTAGTGGCCTTACAAAAGAGGCTCTAGAGAGATCCCTCTGCCCTTCCACCATGTGAGGACAGGGAGGAGGCACCAGCTATGAACTAGGAAGAGAACTTTCACCAGAACTTGACCATGTTGGGGCCATGATATTGAACTCCCCAGCCTCCAGAACTGTGAGAAATGAGTTTCTGTTGTTTATGGGTTACCCAGTCTGTGATATTTTGTTATAGCAGCCTGAATAGACTAAGACATCATCCACGTGTACAGTACTGAATAAAGGGATCGTGGTGGCCACATTGATCCTTGGGTAACTGGGGAAGACCTCAGAAACTAGTTGATATTTGAGACGGACTTTGAGGGTCAGATGGAATAAAACATCTGCAGGGGCTTATTCATCTCTAAATATTTTCAAGAGCCACTTAAAAGTCACAAATCCCTAACCATTTTCCAACAACCCACACAGAGACCTCTCAGCCTCCTATGCACATCTAAGAATAGCCCACTTGGCTGCAGTTGGCCTGAAATTCTTGCTTTTTTGCGTCAAAACACTTGGCCACTATTTTCAGGCTGACACTCCCTTCCACAAATGAGAAGGGGTGCCACTGCTCCTTGGAAGTGTTCTCACTTATTTGCTGTTGGCAAAGGAATGTGTCAGAACCTGGACAGTAAGTCAAAGAGTTTGCTGAAAGGAATCACTTTGGTTCTATGCCTGTGGGAAAATCTCGATTTCAGTGGCTCAGGAACAGGCAGAAGCAGGATTAAAAACTTTAAGTTTGTTTAACTTCAATGTAACCCAGAAATCTCCAAAGAGGCTTTTCAAACAAAAGGAATCCTCACTTATAAATGTGGAAATACCACTAATTTTCAGGGAAGCCCATTTCTGCACAACAGAAGACTGTATGAGAGAGAAGAAGGCAGACTCGGCCTCCCTTATTATAAATAAGTCATTGAATCTATTTTGGCAAATAAATTGAGCACACTTTTATTATTTATTTATTTTCTTCATTGGTTTTAGAGAGAGAGGAAACGAGGAGAGAGAGATAGAAACATCAATGAGAGAGAACATCAGTTGGCCGCCTCCTGCACGCCCCCCACTGGGGATCAGGCCCACAACCTGGGCATGTGCCCTGAACAGGAATCGAACCTGTGACCTCTTGGTGCATGGGTTGACGCTTAACCACTGAGCCACACCAGCCGGGCGTGAGCACACTTTTAAATCCTATTTTAAAATATTAGTTTTTGAAGGATTCAAAATAAACAGCCAGAATGGCTGTTTCAAGGTTGGTGGTCAAATGGATTGTTTAGTTCTACATCAGATCTGTGCTTTCTGACCCTTCTCTAATTGTTAAAGGAGGGGGGTCCTCATGACCATTGCTACTCGAAGCATGGTCTCACTGTGACTTTTGTGGACAATTGGCACTTTTGCCTTGGTGGGCTCCTTCCTCCATCAAAAAATAAAATTCTATTTTGCAACTGCATTAACATAAAAATAGCTATATCTCAATATGTTGAATCATTTTTATTAACCTAAAAGTTCATTATTTTCCTGAAATGAAACTAAAACATTTTTGTAGGCCCCATGTTATTTTCCAATCACCACTGTAACAAATTATTACACATTTAGCAGCTTAAAACAACACACATTTATTATCTTACAGTTCTGAAGATCAGAAGTCCAAAATTCACCTTGAGTTTTTGGCAGGGCTGGTTCATCCAGGAGGCTCTCAAGGAGACTCCATTTCCACTTTTCAGAGTTTCTAGAGGCTGGCCACATTCCTTTGCTTATGGCCCCTTCTTCTGTCTTCAAAGTCAGCAGATGAACATCTTCAAACCTCTGACTCTCTGAATTCTGCTTCCATTATCATACCTCCTTCTCTGACCCTTCCCTTCCTGCCTCCCTCTTGTAAGAACCCTTGTGATTATTTTTAGGCCCACCCAGAGAATCCAGGATAATCTTCTCATCTCAAGGTCCTTGATGTAATCACATCTGCAAAGTCCTTTTGCTATGTGATGTCTGTGGGTTCTAGGAATTAGAATGTGGACACCTTGGAGGAGGGGTGTATTCAGTCTACCACAGTCCCTGAAAGTACTGTGGGTCCAAGACACTGTGCCTACTGTGACTAGTGGATAAATTGGTCTTGACTCAAAGTGCCAATCTAAGAACATTCTGCACCAGAATGTAAAATTGCACTGCTTCTTTGATTGAGAAAGTCTTGCTATTAAAAAAAAACAAAAACTGTGCTTAATTACACAGTCTGTTTACCTAGCAAACCAGTAACAGGAGACTGACAGAACTGTAGTAATTTGATGAGGTCTGTCTTAAATAGCAACAGGAATCTTTCCATTATTTTATTTGTTCTCTTTATTTACTTTGGTTTGGGCTATTCTTGGGTGCTCCTATAAGCATACTTTGTCTTCTCCAAAGCAGATCATCTTGGTGATAATTCAGAATATTGAAGAGCAGGCCTGGTCTCTGGTCAGTGCTGCATACACAGTGTGGGTTCCACTGAGGCTTGCTGAATGACTGGGTGAGTTGATGAGTGAATGAATGAATGAGTTCAAATTAATTGAACTCAAATATTGAATGACTGGGCCTACCAAGTAAGTAGTCTGTTTACAAGTTGGTCCACAATGGTCTTTAAAGAGGAAACAATTAAGCTCTGAGCAAATTCCTTAGAAGCCGTGTGTGTGGGAGAGGACAAACTTCTCAGTCACCTGTTTAGAATCCTCAAAGTGGAGGTGCCAACGCCAGGGTCCTTGTGGCTCCATCGCCTCCTGGGTTCTTTCTCCATGTGGGTGGAAAAGGGCTCTTCAGATTTCGGAGGCAAACGGCGCTGACCTGCAGCGTGGTGGAGGGTGGGGAGGAGAAGGGGTGGTGGCGGCGGTGGCGGAGGCTGCCGCGGCGACAGAGGCCTAACGAATGTGTAATTTTCTCCTCACTTCACTCATCCCTCTCCATCTGACATGGCAGGTGTGCTGAGAAGGAACGGTGTGTGCATCGATCTGGAGAGGATCAGTGACACAGCAGCGAGCTGGGGCCGCGCCCCGAGCCATTGATCGCTTCAAATCAATTTGCACACCGCTCCCACCTAGGTCACCTGCCATTTCAGACAGGGAAGGGAACAGTGAAGTGAGAAGGAAATTATTCTGGGAAGTCTGAGGACCCTCTCTCGAGAACGTGGGGGTCAGCCTTCAGCTGCCCTCGCATCTGCAGCCGTTGGAGAGGACATCGTTCCCCAGCCCAGGCCCCTCTCGGTCTTGCTCAACCCCAGCCCTGGAGGGAGGGGAAGCGTCAAGCCTGTAGCAAAATGGGGCCACTCTGAAAATCTATCAGCCTTGAGCTCACCTCTGGGGTTTGGGCTGCCACAGTCATATCCTAAGAGCTATTTCAGAAAACCCAAATTGCCAACAGTAATAATCTCTCCGCCATGGGACTGGTTTTCATTTGTACCTCTCAATGCACTTTACAATTAATTCTCACCAACCTCTGCCTCCCATGAGCCAGGAGCCCAAGGGGAGCACAGGGCAAGGCTTGGAAGCCTCATGGCTCCCCCACTGAGAGGGCAAAGGGCTTCCCCACTGGGGACGCAGGCAGGGAGGCCCAAGTCTTCCTCAAGGAGCCAATGACAACCATCTTTTTTGAGAGGAGAGAGGAAGGTGGTATGGGCATGGTTAGGAAGCTGGGGGATGTCTCTAGGTCCTGACATGTCCCATCAGTCTCAGTTGAGACAAGAGGCATCTTAACCACTTACCAAGGCCAAAGACCTGACCAATAAGCAATTTCCAAGGATACTATCCATGCAAACACCTATTGTGCTGTGGAAATGCTGTCTTTTCTGGAGCTATGGAGAAGGCGGGATTGACTGTCACCCTTGTTACGTCACAGGGTTCCCAAAAAAACAAAATGGAAGATGATACCCTGCTTGCAAGCACTCAGCACAGTAAGGACACTGAATAGGTATCAAGAAATGGACACTAAATCTGAGTCCACTGCTTGATGACTTGGTCCCCTTCCCCACATGATGGTTTAGATTATAGTACATTCCAGTTGGCTGGGCAGATTTTCCAGGCAGTGGGCTCCTGACTGTTACTAATTCCTTTAGTCTACCCCATTGGAAGTAGGACTGAGGCAGGTGCAAGAGAGACCTGGTGGCGCAGCAGGGGATGGGGAGGACGCACCCACCCTGAGTCCTTTTTTTTTTTTTAATTTTTTTTTTTATCCTTACCTGAGGACATTTTTGCATTTATCTTCAGATAGAGTGGGAGGGAGAGAGGGAGGATGCGAGAAAGAAACATCGATGTGAGAGAGACACATCGACTGGTTGCCACCCACACGGGGACAAACTGCAACCAAGGTACATGCCCTTAGCGGGAACCGAACCCAGGACTCTCTGGTCCACGGGGCAATGCTCTAACCACTGAGCAAAACCGGCCAGGGCCCACCCTGAGTTCTAAAAAGAGAACAGGAAAACCAGCTCACCCACCCCATGCCTCATGCAGTTCTTGGATACACCTCTAGTGCCTTCTTCCCTCACTGTGAAGGGAATGCTGGTCATGTTCTCGCTGTTCTGCCAAGTCCCTCCCGCCTGTACTTCAGAGATTTGTCAGCGCTCCAGGAGAAGGATGGAGGTTAGGTTTTGCATTTTTGGAACTTGAATCTGGGGAATGGAAATAAAGCAGTAGAGACTGTGACTCAAGAAGCTCTCACTCACCTGCTCCCCAAATCAGACCATCTGCTCCAAGCAGGTTGGTGAGCAGGGTTCCTGAATATTCACTGCCCAGACCCAGACACATATGCACGCTCACCACACACACATACGCACACGCGCACACACACACACACACACGAATGCACACACACACTCCCCTCTTCTCATCTGAAGGCCACACCCTTCCAGCCCAGGATTCTCTCTTCCTGGGCTCTCGGTTCTCCCTGCTCTCAGGACTCGAGCTCTTCCCATCTCAGGTAGCGTGCAGATGCAGTCTTCATGGCCCTTAGGCCTGCCCTGCTGTCCATACCTTTTCCAGTCCAACTGCAATAATCCCGGTTTTCCTGTCCCCTTATTTTCTGTGACCCCACAGAGCACTTGCAGGGTAAGGAAAGGACAAGTTTAGAGTTCAGTTCAACAAAGCTGAACTAGGCCCTGGCATCACAAGGAGGGCAATGGCATGGTCCCTGCCTGCAGGGGCTCCACTGCTTTGATGCATCTGCCTCAGCTCTTGGCCAGATTTCATGCTCTTGGGGGTGAGCCATGACTGGGTGCATCTCACAAGGCCCAGTTCTGCAAACACATCACAGAGTCAAGGCTGTGGGGGTTAAAAGTAGGTTAACTGTAACTTGGTAAGTGGCCTCGTTGGTTAAATTTGTTGGAATCCATGCTGGAAGCAGGGTTGGATGTTAAGGAGGGAAGATCAGGTTGGAAGGAGATGGAGCATCATTTCTGAGAGCTTCAACTCTACCTGCCTTCTAAAGTAAGCCAGAGGGCAAGTGCTCTTTTCCAGGTGTCTTCCCCCAGCATCCTCGGAGGCAGGAGAGGTTTGGTCAACATCGCGCGCAGCAGACACATTCTGCATGCTCACTACAACTGCAGGAGCCTCACCTGCTGAGCAGGGCCCTTCAAGCCAGAAACTCCACCCCACCGAGCATCGCAGGAAACCTGGGTTAATCCTGTTTCTGTGACTTGCTGGGTTGTCTGTGTAGACTCAGGGTCCCCAGAGGGCAGGGACCTGGAATGTTTAACTATGTACAGTACTTGTCTTTGGTTCCAGCAACATTTACACACGGTACATGCCACAGGCACATTGTATGAAATATATCTTTAATTTTTAAATGCTTTTATTTTGAACAGGAAATATGTGCAAAAGGTACAAAAGTACAAAGAATCACCACCGTCTCACATTGTCCTCTAGCACGCCGGTCTCTTAGGTCACCAGGGCAAGTACTGTAACCAATTTCTTTTGTGACGTTCCAGAGATAGTCCACGCATACACAAGCATCTATCTATATTAGTAAATATTCTAGGTCATGGCTACGTGGATATTTTTATTCATTGTATTCTTAGACAAGTATGTATACTTCTGCTTTTTCGGCTGGCATGGGCCGAGGTGCCTTTACGAGAAGTGGTAATGTTAAGTGTTTTCATAACACACAGCATGCATAATGGAATGCACCGTGGCGGTTAAAGCAGTCGCCTCGGCGATGATGACACCGCCGCCCGCGAAGATTTCGGCCGGGCCTGGTGGTTCTGGCCCGCGAGGGTCGCGCCGGAGGGCGCAGTGCCCAGCTCCCGCCGCACGATGGCGCCCGCTTCCTGCGGACCCGGCCCTCGGCGGCGGCGTAGACAAAGGCGGGCGCCCGGCCTCCCCCGCGGGGCCGCGGAGGCGGCGGGCGCCCCGGGTGGCCACGGCCGCCCCTGCGCGCGAGCCCAGCAGCTGCCGCCCGAGCCTTTGTCCTGCCCCGCCTGCCCTTGTACTAAAGGACAAGGCGAGAGGACGCTGGGCGCAGGCGGCCCCAGCACGGCACCCCCACCTCCACCCCCGTCCGGACCCAGCTCCCACCCACACCCCAAAGCTCGGCCCCACGCGAGCTGGGTTAAGGGCGAGAAGCTGGGCCTGGTGAGCGCGAATAGCGTCTCAATGCCTGCCCAGGAAGCTTCCCTCTCCTTCTACCCCTTCGCAAAGAATGTTGTGCAAACGGTGGAAAGTGGGATAAAGAATTCCGCGCTGTGGTTTCCCCCGCCGCCCGGCCGCCCAGTGGCAGTGCTGCAGGGCCGGCGTCCCGTCTGCGGGGGACACGCGGCATTTAGATCCGAGTGGGAGCTAGTGAGCGCCGGGCCTGGCTCTCCCAGGCCGGTCTCTGGGGGCCCAGGAAACTTCCCTTCTGTCCTCACACCCCCCAGGCCTGTGGCCCAACAGAACTTTCTGTGATGAGGGGCATGTTCTGTATTTTCACTGTGCAGTATTCATTAGTCATTAGCCACAAGTAACTATCGAGTTCTTGAAGTGTGGCTGAAGAAATGAATTCTTGATTGTATTTCATGTTAACGAACTTCAAGTAGCCACACGTGCTTGCAGTTTGTATAGGTCCATGGTGTACCCTCTTGGACCATGCAGATGTAAGGGCTCAAGTTGATCTGGACACCTGAACACGTAGTTATGTTGCTAACAGCAACATTTTGTAGAGTCACATAAAGCAGGGAGCCTGTGCCTGTTGCATCTGAAAAGGTGCCTGGAAGTAGCCGGTAGGGAGAAAAAGGTGGTGTCAGTTGAGTTTGTTTTGGCTGTTGGCATCACTGGCTGGTGGAAGGTGGGTTATGTCACTGCTGTCTTCCCTGACCGTGGGATAAATATTAAACAAAGACAGTATCGTTGTGAGTTAGGAGGGAGTGTATCTGTGGGATTCAAGACAATCCTGGGTAAAGAAACCAGAGGACTGGACGTGTTTCTTCCTGGGCCAGAATGTCTTAGATGTCCAGCTGACTTCTCACTCCTCATCAGAGTGTCGTTAAATGGACAATACACAAGTTCCCTCCAGCAGAAACCAGCAGGGTTCTGGTACTTCAAGACTGCTTATAATCACCTAGCTCTTCCAAGAGTGTAAACCAATCAACAACTTCCGTTTATTTTTATTGGAGATAAACATGTACACTTTTGTAGGTTCCCTGGTCTAGTTTATTGAATGTTTCCAGTAAGCAATTCAATTATGTGACTGTTTCCTAAAATCTGAAGTGGATGCTCCCTTTTGATTTTTTAAATAACGTGTGTGGTGGGGGTGGTGGTGGTGGTGGTGGTGGGAAAGGGGCAAAGATGGACCAAGAAATCTTGTATTACCTTTAAAGATTGTGTGCCTTCCAGCCTACTCTGCAGTAGTATCCAGAAATAGACGTGTGAACACTGACATCTTTAGCCTAAGAAGCTAAAGTTGATGGAAGTGTCCTTGCCCATAGTAGGCATTCAATACATATTTGGTAAATTTTTAGTGAGAAGGGAATAGGCCATGATTCCATATCCAAACTGTCTTTGTGGGTTGTCCATCCCTTTTTGTTTTGTTTTGCTTTTCCCCTGGAGATGTTCCCAACCACAAATAAAGAACAAGGGGGAAAATAGTTAAGCACACCTAGAGCTGCGTCCAAACAAAAGAGGAAAGAGACTAAACAAACCCAAGGTTTTCTATTTCTCTCTGAGCCAAGTAATCCCTTTGATTACATCTAATACCTGCCAAAACCCAGATGGTGTGCCCACCCATCTCCCGTGTGATAATGCCACATTGTGAAATCTACCCATTAATATTAATTGTCAGCCAGAGAATCTGTCTGAACTACTAAAGCTTGAGATTGCCTTGAGAAAGCAGGCCCTGCCTTAGCAGGGATTTTAAGATAATTCTCATTCTTTCATTCCGTATCTCACATATGTAGAATGTTAAATAATTGCCCGAGAATGCTTTTCTCATTTCAGCGCATGTCTGCCTCTCGCAATCCAGGTCTTAAACCACTGTTCACTTGGGGTCTACACCTGCTGACCAAAATATTACCTTAAACTGCCGTGGGCTTGCCAGTCATAGGTGGGCACCCTCTGTTCCCCAGATAGAGAGAACTTTAACTCCCTGGGAACTGTTTGAATTGAATGTGCCCTAGCTTGTGACGCTTAACTATTTCCCTTTTATTTTTCTCCCTCTCAGTAATTGACTTGATAATCCTTGAAAAGTCTTACAGAATCTGTTTTTTTTTTTTTTTTTCAATTATTGTGTGGGTCTTCCGGAGGAAGGAAGGCAGAGGCAGAAGAGAAGGCCTGGGAAGAGAACTTGAGGTGCAGGCACCGTCGGGGTGCCGCTCCTGGCTGATAATCCCATCTGGTGTTTCATTTGGACTCTGAGCATAAACGTGCCCAGGTCAGCTCCTCAGTTTGATCTGTCTTCCATGTCTCCACGTTGACCTGTCTCGGCATTGCAGTTTCTGCTGTGTTCACTGAACATTTTTTTAAGCCACAAAATTTTAAAATCCATTTGTGCCTGAAACAGATATGAAAATTTAGTAGATGTGAGTTTTTCCTCTGGAGTCTCCCCCTTTATTCTCATGGGTTATGGAACAGTCACCTTTTGACAGTTGTCCTTAGAGCCAACACCTTCCACTTTATGAGTAAATGCAGAATCCAGCCCACACACTGTCTTTGTTTTTGCCAGGAGCATACAGGGCTGGCAAAGTGAATTAATTTAATAGTCGATGCCTCTTGTTCAAGGAGGTAGCTCTCCCTCACCTTGAGCTCGATGTCCGGCTGTGGCCAGGCTGCTGGGTTACTGACTGGGGTGGGGTGGGGGGCACCATGCAGACGAAAACTGGAAATGTTCTGTTCTTCTGGGCATAAATGAATGTTTACTTCGAAGTCCTGACAGTCTTTTATTAGCAAATATTAATTTCAGTTGAAAAAGCCAGAAGACCTTCCTGGTGCAGCATGTCTAAATAGACACTGAGATCATTTTTAAAAACACCTGCTGGTGTGTAAAGCAACCTTCCTCATGAAAAGAAGTAACTGCACAAGTGGCGGAAGCCAGTTTACACAGCTAAATATTTTGATTAATTTATTGCTATTATTTTACAAAATGTAAAAAAGCATTTGAATCGCAATTGTGTTCCCATTCCCAGCAAACTTTGCCATTCTGTTTTATATGAATGCTGCTTTTGGGAAGAGATGAAAAATGAGACAGCAAGTGCCTTTTTATAGAGAGGGGTGAGTCCCCTTGCCTACTCAGTCTTCTCTTTCTACAGGGCTGGTAGAGGTGGTGAAGGCCCTCGGTGCGAGGGGCAGGCTCGCTGGGTGCTCCTCAGAAGGAATTGTTCAGCAGTGGTGCACCCCCACTTCGGTCCTGCCTGAGGACATTTGCCTCCGTCGTGGGCAGGGTTAGAGGGGAGGCATGTCTGCAGGTTTCTCCTCTCCTCTTCCTGGAAAGTTGCCTTCTGATGCCAAAGACCAGGACAGGTTGTTACAAAGGCACCAGAAGGCAGAAATGAGCGCTTTTAAACAGAAGGTGAGTCACAAGGCCGACTTCTGTCTCAAGTGCTTCTGCTCAACCCTTTAAAAGAACCAAAATTAAATTTTAGACGCATTCATTGCACAAATAAGAGTGGGAGGTACACCAAATCACTTTGTAGAAGAGAACCCCTCTCAGAGAGTTTGTTTCACGTGTATATGTTTTTAAATGACCAACATTCAGGTTGTTATGGTGTTGGAAGGAATTTGCTTGCGGGTTCAGACCCTAACATTCCAAGCTTAGCTCTCAGCAAATGTTTATGACTGGCTTAAAGACCTTTGAAAAAGACACTTAATTATAACAAGGCAGCACTGTGCAAACATGCTAAAGTGATGTTTACACTACTCCATTCTCATCAGGTAGAAGAAACACAACAACAATATTAAGGCGCAGACAAGCCAAAATCAATGTGAAGAGAGATGAATATGCTCAATTGAAAAAGAGAATGCAGCCCTGGCAGGTAGCTCAGTGGGTTAGAGCATCGCCCCTGTACGCCACGGTTGTGGGTTTGATCCCTGGTCAGGGCACATACAAGAATCAGCCAATGAATGCATAAATAAAGTGGAACAACAAATCGATGTTTCTCTCTCCTTCCCTCTCTCTGACATCAATTTTTTAAAAAGAGAGAATATATGTGAAAAATACCATAAAAATTGTAAAGTATCACCACACGTAAAGTAATATCCTATTATCATAATGACCCCGAAGCCTTAAGACACAGCACAGCGAAAGGACAGCCAGTTTCCTACGGTGCTGAAGCTGTCTGGTGTTCCGTGTATTTATATCGTTAAGTTGCAGGATATCGAGCCATTTAATCCTCTTTGCAAACCAGTTTGTACCTTCATTTTTTTGCTGCGCCTTCTCAAAGGAATTTCCAGAAACCTGCAAACATTTCAGATGTTTCTTATGAGAACTCTAGATGGTAAAGTCAAAACAGAAGCCTGAGCAGTTCCAGCTAAACGTTCATTTTTAGGGAACAGCATATCTTGAGATGAGGAGGTCAATTTGAAAAACTGTGTGGGGATGATTTGAGGTTCATTATGTCTGAGTCTGTGGATGTCATTTAAACCCCCACATCACCCCAGGCCAGTTTATTTGATTTCCCTCCTAGAGGTCACTTACTGATGGGCTATGCTAATGCTGGTCCACAACAGCCCACTGTCCCAAAGCCAGAGCCCAGGAGGCAAAATCCAAATGTCCTGGAGGCCTTGGGTCTTTAGAATATTTGCTTGCAATTCCTACTCTGGTTGGAACAGAATCCATCCAAGGGTCTCTGAGCTGATGCCCTTGGAGCTCCAGGGGCTCCCCCAAGCCAGCATGGACCTGCTGATATGTTCTTATAAACACAAATGAAAAGAAATCTCTTTGGTGTCTAATCTGTAGTATCTGAAACCAAGTTTCCTTTTGCATAAATAAATTGAGGGTTAAAACTTTGAAAATAACCTACTTCCTCCCAAATCAGAAAAACAAACAGACATGAAACAGACTTCTATATTTCATTACCTAGGACCTTGAATTTTTTAATTGTCTAGCAGAAAGTTATTTAAAAATAATGGGCAGGGCAAAATAAACATGTAATTTGATAGTCCGTTAGCAACTCCTTTTACTTACTGCATGCAGAACATTTTCTAATTTTCCCTTTGATTGTAAATAGAAATCTAGTTTATTAAGCAGAAACATAGATTATTAATAAAGAAACCATTTGATGCCTGTAAAGTACTTTGAGGGTGAAAAGCCCCAACTAAATGGCAAATATTATTTTTATTGCAAACTAACGGGAAGAACTAAGCTAATGAATGCTTACAGAGCTCAGAAGTAGTCATCACACTCAAATTGCCACATACTGTAAACTATTAAACTTGTTTCTTAGATAGAGATGCATTTAAATTTTAAGTTGATACTTTTAATTTTTGCCAAGGATGAAAAGCAACGCTTACGCGTCTGTAATTTAAATAAGAATAACTCAAGGGTTTAATCATGTTTTACATTTAATAGAAGTTGCCTAAAATATATAACACTTTTGAAGGTATAGCAGCACAAAAAGGAAAAAAGAAAGAAAATGAAAAAAGACCAAGACTAATTTTCTGAGTTAAATTGTTACCACGGGATATAGCTTTTTATAAGTATCACTTCTTTTGAATAATAACATATCCATACACCAATCTACTTAAAAATAATACCCTACACAGATAAAGTGAAACCTGATGTTTTAGGGTTCAAGCTGAATGCTTTCTCTTTTGCATTTGGCCTTGATACTGTGGTATATATGTATGAAGAATGAAATCTTTTACTGATATTTGAAATAGGGAACCATATAAAGATAATACCAAGTCACAATGGATTAGTTAAAATGGAATTATGGATATAAGTCTGATTTTCTTAACATTTTTCTAGAGTCAGACCATAAGTGTTTGCTTGTGGTGTTGGTTCAAGTGGACATACTGTATATGTGTAAGTATTATGTTAAATTTGCTAATACATACATGTGACTATGTATTTACATAATTGGGATCCACACCCTTTGCTCATTCTTACTGGGAATAGATTTAATTTAAACCCCAAACAAATAATTTAACAAAGAAGCAGATAATAATCGTAAATGTTACAATGGCAACTACTTTGTTTAAGCCTCATATAAATATATATTTTGGCTAAATCCTGTGTGAGAAATCCATATGGGTTACCTGAGATTTTCCTCACTAAAAATGTCAAAGCAGTCTTCATTCTCAAGAGAGCTAGGTTCTGATCTGAGATCACAGCTAAGGTGGGCTGAAAGGAAAGCATTTAAAGACAATTTTCTTGTCTCTGCCCCCACCTCCACACGCACACATTCCAGGCATTTTAAAACGACACCATTAGGCTCCATGTCCAGGACTGGAAAACAAAGTCTCCTCCTGTTTGACAAGATTCAGCCTGCAGTGATTTTAGCAGCCAAGATACAAGATTTTTAAATTAGGGCCTTCCAAATGGAATATTAGCAGGCCCATATTAAAACAATGCTGGCAGCCCGTATGATGATACAGGGTAATTTTCTAATTAGCAGAGGCTGTTTGAAATGCAGCGTGGTGTCCCATTTTTCATACTGTTATTTTCTACCGGGTAGAACTGGAGAAGTAAAACAAAAGCCACGAAGCCTCCTAGTCGAAGTTCTGTGAATTGGTCTCTCCAGCCCTGTAAAGACAGAACCTCATTTCAAAGGGTTTTAACTCACAGAACTCAAGTGTTGCTGCACCAGGAGGGTTGTGCTAAACCCAGATCACCATCCAGCCAGTTTGAAAGATCGTTCTTCAGTTACTTGATTTTTAGTTTGTTTTTGATTTGTAATTTCATCCTTGGATTATTCATGTATTATTATCATCCTTGTTTCCTTAATATCTGTGTTTAGGTTCATTTTTTGAGCGGATTCAGCAAGGGCTGTGCATATAGTGGATGCTGAATAAATATGATTGTATGGTTTGAAGGCTTAGATATCCTCAAGTATCTGTTCTTAGAAATAGAAAAGAGGGGTTTCACCTTCATGAGTTTGGGTCTTTGGGGAAACTGGGTCATGGGGAGGGGTAAGGGTTGAAGGTAAAAAGTATTAGGACTTACACAAGGAAAGACACATTAGATTCTTTGACATAAAGATGTCAAATATAGAAAAATTCAAAGAACATTTTTTTTTTTTAATATGTGAAGATTCTGAAAGTCAGTCATCCTGTGCACGTACATAGCCATCACTGTCGGTAACATCATCTTCAATTGTGGAGGAGAAAGCAACACATATTCCATTCCTGGTAAGGTCCGAGTTGTGTCATTTGCATAGGGAGAGCTTCTTCTGCAGAATGGCAAACAGAAAAATAGGTTCAATAGCAGAGAACAACGTGTTTTTACTCATCCTCCAGGTGCCTCCGGGTTCCATTTTTTTTTCAAAGAGCATGTCATCCCTCCACACCCCACTCCAAAGCCTCAAATGGTTTTTCACTGCTTACAGAACTTGGTCAAGACAGTGAAGCATGGCATGCGATGCCCTTCCCAAACTTGCCCAACCTCTCTTTCCAGACGTCTTCCTACCACTCTGTGCTTTAGCTACACCAGGCGAAGTGCAGCCATCCAACTCACCAAGCCCGTTTGTGTGCCCGATCCTGGCTCAGGCCAGTTCTTCCACCTGGAGTGCTCTTCCCACATCTCCCCACCTAGCAGAGCCATCCTCATCCTTCTCCAGCAGTTGAGAAATCTCCTGCTTTGGGGTGCCTCCTTGATCCCTTCTTTTTTTTTTCCTATCCCCAGTCTGACTTTTTCTGTAGCCAGATGTGTGTACACCTGGACAGTGAAGTGCTTGACCTGGGGATACGGAACTTTTTTTAAACCTTCAGTCCCCTCCACACTTGGTATAGGTCCCCAGGTGTGGTAGACACTCAAAAGCACCTAGTATTACATTGGCTCTAAATAAGGGGCCTTCTTACTTCACATTATACACAGTATTCAATAGTCTATAAGTTGGAGGGATTGGTTATGAATTAAAAGCAAAACAAAAACAATAGCTGCCATATTCAAAGAATTACACTTTGAGCCCAGCCACAGTGGCTCAGTTGGTTGAGTGTTGTCCTGTGTGCCGAAAGTTTCCAGTTTGATTCCCGGTCAGGGCACATACCTGAGTTTCGGGTTCAATCCCTGGTTGGGGCGCATATAGAGGGCGACCAATCAGCATGTCCTTGGGTGAGGATTTAAAAAAGGAATAGAAAAAGAATTACACTTTGAGTAAAAAGAGAGTGAAAGCAGCTGATGTTTAGGGTCATCCGGAAGCATTTTTCGGCCAGCTTTTCATTCCTTTCTACCCCATTGCAACATGGTAGGCACGAGAGTTTGGCATGACTTGGCCCACTCTTCCCTAACCCTGGCACAGCCTGATCAATGCAGACACATCCTATGAAGTTTGGCTTTTTGATCATAGTGGAAATGTCTCTCTACAAAAGAACAGGGCACTTTCACCCCCAGAACAGCCAGGCTTTAAAAAAAAAAAAAAAAAAGAAAGAAAGAAAGGAAAAAAATCTACCATATTAGTCTGTGATTAAATGAATAGAATTGGAATTCTTTATTCTTAGGATGATGAAAAATCAATGTGCTCATATGAAATGTCTGAGCCAGGGATATAGTTTACAAAGCAGTACATTCACCTCTGCATTGGATCTCCTGTTAGACTCCTTGCACTGAGGATTCCTGAGTTAGCCTCTTCCTTGCCCGAATGTCAACTTGGTACATCCTAGATGATTTTTTCACTATTTCTGCTGGTGGAATAGTAAATTCCATAGGACCCTTTTGCCAGGCCATCAACTACTGCAATAGTCATGGATGGCAGATCTACCTACTACCTACTTTCTTTCCCACAAATGATAAGCTGCATTGTTTATCATACTTCTTTGTATCTATGCATCTATTTGATGGGTTATGTTTTTTCCTCCAAGTATGGGTTCATGGAATTAAAAAAAAAATTTTTTTCCCACTCCCAGAGTACTTTGAATGTTCTTATAGGTCTCTGATTTAGTTGACACCTTTGCCCAAGTTAGGGTTACTGCACACTACAGTCTACTTTATCATAGCAATTCAGGGGGCTTATAGAGTAGTAGACAGAGATAAACAGATTTGCACAATACACAGGAAGAGCTCCAGAACCTGACTCTTCTGATAGAACATATGTAAGTAATTAAGAAAAAAAATAATTGCATGTTTGAGAAGGTGGACTCACCAAGCAGTTGTTGAACTATAAAAATGCATTAAGTGTAGTCAGTTTCTTTTTTTAATTATTCAGGAATGTTGTTTATGTTATCATGAAAAAAAGAGGTGAGAAAATATATTCGGCAATTTTTGGTTTTTCCCCATTTGAGCAGATGGCGATTTGTAGTTCAAAATTTGTAACTCAAATTATTTCACATTTTTATTAATCAGTACAATATGTTTTTAAAACAACAAACTGCACTTAGAAATATGAGTGTAAGTTCCCCAATTTGCCTAGTTCCATCAGAGAACAGTTTAAGAATTAGAGATTTTGTTAACAGTATTGAGAAACAGGGCATTCTAGTTCAGTATTTAAATTGTAATTATTTTTATTCCTGTGTTCAGAGTATCTCATATGGGGGAGGGGGCTGTTGAAATAGTACAGAAAATTGCAATGGGGAGCTGTAAAAAGCTGGGAGAATCTGTTTCAAGATGTTTGCTTTTTTTGGTAGAACAAAAAGTGCATTTTGTCAGAGACAAATATTTTTGTGATAAAAAAAACATTTTATGTGAAGTGTAGATTGGACTTTTAATATAAAAAAGAAATGTTAAGCCATTCTATTTTAGGAAGGTTTGGCGTCTTAGAATGAAAGCTGTTAGAACTGCATATATTGGAATGTTCTCACAACTGTTGTCATCCTATGTTCCCCTGCAAACCTGTTAAATTGCATGAGTGTAGAAATAAGGGAGCTTTCTTCTTATTATTAATTGACACTCATTTTTAGCTGGCATGTGCTAGCAGGTCTTTCCAGACAGACCTCAGACGGTACAAGGCAGAGCTTCAATCTGAAAGTTTGGGGAGTATTCTAAAGCTCTGTAATATGGAAGCTAGGAAGTGTAATATTAAAGTGATAAACATCTTATATTCAGTGTAATTCACAGTTTCTTTCATTCTTTCTACTATCTATAGATCTAAATCAAAACAAATTCCATAAAAGAGGGGGTTATTTTCAAGCACATTTTCCTTCAGAGAGCTCTTGAATATTTTATCATATCTATTTCTATACATATGCTATACATTTCTAGATCCCTGTTGAACAAAATCCAAGGTGATGATTAAAAAAAAAAAAAAAAGCCAAACCTATGACATTAGAATTCCTAGGAGATATAAAGTTAGCCCTTGTAAATGTAATAAACTTTGTTTTGGCAATTAAGGAATACACAGAGATATTAAGTCAAAGAACAATATGTCTGAACTATTGTTTTTTTTTTTTTTCCAGGAGGTTATTAAAAATGTATTTCAAATTACCAGAGTGACAGGAAAAAATAAAAAATAATAACTTAAAAACGGTTACATTTTCCTTTGCTCTTGAGAAAGCATATTGGATTTCATACGAGGTGATTTCCAAGTAGAATATTTCCAAGCACCAAATATCCACTGTAGGATGCCTTAGAGCCCACCCCCACCCCCCATTCCCAATAGTGAGACTTTCTGGGCTCTCCCTGCAACAAACTGTGAATGGGTGGGCACTTCAACTGTCACCGGGCACTGGGAATATATGGATTTTCTGGGTGTCTCTCGAATTTTGCTGAACCCTGGTATTTAGACAAGCTCTTCACAAGGTCAAACAAAAAACCAGACCCGGATCCCGGTGCTGCCCAGGATCAAATGGGGCAGGAAGGGTAAGCTTACGATGTGAGGAAGGCATCTCTGGTGTCTGAACGGCGTCTGCGTTCTCAAATGGTTAATTCCCCCAGGCTGTCATATTGCATAAACAGATCCTCCTTTAATAAAATTAATTAGGTTCTGAGCTTTATAGGGTGATGCCCACTGACCCTTTACATGCCTATTGTTCCCAGATCCGAGCGAAAGAAAAAGGAGAGGCTGCCCAGTCGACAAGAGAGAGACCCAAACGGAAAGATTAGGAATCTCAAGTAGGAGCTGGAAAGGAGGGTAAAGGAAGCTAGGTAATGTTTGCTTCTGCAACGAACTTAAAAAAAGAAAAGAGAAAACCCAAACCAACAGCGCGGTGATGGGGTTTTGTTAATTTCGCTTTTGCACGCGCCGCGAAATTCAGGCTGCGTGGAGCTCCAGAGAAACATCTAGAGTAATTGCAGAGTGCGGGGACGCGCAGCTTCGGTTCAGACAAGACCCGAGGCGCAAGGGGCAGGGTGAGGTGGAGGGCACCAGAGGGTCTGCAAAAGAAAAACAGGAACCTGCAAACCCACTTAGATTCCCACTACATCCCTCCCTCTTCTCGCTGCCCATGCAGCGCTATCCCGGGCATTTCATGGCACAAGTTGCTTCTGATCATTCTTTTAAGTTTGCTAAGGGAACTCCTAGAGGGTGGAGCGGGAGCTGGGATAGAGAAAGGTGAGCCGAGGGCCGTGGTCTTTCTCTTTTTTCTTCTTCACCAGGGGCCTGAGGTACCCGTCCTGGGGATTAAGAGAGCGCATCCCTGGCGCCTCTGGTCGAAGGAAACCTGAGGCACGACAGCAAACATTGCCCGATTTTGTTAGAAAAAATTTTTAAAGGGAAAGAAAAGAATCGTCGACCGGATGTTTCCAATTACAGGGGAACCAGAGAACAGAAAGGGGGGCGTTTGGCATGGATGGGGCAGGATTTGGAGAGGGTGGGGGTTGGAGGTGGGAAGAGACACAGTGGGGTAAAATGCAAGAGATGAGGCTTCTGTGAGGAGAAGAGGAAAATAGGAAAATGAAGCAGAACTACAAAAATGACAAAGTGTTGAGTGCTGATTTATTGCAGAAGCCTCTGGTCATTTCCATATATTGAAATGCGCCCAAGCGGCCAGTCAGTCAATTTCTTTTGAGCTGCTGCCGCGGCTGCCCACGGGCTGCCCACGTGACTCCCCCTCAGTCAGCCTCTTTACCACCCAGCCCCTGAAACAGACAGAAGAGGAGGAAAGAAAGGGAGTGAGGCAGAGCAGGCATCTGTGTACTGTAGTGGGTGATGTGGAAAGGAGACATTTGTGGGGGTCTTTGGGAAAGGAGGAATGTGGCCTGGGGAGGGCAGAGGTAGGTTTCATGGTCCACTAAAGTGTTCCATTCAGTTACCTCCCTCTGGAATCTTTCCATCTTTCTCTCTCTTTTTCCTCAGTCTTCTTTTCTTTATCTCTCCCCTCTTAAGCCATTGGGAAAGGGGACAGAATATACAGAGACAGAGAAATCTATCTACAAATACATAATGGGGATGAGTGTGGAGATGCAGAATATTCAAGTCAGAATTGATTTTGGTGTCTTTGATACTATCCGTTGCTTTGGTAGATTTTTCTTAAAGAAAGGTGTGTGTGTGTGTGTGTGTGTGCATGCGCGAGCACACACACACACACACACACACACACAAATCTGAGATAAAAGCCAGTGAGTTGTTAAAAAATGAATTTGCAGCATTAGAGCTGTTAGCATCATTCAGCAAGCAGCAAGCTTGATAATTTCCAGGTGTTGGGGAAAGCCGTTGTCCGGGAGTTCTTACAGAGCTTATAAATCCCTGTTGGGAGGGAGGGAAAAAATCTTTGGAGGTGAATGAAATATCAAATCACAAGACTCCTATGTAGATTTATGATTGCATAAGAAGCTTGATCATTTCCATATACTGAAATGTGCTGTCCTCCTGAGCCTGCCCAGCCCTTCCAGGAGACTAGGCGCTCCGTTCTGCCTTGATCAATGTTGACTATGAAGCAAGAAAGGAGGGGGGTGGGGGTGGAAAGCAGGCTGGCACCAGATGGAGCGGGGTCTCGGGAAAGGTCAAGGTTAGCCCAGGCTGCTATTGAGTCGGTAGCAGCCTCACAGATAGATCTCTGCCTGGAAGGCACCCACTGGGGCTTCTCAAAATCAAATCTAATAGAAAAGGCAGTCACAGAATGAAATCGCTTCATCTGAATGCTAAAATTGTTATTAGGCTACATTAGAGAGATATCAGGCACGTGGTTACCAAAAAAGGGAGCATGCTAGCAGTTTGTGTCTGAAAGAAAAGCTATGAATATGTTGATAACATCAGTAATAGGCAAGTAGAAGAGATGGGTATCTTTTATTTTGTATTTTTTGTCTGAAGACCAGATTAACTTATTAAATGAACATTTTGTTCTCTCTTTTTAGCAGAACAACTTTGGAATTCTTCTTTGGTGGGTGGGAGGAGTGTGTGTGAAAGAAATCATTCAGTCTGACATAGGTGATCCTTATTGATCAAGTTTGAGTCACTTAAGGAATTTTGTTAGCGTCTTTCGCCAGGTGTGTGTGCCTTTGGAAATTTGTTCCTCAGGCTTTAGAGGTTGACACTGCTATGGAAATCAGTCTTTCTGGTTTTGGACCACTGGAAATCTGTCAGAGGTCTTCTTCCTCTCCCTCTCCTTCCGCCTCCTCTTTTTCCATTTGCATTCTTTTTGGAGATAGAAGTGTTTCTGGAGAAAATTTAGTCTCACAGGCAAACCCCAGCCTAGGAGAGTGCCCGGGACAAGATATACATCGCCTATTGGGGTAGCCACACTAGTATTTTTCAGACAGTCTTTCCCCCCAATTATCATAATGAAACCCACATTAGCTGTTTTTAACCTACAGCACAGCCATATCTTAAAGAAGGATTTAGTCTTGTAAAATAAATGCGGGCTACACTAGATTAAACATGATGACTGCACTCCAAGGGTTAATAAATTTAGAATTAACAGATCATCTCAGCTTGATACAGCTACTATAGATGATTTAATATGCAGCCTAACCAGGTTGACAGTCAGCTCACAGATGCAGATAAGATCAAACAGTCTCTTGATTCAATAGATGGAATGGTTGCACTCAGTGTCTAGAAGGTGAGTGACAGAACATATATGGCAGGGGTTCTGCTAAAGAGGAGCTTCGATTCCCAACTGCTGTTTTGTGCACTGGTTTTCTTTTTCTAACAGTTCACCTTCTGTGGCAATAAAACCCAGAGCAGGGGCTTAAAATTCTCCTCATCATGTAGAGTAATGGGAGCTTGTTTAAGTTTTGAATAAGGAAAAGATGGATACCTTTAATATCAAGATCTATTTCTAATTAGTTCTGCCTGGTAACTAATATCTACCAGGTACTCTCCCTCTCTCTCCTCACGGGCTCCCAGGTCAGGGTTCTTATAGACAGGATACAAGATTCCTGGATAATGCCGATAAAGCCAGGCTTGTTGCTGAAATTATATAGGTAATTTCCTTAGTCCTCTACTTTGCTCTAGCTGTGAAGTTCTGAACATGGAAATGAGGTGCAGAGCCAAGTTGAAATTCAAACTCCAGTACATAGCCAGTGTGAGGGGTTTACCCTAGGAGAGAGCTTACATTTCTGAAACTGGTATTAAAACACTGCAAAACTTGGGGGCTTGGGCATTGGAAGACTGAGGCGGAGCTAACAGAAAAAGTTGAGTATCTGTGTCATCAAGGCTCACTTTGATGGCTCTAGCTAGAGTTTCTAATACCTGAGTTTTTTTTTTTTTTTTTAAGGTGTAACTCCCTTTATCTGTTTCAACTCTAGTATTTAAACAAGACAAAAAAAACCAATCTTAATAGAAGTGTATGTGATCTGATGTGATAGACAAGTTTATAACAGTTTTTATGATTTGATCAAGAGCAAGGGCTCCTTCTAAACCCATTAGATTCTGTCATGTGAATATATATTCAGGCAATTTAAAAATGCATATTATGTATTCAATAGACCGGCACAGGTCTGAATTGTATTGTGTTATTCTCTTCTATCAAACCCCCCCCCCCGCAAGTCTTAATAAGAAAATCTGTAATAGAGTGACTATAGAGCTACGGCAATCAGTTTTCCAATGTTCCTAACTTGGTTGTTTCATTTATTTATTTTATTTCATTTTATTTTTGAATATCAAACTGTCCAGTCCACACTATGAGCTAATGGCCCACAAAATTTTCCTTTAATAAATAAAGCTATTTAAAATTGAATAATAGCTTTACACACTGTTAACACTTTAACTTTTCCCTTCCAGCCTTAATGTCCTAGTGGGTAGCATGATAGTCTTCTAATTCAGAATTTAGCATTGTTAGACAACCTGTAGAAATTTCTTACAATATTTCATTCTTTAAAAATGCTGTTTCGAATGTTCGTGTGCTATGCTTCTTTTTTTTTTTTTTTTAGAAATAAAATCTATCTCTATGTAACCTGCACATTGAAAGGTTTTGAGATAAAAACGAATCTTCCAAATTTTAGGCTGAGGAAAGCCTTTAAAATGAATTTGTAACTGGCAGGAGGAACTCTGAAGGCAGGTATGGCTGTTCCTGGAGCAGGGGTAGTGGGCATTTATTTCACATATTAACCAGATCTAAATGCTTCCGAATTTCATTCTTCCTTTCTTGGACAACCTGTGATTGCAGCAGGGGGCACTACCAACATACGAATTACTTGGAAGTAGGAAGCTCTGGTTTCCCGACTACTTGGAGGCATAACCACTGAAAACAGTTATCTCTCAGAAATTTGCATATTTATGGTGCCTCCTGCAGGTTCCTGTGATTGCTTTACAGTCAGGAAAGGTAACAGAAAAATATATATCCTCCTTTAAAACATGAAAAAGGATCATATAGGAACAGTGAGTCTAATAGGAGACTAATCCTTGCAAAGCCTCTAGCATGAAATTTGTTCTGGAACATTTTTGTTTTAGGGATTGAAGGGAATATTTTGGAAGTTTTAGGCTCTACATATCTGATTCCTTAAAAATAGATATAGGAAAATACTTAACATTTTGAGAAAAAAATTAGCATAGGGTTACTTATTCATGGAATGAATACCTCTAAAGAACAGAAAATCCCTTACAGACATAGAAAAGCCACCCAATAGATCATTTAAAAGCCTAGTTCCATGGCACATATATTTTTTCTAGTCCTAGTCATAAGCAATGAACAAATGTGCAGTGTAGCTTTGGATATAAAAGTTAATTAGGTCTCAGAAGAGAATAGTTTCATTTTTATTGGCTCTGAGTTCCAAGGATACCTTTGATACACCTCTTCTTTCAGCCCTTTTTGACCTTCTTTGTGGAAACTGTACATGGGCCAGACACTCTGGCTTGTTTGGTTCTGGATGCCAGATTTCTGTCACTCTGCAGGATCTTTTGAAAAGCATCCCTCCAAAGTAAACATCATAACTGAAATCACACCCAGAAAAATCTAATCTTATCTCCACCTCAGGACCAAGGTGCAGTTAACGTGATGTTTTATCAGGATTTTAGTTCAGTGAGAGATTTCATACATACACTCTTCAGTTGGCAATACTTGAATGCAGAAATATGGGGGCTGAAGCTTTAATTCTGAGTCGTTCAGTCTCCGTGTATCTTCATCAGAACCTTATCCTTATTTTATCACAAGTCTGTTGTACTTAATCTCCTTCCTTCTTAAAAGGCCAGTGCACAATGCTCATAAAACTGTTATCAGCAATCATCAGCAAACATCCTTACTGATGGTGGAATTCCACAATGTGCAGCCTTCTCTGTATCCCATCCTTTCTATGGAAATGCCTATCAAAATCAAGGGGATGAAAATAATTTTTCAAGCAATTAGACTTTACACAATAAAGACACCATGTAGTAAAAATAATATGTGCTATCAATAATACGTGGTGACATAAACGCCCAAACGGCAAGCAGAAGGATTCTCTTATCACACATTAGTCACCACAGCAGTTGTGTACTTATGTACTGCCTTTCAGTGTGACATTAGGCGATATATCTATTTGTTATTCTGGCTAGGGAAATTCTCATTAAAATAATTACTGCCATCATCTTATTATTTCAGTGCAAGTTTATCCACAACATTTGGGCATTTGCTATTATGTTAAAAAAAAATATATATATATATATACACACACACATCACCATTAATATTTCCTTGCTGTTGGTCAATTTTTGGTCCCTAAAAAGTGAAGAAAAGAAACTGCCTGATATCAGGGGTTGTTTTGCCCATTTTAGCTCCCATAGTGAAAAGCTTCGCTTCTTTCTTATAGAATATTTAAAAATTGAAAGTAATGAGTCATAACATTTTTTTTTTTTTTTTAGAGAAAGGGAGAGATAGCATGCCCCCCAATGGGGATGAAGCCCACTACCTGGGCATGTGTCCTGACTGGGATTCAAACCGGTGACCTCTTGGCTTGGTGCATGGGTCGATGCTCAGCCACTGAGGCACACCAACTGGGCTGAATCACAACTTTTTACCATTGTCAGAAATGGATTAATTTTGAACATTTCTACAAACCAGATATCATGTCAATCTTACTGAGGGTAAAATACCTGAAAACACAAGCCTGAGCTCAGCATTTAAAATTTTCTTTTTGTCACATTAATTTTAAGAGATTGAAATCTTTAAATGTGAAGATCAGTAGAAATAAAATAATGCAGTTTAGAAAGCTAAAGATATTACTAAAGTTAAGTCATATAATTTTTTTAAAGTACTTCTGTTTTGGTTTGAGGCTGTTTTTCAGTTTGATTTATTTATGCTAAGATAAAAGAAAAAAATGGAGAGTTGCAAGTTCCCATTAAGGAGAGTTGACTTCCTGTAAAGCACATGTTTTAAAATGAGTATATTTTTAACTTTCTAGAATCTTTAAATCAACACATCCAAAAGATCTAAAATCTTTAGCAAAATCCCTTTATGTGCATAATATTCAAATAAATAATTTACATATTTTCCCCTCATATGTTTACTGTCAAAAACCAATTTTATTTAAAAAATTCTCCTACTAATTAAGCTCGGAATTCAAGATTGAATATTTTGAGAAGAGAGGGTCATGATTCTTTCCCCATTACATCTGAAGAGCACACACTGATATTTCCCTTACTCCCTAAGCAAGGCCATAAAAATCACTGTTTGAGGATGGGTAGGGGGCAATTGCTACTATAAGTCTTGGTGAGCCTTACCTCTTTCAAATTAGAACCAGCTAGAACAGGCTTTGATATTTAAAGAAGGTAGTATCTGGAGAATCAGACTCCAGAATTAGTCTCTCAGAGTTACTCTGTGTTACAATGCACTTGGATTTTGGCTGTTTAAATATTTTATTGCATTTCAAAATCTGAGAATTGAGAACAATAAAAAGAATATTTTATCTATGGTATATAGGAATTTGAAGTTTCTGGGAATCTAAGTGGTCTACTTTGTAAGCCTTTATTCACAAACCAGACATTTCCTAGGGTCCTACTCTGTGCTGAGAGGAAAATGAAGGCGGCTCTGCCCTATAAGCACTGACAACCCAGGACTTGACATATACACAGAAAGACATGCAATTGTTTCCATCTGATGCAAATGGGCTTGCAGTTTAATATGTTTAGGTTAGATAGCCTTACAAATGACCCATACTTAACTATTTAAAAAGTGAAATAATATAACTTTCTACTATATGCATATTTAATTTATTAGTGAGCAGACACAAATACCTGTGTCTTTTTCACCTGCAGCAGCAACTAAAAATACATTTGTGGAAATTCATTCCTTGATTCAACAAGTGTATTAAATACCTACTATGTGTTAAGGAAGTGAAACAATGTCATTTTAAAAAATGATACATTCACAAAAGAATGCTAGAAGTAGTCTATACTATTGTCTAGAAAACAAATGTAGTACAGAAAGCTCATTTCTCAAAAGTAACTAGTTAATCTATTTAATAACATCATAAAAACTAAAATAAAACAAAAAACAAAAAACCAAAACCAATAGATTACCACAGATATCTATGACCAAACCTCATTAAGTTACCATTCTAATTTCTGGTAAATCAAGCTCTTTATCCAGAAAGTAAAAATCTGTTGTCAGGAGTGACCAGAGCTGTGTTTCTTCAAACAGATCCTTGCTAAAGGCTTAAAATCAGCAATGTGAAGCCAGGGCTATATAGAGCAGGGATAATAATGTGCATCTATCTGTATGGCTCTGGCATGTGTGACTCGTGAACTTTATGTGACATAAAGGCTTGTGCCTGTGTATGTGTATCTTAGTGCCTTAAAAAAAGCCATCCAAGAGCAGGAACCACGTCTCATGTCTGCTCAGTGCAGTGCTCCATAAAGAAAGAAAGAATAACAATTCTTAGGACCAGATTCTTTATTTTATAGGAACCTGGAGGCTTAGATAGCTGACCTTGTGTAAGGGATTTCTTTCTTTCTTTCTTTTTTTTAAGAGAAAGAGAAAACAGGCAAATTGTATACAACCAGGAGTGGGAAGCTGGAGACATTTATCCACTACCATGCTGCCAAAGAAAGATGAAATAGGAATAGGCATTTTCTACCAGAAAAGTTCCCTTTGCTAAATTTGGCAAGAAAAAAAAAATACTGATGATTAACTACCAGGAAAAAAAGTGTCTTAATTTCTGGAAAAGGGACTAGAATAGTCCCAGCTATTCAGTGATCTCTGGGAATGGTTGGCACACATCTGGAGTAGTTGTGGGCCTAGGTATTTGTCGAGTTTATGAGAACTGGCAGAGAGAAGGAAAGGAGCCTGGTGACATGTTTTGGTGACTGCTTCTCTTTTGTCACCTAGCTAATTCCAGAGGAGACCAACTAAAGCTATTGTGAAGTGAGAATTGTCAAGGCCGTATGGTAACTTAATGGTTTGATTTGGTGGTTTAATTCCAGGCAGAATAGAGAAAAGAACTGCTTTTCTTCCAGAAGTGAAAAGATTTCTAAATACAGACATGGTTGCTGCATAGTTCTTGGTGGATCTTTCTGTATGAAGTCAGTGACCTTAGGACCTGGCCACAAAACCCAGCCAAGGCCACATTTTGGTGTGTGTGGGGGAGGGACACAGAGCAGCATACATTTGAAAACTCCATTTTAATTAGTCTACAACCTAATCTTTATGGAATAGCTTTTCTAAAGCAAGAAGAGTTGAAGAAACCAGGGTTTGAAACTTTCCCCTTCATCTTCATCCCACTCCCCTCTGATGGACTTGTTAACTAGAGAAATCACCATCACCACCATCATCACCTCCATCACCATCCTGCTTTCCTTATGACAGAAGTAGCATCAGCCACATCATTACTAACAAACATTAATTGCATATGATGGTGGTGGTAGACCAGGTTAATAGAACATATTTTTAAAAATCTGGCCTATCAGATAATCCAACATACATTCTTCATCAATCTGTCAACAAAGTCAAGCAGAGAAATATACAGTGTTTGTGTATCATCCCAGGGTAGTTCAGTGCTAGTTGTGGCTTTCTGAACAAACCAAGTGTTACCAGGAAAGCTACAACTTTCTGACATAAGATGTTAATACCTCTTTCATTTTTACCATACTGTTGGTAGACAAGATAGAGAAGATCTGAAGTGCTTTATTGCTCCTTTTCAGTAAATTTATACATTTTCATCAGAATGTAATACAAAATGTATACCTCTGTGTATGTATATGAGGTTGCAACATTTCTTGACATATAGTCTTGATTTTTTAGTTGTTTCTCTGTCTCTCTCTCTGTATATATATTTTAATATATATATTTTTCATATATATCTTTTATAGGATAATAAAATAATAAAAACTTATAATAAAGGCAAAGAATGCTTGTCCAAATAAAGGACTAACTGCCATAAAATTTCTTTTTAGACAGTGAAGTCATAGCTAGCAGTTGGCAATAAGACCATCTGAAACAACTGAAATTCATTTCTATGATATTTTCTTAGAAAGAAAGGGAGGGAGGATTGGAGGAAAGGAAAGCTATACATAGATATCTATACCTATATGTATATCTATATATGTATATCTATATCTATATCTATCTATCTATCTATCTATCTATCTATCTATCTATCTATATCTATATAGAGAGATCTCACCTTCCTCAGCTGAGTTATTCTGTCTTTTATAAAACAACTTCACATCTGGACTGATAACTTGAATTCCACCCAGTGCCATTTAAATAGCCCAAGTTATAAACCTCTTAAACTTGGGGTTTATAATAGAAACGCTGACAGACCCTTAACTATAGTGCCTCTATAGTAATGAAAGCACAACTATTTCATTATAGCAGTGTCTGGCAGGGCTGCTATAATTAAGAGTCTGTCAGCGTTTCCATTAAAAACCCAAATTTTAAGAGGTTTTTAACTCACATTGTTTTAAATCACGTTGGACTGAAATTTACTGTACAAAATGTCAGACCAGATGTTGTGTGTGTGTGTGTGCATTGTGTTGCTTTTCCTTTTATTTACCCCCTCCTCCCAAAAGACGAAAATAGGTGAAGTTTGTTTTCACGATTATATGTGAAAAACATGTATTGAAAAAATTATTTCCTTGTTAAAAGGAAAAGATTCATGGTGGGGGGGGTGCATAGAGACTGAAGTTTGAGATTTTTAAAATTTTTTGTTTGTTTTTATTGTATTTTTTCCTTTGGAAGTACAAATCTGGGTAACCAGATTTATATATATATCTAAGAAGTAATGTTAAAAAAATAGATCTTTTGATACTGGTTTACTGGTTTATTCGGAAGATATTTGATAATGTAGTCTGCTTGAGTTGATGAAAATATCTTACATTGCATTCTTAATTGTTCAGCTGCTTTGATATTTGGGATAATCTTTTTGATCTCACTATCCTTGGCGGGAATCACTTTTAGGCTGAGATGCACTCTTAATAGGGTTGTGTGATCAAAGTCCTATTGGTCTCTGGGGAAAACTAATAGACTATGGATGGTTAAGTTGTTTTCATTTATGTAGTGATAGGATTTATTCACTATTCACTCAAAAACCATTTATTGAGCATATACTGTGTGCTGAGTATTGCACTAGGACATTTCTAACACAGTTCCTTGGACTGGCTTCATTGCCCAATAGTTGTGTGTCTTTGATGCCAATATTAGGGAGCTAAACTCAGTATTTCCCCTAGCAGTGTTCTAAACAGAACTCCTTGTCTTAAAAGGGGCCTCTTACTTAAGTAATGAGACTACTGCTCCCCTCTCCCCACACATTATTGACTCAGCACATAGCTGCCCAGTCTAGAGGCAAGTATAGACTTATTTAGAGCAGATTCAGTTTTTCCTTTTTCTCCTCCCCCTCCCTCCCTTCCTTCTCTTGTTTTTTTGGATAGGTTCATCCAGGTATGTGAGGTGGCCTGCCTGCCAGCCAGTTAAGGCCCAGGGAGCCTCTGGAGAAATACCAGACTAACTGTTGCCCCAGGAACCTCCCTGGGGGAAGTCTGTGCCTTTGTAGAAGGTGTAGACACTGCCCTCCAGGGGCCTCCTTAGGTGCCAGGCTCTGGATCACACTGGAAGTAGAGGAGGTAGAAATGTGGCCCTTCCCTCACCTTTCAATTCAGGGTGCCCACGTAAAGCTCATACCCTTCCTCACACACAACCCATTTCCGATTTTGAATTAATTTTCCTTTGTTCTAATAACACCCTAGCACTCCCACCAGCAAGAACCCCAAATGTAAATCTATGCTAAGTGTAGAATCCGTACCTAAGTTTTATTTTTATGAAGATGACTGCCCATTCTCTATTTTTCTGAACTGCCTTTAGGGGGGAAAAAGTGAAAAGCAAGGTGGGATCGATTGTATTTTTAACCATTCATTGTCATTCATTTATTTATCTTTAAGTCTATAAAGGCATTTGCCCCTAAAGGCAGGCAGTGAATATTTTATTTTAATCTTGTAGTTTCCATCGAGACAGACCTTTTAACCCTTCATTCTCCGGCTCAGCCAGAGTCTCCCGCGCCAGGCGATCCATGGCACGAGGGATGGGACTGTATTAAGTCTCCCTCTTGGAGCTGTTTGTTGACCACATTCACGTTCAGAGCCCTGGAGCTAAAAGCACTTTACACCATAAAATAAAAGCACTGTCTTTTTTCTAAAAGGTTACGTCTGGAGGCCACGCGGCTCATACTTCATACCGAAAACTACTGAAAGGACTATGAAATCCTCTATGATTTACACTCTCTCACTGCATTAGGGTATAGATCTACTCGACTCTAAAAATACGGTGGGTTTCTAACCGACGTGAATATATGTGCATTATTTCAGAAAGTCTGTTAGAAAACTTGTCAACACATTATAAAGCATAAACCAGGACTTGGCTATTAAGTGAGGAGATCAGAGGCAGAATATATACTGCAGGAAGTCCTGGGGAGTCTCCTCCGCCGGCAAGATAAAAAAAAGGGCGGAGGGGAGGGGTCGTATGTTGGCCTGGAGTTTACACCCAATGTCGTCACCAAAGGTTTGGGAAAGAGCCCACAGAGGGTATTGCCCCCTTAGTGGAATCAGCAAAGGTTCTACAGACCCAAATGAAGTTAACTGAACGGTCAGAAAATAATTTTAACGTTGTCATAATTTATTACTTTCTAAAAGCCACTTTTGGAAAGGTAAATATACTTATTGTGTATCCAAGTGTGATCGTTTAAAGTGACCTTTCACCCCTCTACAAAACCACCTGCATCATTAATCAATACTTATGTAATATTTTAAAGCCTCTTAAAACAACACATTTTTATTTCTTTATACACACATACAAACCCTCCCCCTCCCCCACTTTTGGGCGCTTTAGCGAGCATCCAGCCTTCCAGACTAAATAAGGGAGGGGGCGTCACTCATTGGGGCGAGCACGAGGTACCGTGAGTTAGGGTCCGCGACCAGAAGGGACCAAATGCCTATACACAGTTCTGGTTTTCTGGACTGGGTGAAATCAGGCTGGGGGAGGGGTGGGAGTGGAGGGCAGTTCCTATTTCACTCTGGGTATTTTAAGATGATAAAATTAAATATATGCTAATGGTGAAAGCGTCGCTGCTTACTTCTCCATGGGCACCCAGGGAAAGCAGCTGCAAAACTGGGTTTTTAATGTATGTTTTAAGATGTGGTTTCGGAAGGAACCCCCTAGAATCTGAAACAAGTGCAATAACATAGCAGACCTACTTGTAACTAAGTGCTTAATTTCCTATGTTTTTTTTAAAAAAAGAAAATCAATAAAATGTTGCCAGTTATTTATTGGAAATAACCACTGATAGCCGCCCTGATAGGGTCCCGGTTTTAGAGAGCACACACTTGTGTAATGAATTATAATTCAGAAGACTGTTAAATGTGAACCACAGAACCTTTCAGAGGTAATAAAGTCATTACTTTTTACACTACAGCCAACCCTGAAAAGCTTTATACACACCATTATATATAAATCATACATATATATTTCCACAACACATTCTCCCATTTATATACCTTCTCTATATATGGACTTTTATGGATGGGTGGAAAATATTTAAATTTGAAAGGCTCGGTTCCGAAAGAATCTGACTCACTATTGTTACCTGAAGGGGCTTTTATTTACTTTATTTATTATTCAAAGGCCTCCCAGTTGCACTTTCTTCTTCCCTCCCCTCACCTTCTTCTATTATTCTTCTAGCCCCACTCCGCCCCCCCTCCCCCGCCCTGCAAGGACATTCTTTTAGTTGCTCTAAGGCTAGTTTAACAAGACAAAAAAAAAAAAAAAAAAAAAAAAAAGACCATAGTGGAAGAGAGATGCTGACCTGCTCCGAAGAACTCATGAAAAAGGGGAAATGGTGTAACGTACAAGCTACAGAGCTTTACTGAAAGTGAATCTTCCTGCTTCTTAAACAGGATTTGTGTCCGCCCCCCCCACCCCCAACCTGGAGCGAAACAACAACAAACCACATTTATACAAATGCGGTCCAGCCCACATTTCTCTTAAGGTTGAACATCAAAACCTCTTTTTCTTCCTTAGAGGAACCCGAAGCTTCGCTGAGCTAGGCAAGCCAGTCATTTTCTAATAGGTTTGAAACTTTGCTAAGACAACACATGAATAAACAGCCGCTTGCCGGCGCGGCTGGAAGGTGGGTGCGCCCGTGCAAGCCCCGGCCCTGGCTTAAAACAATAAAGCACCCCCGCCGGGTGGGCGAATTTTCGAAAACGACGTCCCTTAGACTGAGGAGGGGGAAGAGAAGCCACGAGGGGTTGTGGAGCCGCTTGGAGGAGAGGGAAGGAGGCTCCTCGCTCTGCAGACACACACTCACACACGTCCACCTGCAGCTCGGAGTCTCGCGGGCCACGGCGACTCGCCTCCACCCTGTACGCTCCGCGCCTCCCTCGGACTTGAGTCCCTTTTCCTCTCCCCCCTGCCCTTCCGGATTTGTAATTGCAGAGCGGTCTCCGCGGCAGCGGCGGCGGCGGCGGAGGCTACAGGGTGGCGCAGGCCAGCAGGGAGGCTGGGAGGCGGGAGACGCCGGGGGACTTTGTAGGCACGTTTCCGAATAAACTTTCCAATCGCAGGGGGTGCTGTTGCTGTACATTTTACGTAAAAACTGAAAGTATCCCACGCCAGAGTGAAGCACGCTTTTTGACAGCGGCAGCGTGTGTGTGAGTGTGTGTGTGTGTGTGCGCGCGCGCGTGTGCATTAAAGAGACAGGGTTTTATTTCCAACAGGTCTTCCCTAATTTCCTGGGAACGTCTGCAGAAAGGCTAGAGGGGGGGCTGAGGGCTCCAGGGTGGGCGCCTTGGCGTGGGGAGCGCGACGCTGACCCGGGGCGGTCACCCCATCACCATGGCCTCCCCGCTGCTCCTTCGAGCCAGTCGCTCTCTCTCTATTCCCCATTTTCTCTCCCCGGGTAACAGCACAGGAATAGTTGTGCTCTTTCCGTAAGAAACATTTTCTTTTAATTCTTCTGTGCTTTTGCAGTTGCTCGGGAGTGGGAGGGGGTGTGTCCATCCCTGGGTCCCGGCTCCGGGACCTCCCGCGGCGTCAGGAACACGTTCCCAGAGGTTGGGACTCCCGGGACTGCCCGTGCTTTGTCCTCTGGCCCGCAGCCGCTTGGAGAGGTGGACGCCTCGGCGCCTCCCTCGCCCCGGCGCTCCCCTCCGGGGGCCGGAACATGCCCCGAGTTTGGCTCCTCGTTCTTTTATTTCTCGACCTCTCTCTCTTTCCACGACTCTTGGGAACCTCGACTCCGTGCTTCTAGTTGCATCCAGACCCAATCGTTTATCCCGGCGCTCAGTACCCTGGCTCGGCCTTAGGGGCGCCCTCTCGACCCTCCGGCCTGGGCCTGCACCGCCTCCCTCGCCCTCTCTCTCCAGGCCGCTTAGGCTCCAGGAGGCCCCAGCGCTGCCCTTCCGGACCTGCCACCCTTCAAACTTGGGCTGGACACCGCTTCGCCGCGCGCTCCCTCCTGCCTCCCTTCGCCCGCTGCGTAGCTGTAACTTGGAGGCTCAGCTCTCAACTTCGGGTGATTTTTCTTTGCTATCCTCTCCTTGGGCAAAGTTTCCCGAGCGCAGCCGCGGGCTCATGGCTTTCACTTCGGCCCACGGCGTCCGCACGCTGGGAGCGAGCGCGGCGGCGGCGGTGAGGGGAAGTGGGTGTGCGCACGGAGGAGGGTGTCCGGGAGCAACTCTACCTGGCTTTCCTCCGCCCGCGCTTCCCCGGCCCCGGGCTGCAGCCACCCCCTACACTCCAGCTTAAAAAAAAAAATCTTTCATTTTGGGGTGCACGTGCCGAGAGGGGAAGGAGCACGTCTGGCTCCCCCCACCCTTACCCCCTCCACCCCTTTCTTCTCCCCTAGCCACGCCGCCGCTTCAGCGCTCGTTGCGGCCACTGGTGAGCCGGCGGCCCCAGAGCCCCCTCCCCTCCGCCTGCCCCTCCCCCGGGGGCCGCGTCTGGCGTCTGCGGAGCCCCCCGCCCCGCACCTCCCCCGCCCCGCACTGGCCATTGGCTTGTCCTGGTCTCTTTTTCATGTCCAGCCCCTGATGTGTGTCCATTGGTGTGAGCTTCCCCTTCCCTCCTCCCCTTCTCTCCTGCTCGCCCTGCCCATGTTTTGTGTGTCTCTGTCCATCCAGACTCCTGACGTTCAAGTTCGCAGGGACGTCACGTCCGCACTTGAACTTGCAGCTCAGGGGGGCTTTTGCCATTTTTTTCATCTCTCTCTCTCTCTCCCTCTATCTCTCCTCTCTCTCTCTCTTTTTTTTGCTTAAAAAAAAAAAAAAAAGCCATGACGGCTCTCCCACAATTCATCTTCCCTGCGCCATCTTTGTATTATTTCTAATTTATTTTGGATGTCAAAAGGCACTGATGAAGATATTTTCTCTGGAGTCTCCTTTCTAACCCGGCTCTCCCGATGTGAACCGAGCCGTCGTCCGCCCGCCGCCGCCGCCGCCGCCGCCGCCCGCCCCGCAGCCCACCATGTCTCGCCGCAAGCAAGGCAAACCCCAGCACTTAAGCAAACGGGAATTCTCGCGTAAGTAACCCAATAATAGTAATAATAATTATTAATAATCACGAGAGCGCGCAGGACAAGAAGCAAGAGCGAGGGGGAGAGAGGGGTGTGTGCATGCATTTTAAAATTTTTTCACAAGAAAAACCTCCGAGAGTCGGGATAAAAGAGATTAAAGGGAGGAAAAAAAACCTAATTCCACCCCGAACCGTAGCCGAATGTACTTTTGGGACAGCACGCACCTTTTAATTTTACAAAAATTTGACTCCTCTTTCTTGCTCTCCTCTGCTTTATTTCGCTTTTCGAAAAGGAATGCAGTGATTTCCCCTTCAATTTTGCCAAATAATGAACGATGCTATATGTATGGATGCGAACAATTCTCTGGCAAACCTAGGGGAGGGAACTGGAGGGGAAAGGGGGGTTGCTTCCACTCACCGAAGGAAGGAAAACCGGGCGGGGGGTGATAGGGAATCCAAGCCTAAAAAACAATTCCCAGGGAGAAAAGAGGTGAGACTGGCCCTAAGACATCGGCGCGCTCTCGGTAAAGTGTGCACAGGGAGGAAAGTAGTCATCTCCACAATAGTCAGAAAGTGGGATTGTGGCTGGGGGCCCCCGGCACTCTGGAGTAGAGTGTGGAGAGGGGCCGCGGCGGCAGGGAGAGCCGGGCGACCGAGAAGGACCCGAGACGTGGTCGGCGCTGCCGCCTTTTGTTCCGGGCCGAGGTGGGTGTTTGTCCCGCTGCCTTTTGTGCCGGCTCCTCGCTCTTGCCCTCCCGCGCCGCCGCCGCCGAAGGGCAGGAGCAAGGGCCGGGGAAGAGCTGAAGAGGGAGGGAGAGCGCCCGGGGCCGCCGCCGCCTGGGTTGCGGATGCCCGCCCCTCCCGGCCTAACCTCAGTGGCGGCGAGAAGACGTGCAAAATAAAATAAAATTAGATAAAAAATGAAATAAAACGAGGCAAGAGAATGCAAATTTTCTTGCCCCAAAACAGAAGCAAAACGCTCCGCCGGCCGTTTTCTGCAACGCTCTCCTCTTTGACCCGCCCCCCCCCCCCGACAAAATCTCACACTCTTTAAATAGAGGGGGGAAAATTACAATTACCCCTTCCCCCAAACCCCTTTAGTTGCTAACTTAGAGCGCTAGCGGCACGGAGAGGGAGCGAGGAACTCCCTCCTCTTACTATTTTTTGGAAGATTTTCAAAAAAAGTGGAAGTGGATTTTGATTGGGAAAAATCTCGTGTCTGAATGTTTACAAGCACCGCGTGTGCGGGAGCCTCCTGCCAACAAACAGACAGAGGACCGAGCGCGGCGCGGCAGGCTGGGAGCGGGCGGCGGCGGTGGCCGGGCCTCGCCGGGGCCTCGCCGAGCCTCGCCGCGCCCCCGCCCTGCCAGGGATCGCCCACCCGGCTCCCGGCGCCCGCCCGCCGGCACTGCGGCAGGCCGTACCGCGACTCCGCGCCGGCGGGGTCCACAGTCCACTTTCGCCCCCAGCACAATACCGAGACCTCCTCCCGGGCAACCCGACTTCGAAAACGTCTGGGAAAAACTCGGCTTTACAAAGCATTTTATTTTGCAAAGCAACTGAAAAAACGCGTTCTGCCCCCCCCCTCCCGGCCCCCCGCGTCTCTTGTCCACAGCTTTGGACAGCGGGGAGGTCACCACGTGCTTTCCCTGCCCCCTTCCCAACCGTTCTGGTAACCAATCCTCCCCCCTCCCTCTGGCTCCCAAGCACTGACAAGCCAGGTAGAGTTGGGGGTGGGGGTGGGGGTGTGTGGGGGGGTCAACAGGGGAGTAATATATTCGAGTATGTGTTCTGGGAGTACTGGATCCCGGGACTTTGCGCCCCCCACCCTTGAGTTCCTGCCATCTATCTCGGGCCTGGCTCGGTTGGGATGGTGGGGGGATCCTTGTGAGCCTTTATACGGGGTGGGTGGGTGGCTGTCTCATGGCTGTCTGTCTCCCGGCTAGAAAGAGTGCGTCTGGAAAGGCGAGCGGTGGGCACTTAGGAAAGTTTGTCAATAAGGGAAAGAAAGGTGTGAGAGGGCCCACACACTTTCCCCTCCTCATTCACGACCCTTATTTTAATTTTTGATGCAATTTTAAAGAACTACCTATACCCAGTTCTGTCTTTTTTAAAGGGGCGAGGGGGTGCGTATAGGGAATTGAATTTTTCACTGGGCCCTGGAACTTGTCACACACTTTGGAAGCTCCCCCGCCCCGGCACGTTGCGGGGCCCTCCCTCTCCCCACCCCCGCGCATCCCTCCCTCGCCGCTCTCCCCCGCCCCCTACTCCCCCGGCTGTGCCGGATGCGGAGCAGACGCGGCGCGCGGCGGTGTGAAGTTACAGACCGGCCAGGTACCGGCGGGAAGCAAGGGCAGTGTTCGCAGGAGTCGGGAATGCTGGGCCCTTCTTTGGAAGGATGCATTGGGGGCTCAAAGGACGGACTGAGACCAGCAGTCCTGGCTGTCCCCCCGGCCCCCCCAATCCGGGTCCATCTCGGGATAGTCCTGGCTGGGTGGGTTAACCCCCCTCTCCACACGTTCCCGTGCGGGCTTTTAGGTTATGGAACCAGCTTGGAGGGGGTGCGGGGGTCGCTTCTTTTACTGGGTGCGAAGAGGGGGCGGGAGTCATTCGGATCTTCAGGACCCCCCCACCCCCAATCCTTCGCTACTTGGGCTGAATGAGAGCCATTCGGTCGCTAGGAGGCAGAACAAGATCAAGAAAGCTCAGCGAACTTGAACCTGTACCAGAGCCTCCCCCACCCCCTGCTCAGCGTTTCTCTGCCGGGGAGGGAAGAGCTTTGCGAGGGTGGGGGTGGGGGAAACGGACGGTTAGGCAGAATTCCATTTCTCCCCCCATCACCCCTTATGTCTTTGTTCTTCATTTTGACTTTAAAAATGCTTCAGGCCAGGGCTGCGGAGAAGCACCCCGGTGCGTCGACACCCCCGGGCGCCGAGAGCCGAACGGGGTGCAGTTCTCATTTTCTTTCGGGACGGGCATTATTGGTAGGGGGCAAAGGGGAGTGCGCGCTCTCCGGCTGGGGGGCAAGGCCAAAGGGTGGGATCCGGCAAGTTTGCGCTTAGTCTCCAGGTTTACTTCTCACACCCCCTCACCCCCGCTTAAAGCACGGACCACTGCGGCCACCGCGGGCTTGCAGAGCCGCTGTGCAGCCGACCCCGGCTCCCCCGCCTCCTGCAGCTCTCGCTTAGGAGCCCGAAATCACAACAATAGTAATAGTTATCATCATAATGATGCGGGCAAGCAGCGTCATTAATAATGAATAACCGCCGCCGCCGCCGCGCTGCGCACATCGGTGCCCGGAATTGCGGGAGAAATTCATTTGTAGAGATCCCCCAAAGTAAAGTGTGAGCCTGTGGACACAAAATGAATTTCAGGAGCCGCACTTGAGGTGTGTGCGGTGATACTGGGACTGCACCAGGTTAACCAGCTGAGATTTTTAAGCCTCACGTGCCATTTCTCCCAACTGGCTGGCCCGGGGAACCTCATCATCCGGCGTTGGGGCTAGATAGGCGTGGAGGTGGCAGTGGGGGCCCCTGGCCGCCCCCCGGCCCCACGGCCCCACGGCCCCTGGCCGCTGCTGCACGTGTTCGCAGCGAGCGCGGCCGGAGCCTGTAGCCAGCACGCTGCTCGCTTTGTGCCTCAGAGTCCCCGCACCCAACTTCACTTTCTCCACAGGCCGCCCCGCCAGGCCCCCTGCCCCGGGCCTGTCGCTCCTGCCTTCGCTTTTGTTTCTTTGCTTTTCCTCTCTGCATTTCAGTCTCGGCTTGCTTCCTTACCCTGTTAAGACAATCAAAGGGAAGGACTTGGAAAGCAAACTTGAAGGCAGATCTCTTTTCCCCTCCCCCTCCCCCAGCAGCCCTCGTTTCCCTTGCTCATTCCCTACATTTCTTCTAAGCCCTTTTTTTTTTTTTTTTTTTTTTTTTTTTTTTTTAATTTATTCTTCTGCAACAGCAGAGAGAGGAAAGAGATCTCAGTCAGCCGCTGGGGCATTGAGACGTTTCAGTCTGTCTTACTGTTTGAACGCAGAAGCATTTTATTTTCTATTTCTTTCTCTTGTAGAGAATTCGCGGCTAATTATTACGATTATTTGCCCACTCCCTTCCACTTCAATCCTGGACTCCCCGCTTTGTAGCCGGAGCTTAGGCCAGAGCTTAGAAACGATGGTATTGTGGGGGCGAAGGAGGATGGAGTTGAATTGAAGGAGGGGGTAAAATGGCTGAGGTTAGGAATATTTTTAGGGAAAGAGGAATTTGCATTAAAATACAGAGAAATTATCTGATGCCCAGAAAAGAAATGTTGATTGCCACTGAGAAAAGATGTCAATGCAAATCAGTAGACTACACCAAGAGAATTGTATTTTCATATTTTCTTTGTGCCCCACTTCGTCTGATTTTTAATAATATAGCAACAATAATAAGAACACGTTTTGCTATTTCTCTGATCATCACTAGCCAAATGTTTTGCAGGGAGCCCAATGTTAAATGTTATTTCATACATTAGGATATAATTCTTGTTAATTAGCAATAATTTACGTTAAGAGCATAGAAAATGTTGAGGTTACAGGTTTTATATCTGTACATTTGATCATCTTGTTATTTTCAAGAACTTTGCCTCCTATAAAATTAATTAGGTGAAATGTGGAGGTGTAATCAGCAACCTCTGAATTACCACTTCATTTCCTGGTTTTGATTGTAAATCAGTTCAGTCACTACATTTGGAAGACTTTAACCAAGTCTGTTTTGTACCGAATTGCCTTTAACTGTTTGATAACTAGGAGAATATTTCCATTTACTCCTAAATATTTCCGCTTTCAGAAATGTGTGTCAGGCCTTGGGAATAAAAAACGAATCTTAACGGTGGAGTTTAAAAAAATGTTTTGTTTTGTTTTTTGGAAAGGGTCTACGTACTACTAACTTTAGTAAAATAATTTCTCCTAAATCTTTCTTCAGTTTGTAAACCTCAGAACTTGTAGTTAATGCTGAAAAACAACAACAACAAAAACACATTTGTTAATGTGTACTTAAAATCCTTAATTCAAATAGCAGGGATCTTGGAAAATGACTTCCCTATTCAGTTCCTCACTTGGTCAAAATGAAAGCAAATGTAGGAGAAAAAAAATGACATAGTGGCATAATGCTTAAGCACTTTTGTCTCTTTTTATTTGAAAAGTATTAATGTATATTCTGTATTTATCATTTGGTCAGTATGGTGGGCAAAGAAACATAAGTGCTTACCTTGCTGTCTTTATTAGTAGGAATATAACCTTCATATTCCTGTGGTGACCTTATGTTAAATTAGGAGGAGTACCAGAGGCTAGAAATTATGACATGTCCTACTTGAGCACAGGTGCAGCTAGGCAAGGCTCTCTCAATATTATTTCACCCAGCACATCTGGGAGTTACTCCAGATCTTCCCCCTCAATATTCAGCCTGGGTAGGGTTGAAATAAATTTAACCTGAGTTCACTGGATTTTTGCACTTTATCAAAATCTGTTCCAATATTCTACACTCAAATTAAAATCTATTTTTTGATTCTCTGTGGCTTTAAGTTCATTAAATGTGAAATTGGCAGCTTGCTAAAGAAGGTCAGACTGATTAACTGTTTAAGACTTGTACATTTTCTGCTTCAGTTTTATTAACTGGCAGCATCCTGGATGTGTTTTGTATTTTATGATTTATTTTTTTTTAAATACAGGAAGCATAAGGTTTCAGGAGCAGAGACTTACAAACTCTCTTTGCCACTTTGGAAGGTTAAACAATGATAGAAACTGTTCAAATAGATGCTGGAGTATTTTGGTGCAAAGTTTTTTTCTAAAAAAAAAAAAAAGGAAACAGGAATGAAAGACATACCTACCTTGTTATACCATCGCTGGTGATTACGTGTGCAGAAATAGTCCCATAATGAAGTGTTTTAGAGCTCATTCAGAAAATTAGTCAACTTTGACAACATTAGGCAAAGTATTTCAAGTCTAAAGAAAGGAGTTGTTCTCAGCCTTGTTCTGAAATGTGGCGTTTGCTTGACCATTCTGATTTTTACGTGATAGAGGCCACCAAGTGCAAACATGTTTAGAATATTTTAGGTTTGCTTTCTTCAGAATGAAAAAATGACTAATTGGCTTATTTTCTTAAGTACTCAAAAGTATCCCATTTAGGTAATGTGTCTGAGAAGAATTGCCAGTGAATTTGGTATTTCTTTGATTTTGTGGCACTGCTGAGAGTGAGATCAGAAAGGTTTTTGGCAGTGTGAATTATGCTGCGTTATGATTATTATTTAAATCCGTTTCACAGGTGAATGCAGGCATTTTCTTATTACAGCGGTATAAATGTGGCACATTTCCTGTGTGATGTAGTAGCTTTCTAATTTATGAAGCTATGTCTCTGTATAACTTAGGAGTTATATACATTCACACACAAAGGGTATGTGTTTATTCACCTCTCCTTTTATTCTTTGGCACAATAGACAACTTAGTCTATAGGAAAAAAGAAACTTGGTTTCAATCTATGTTTTTACAATTATTTTTGGTGGGAGATAGTTATTATTTAAGCTTTCTTTATGTCCCTGCATTAACTTTTATTTAACAGTCACATTCTTCCCAAAACTCACAAGCCAGACACATTTATAGTGTATGTGTGTGTGTGTGTGTGTGTATTTCTGGAGTTTTTCAAGTTAGACTTTAAATATATTGGTGATTTCTTTAATAAATAAATATATATGATGACTTGCTTCATTGATAAATTTGCCTTCTTGCTGACTACCTCCACAGCTTTGTACATTTTAGCTGTTCACATTTTCTGGGGATTATATGGAGGAACCTAGAAACACTTTACATATGTGGTGGGATGGGATGGGGTTGATAATGTATTTCCCTCTTTTCCCTCCTTTCTGGCACTTTCATAATTGTGCTTTTGTTTCTCCAACCGCAGCCGAACCTCTTGAAGCCATTCTTACAGATGATGAACCAGACCACGGCCCTTTGGGAGCTCCAGAAGGGGACCATGACCTCCTCACGTGTGGGCAGTGCCAGATGAACTTCCCATTGGGGGACATTCTTATTTTTATCGAGCACAAACGGAAACAATGCAATGGCAGCCTCTGCTTAGAAAAAGCTGTGGATAAACCACCTTCCCCTTCACCAATCGAGATGAAAAAAGCATCCAATCCCGTGGAGGTTGGCATCCAGGTCACGCCAGAGGATGACGATTGTTTATCAACGTCATCTAGAGGAATTTGCCCCAAACAGGAACACATAGCAGGTAAATGAGAAGCAAGGAGAAAAGCTGTTTGCATGTTTTCTTTTCATTTTCAGAGGCGCTGTAGCCAAGCACTAAGGAGTGGTGAAGTGCTTTTTGTATTTCTCCATGTGACTGTCCATGACAGCCTATAATGTTAAAATAATCGTTCCAATTGCTTACGTCCAGAACACAATATAAAAATAAATATTTTCCACTTCACTGAGTCAGATGTAGGCAGAGTAGGTACACACAGCTGATTCTCTCTCTCTGGATCTGCTGATTCTGAATTTCCTTTTTTCTTCCTTTCTCATTTTTAAGTGTTGAATCTTGTTACACCTAGCCCAGTTTCCAATGTCCATTTTTGGCCTGGGGGAACAAGTCAGAGACAAAGTGGCCATATAGGCATTTGTAGTTCAGCCAGTGACCTGTTTGAGTCAGAATACCTGGTCAGGCCTCCTGAGGGGCGCAGGTAGTTCTCAAGGCTTCCATGAAGTGGGCTGGTCTGGCAGGCGTTTTGGAGGGGGTGGAAAGAGTTAACTGAGCTTCAGGACTAGCCTTGGATCCATATTGGCTGTCAGCCTGTATGGGGCTGTAATTAAACACAGCCCCGTGGTGGGATGACACCGTGACCTTGACTTTAAGATGCCATTTTCGACTGGCCAGGCCAGAGTAGAGAGGGCAGTTGCTGAAGCGCACAGACATGCTTACTCGAAAAGTTTAAGGGCATGTTGGAAATTTCAAAAGGTTGGTTTGACAGGAACGGCTGCTCCCTGCAGCCTGCCTCCTCAGCTAAATGATAAATGCTTCTCTGTGCTCTCTCTTGTCTCTGATGTGGTTTTGACAGATGTATCTTGATTTTGTTTGTGGTTTACACAACCACATGTCACCCTTACAAATGTACAGTCCAGACTTCCACCATTTCTGCTGTAACACAATGTAAAAATTCTTGGAAAAATACATACAATACATTCAACAGCTCTCCTTTCTTTGGTTAATTTTAGCAGAGAGGTAGCTAGGTGTGTGGGTTTCTCAGCAGCTCAAGGGAAAAGGAATTAACAGCTAACAGGAACTTTTAAATCCCTACGCTAAGTGATAAATAGCAACTCTGTATGGCGGCCCTTAAAACATTTTTTGTGAAACAACAGTGATTTAACACGCAAGACAAACTGAATGCAGATTCTGTGGTGACAAAAACGGCTTGCCTGTTGGTGGATCACTCTCCTCTATTTTCCCCTGTCCCCTCCCCCAAAGACAAGAGATTTGTTCAGTTTTAGGAAAGATAGTGCATATAATCAATTGATTCACTGGAACTTGTGTCTCTGACCTAGTTTGACCAGAGTCGAACTGTGGTAGGTCAGTGGTCCAGAGAGGATTAAATGTCATATTATTTCTTCTCTCCCCACCTGGAATTTGATCATTAAAATCAAACGTGGCATTTCTTTCTTTTGAAATGCTTCCTGCAATAGCATTCAGATACTTTTCCTTTAGTGAAATGAGAAATCTGCTCCCAGGGAAACTGCATTTGCAAAATGTTTTTCTTGAATCCACCACATTTAGCTTATGTGACGTGTAGGTTAGATTCTTTCCCCCCTTCCCCCACCCCCCCAGTAGGATATGGCAATGACCATTTCCATGTGCTGTCTTGTGACTGGAAGGAAAATGAACAGAAGTGTAAGGCATGATTAATGAAGCAAGAGCAAGCGGAAGGGGATTTGTCATCTTCGGAGATCCAAAGCCTTTCTAAATCACCAAATATGGAGTAACACTTGCGTGATGTAACATCGTATTTACATATCGAGCTGCCCGTTTAAAAGACAAAACACAGTGTCTGTCAAGCAAGAATTAAAACCACACTTCTTACTGAGGTCCCAGATAGGTTATTCAGTCTCAGATTAACCAGCTCGAAAATTCTGTGCTTCTGTACTTGAGGAATCTAAAAGCTGAAGGAAGGCCCTGTAGTAAAGGCTTTTGGCTCTTATAGTTGTGAGTCTATGCAGGGAAAGAAAAGATATTTTCCTTAACTCTTTGGTTGTCATAAAGGTTCTATTATTATTTTTTAAAAAACTAGTACAGTAACAGAGCCCAGAGAAGCCAAAAAGGGGCAAGTTTAAAATATGTGTTCTAGGGCCAGTATGAAATAATTTCATTGAGATGATGGGTGTGCAAGTGCTTCGACCCAGGTGAGGTGAACCTTGCGTACACGAGTAATTACAAAGCCTTGATTCCTTTCATTGTGTTTAATCACCTGTTCCCACCCTGGAATTGGCTGAACATAAATAGCATGGTCACATCTCAAAGCGAGATGTCAGTAACTAGCATCACGACTTCTCATAATTCACAGTAATGAATTAAGAGTTTCCTATGGTGAAATTAACATTCTACTATTGCACATAAATTAAGATGCCCTGGCCCTCAGGTGCCTCTGAAGCGAAGTTCTGGAAGACGGCTGTGTGCTCCCAGCCCATTTCTCTCAGGCACGTCTTCACAATTCCAAGTCTGCTTTTCTTTTTATGGTGAGGAAGGAAACAATAAGAGTAATCATTCAGTAGGTGTTTGAATCGTGTCACAAAAAGAAAGGAGAAGCAGTGCTCTGTATTAGGAAAGAGATATATTGATGAATCTCTAGAAGAATATGTTTGGCAACCACATAAAAGGTAGTCATTTAAGTGTGCTGTGTAGGAAAGTCTTTATTAAAGTGATGTAAGTTGGATTTGAGCTCACTGTGCTCTGTGCCATTTTATAGGCAGGAAGCAGGAATAAAACAGCGACAGATCTTTCCGAGATAAATAAAGCTTAGAATTCAGGGCTTTCAAATAGGAGAATAAGGTAGACTTCTTTAAATCTTCAGTAAAGTGGTATGCATTTTGACTGTACATAGGCCTCTCAGAGCTGAGTGTTTTTTTAGAAGGGATGATTTTTACCTGGTGAATAGATGGGTATGAGCCCAGCACTTCACCCATGTGCATGTGTTAACTACACATATATGTTGATCAGGTTGCTTTTTTCACTGTATTCAAATAGTCAAAATATTGTGTGACTGTGATCCATTGAGACCACTGGAAACGAGCAGGTTATACTGTGCAGGGCCTAGTTCATCAATTGGTGTGTCAGATACCCACCATCAGAGCTCAGCAGCCTTTGACTGGCAGTCAGGGCTTTTAATAGGGGTTTGGTTGTGTTTTCTAGTCTCATATTTTATGATGAGGAAATATTCATTGGAGAGTAGTGACTGTAAAACTGCTGTTTACTTATAGAAAAGGCCAAACAATATTATTCCACAATATCAGATTAGAGGTTTTGGCTTATTGCACATAGACATCTTTAAATTAGGGTTGGGCTGTCATAAACTTAGCTTTTTGAGAGAATGGGAGAAAATATGACAAATTCTACAAAATTTAGTAAAGTCTGCTACTTTTGATATGTACCATTGTTTTTTCTCCTTACAATAATGAACAGAGACATATCAGGGTATTTAAAAATTATTTGCCTAGACCATACACCTCTTATCTGGATAATAATGTGTAAGACAGATACTCGAATGAAGGGAGAACTACTCCTTTGGAACAGAAGTTCACTAGCATGATACTTAAAGGTAAATGAAGGATAACATACTCATGCTTTTCAGAATTTAGAAAATCAACTTGCCTTTTCTTGTTGTGCCCATTGCTAGCTCAGACTGAACTGGAGGATGTACTTGTATACTTTACAGTGTAATTGTAAATGAGACTATAAATTATAGTATCCTGTTATGACTCCTCGTTTATCATTTTTCTTTATTTGTGTGATTCTGAATAAAAACGACTGACTGCTGAAGTGCATTTTTAGTATGGCAGCTAAACAACAACAACAACACCACCCCCCAATATATTGATTAATCCACGGACTAGAGAATATTGTTTCCTAATAAATACCTAGGCTTTTCTCTGGGAGCCTGTGTTTGTGAGGCCACTACCCAAAGACTCATGTTCATGAGACTGGAGTCCTGTATACAAGCTGTATTTGTAAATAAGACAGAGGAAGGTTGTGAACTGGCAGCTTGGATGTTTTGTCAAAGTGCAATGTCAGAGAAACTCTTTCTAAGACAAATTGTAAATAGAACTGTCACAGTGATTGCATGATTGAGCCGCAGAAGTGTCTTACAATTGTTGGCATTGTCAGAGGACTTTTGAAAGCTTAATTAAACACAGTGGCCCACATGGCTGCTAAATTTACTACGGAAAGCCAAAAAGAAAAAAAAAATCTAAAAGGTGGAAGATCCCAAAGATCCTAAGTTCTTCAGACAGTATCCTTTTGGTGACACAGAAAAGATGCATTGTGCATTTTCCTAGTTGTCTTTTAGAAATAATAGTTTTGAGAATAGGGCCACGTGATATGAAGATCATCCTGTGTGTGATGTGGTGATTGTGTTAGTTTTTCTGTCTCCTGCTGTTACAGACAGTTAATGTAAAAATGGCCTTTTATTGGAAACACAAATATGTATTCACTTCAACAACAGGAGCAGAGGGAGAAAGTTTCCCTCCCATTATCTGTGTTTATTCTGTGAAAGCTAAAAAAAAAAATCAGTGCTGTAATTTCTTAAATCACCCCATTCCTTGTTGTGTTTCAAGTTGTTAGTTTTACTTTAAAGGATCTGAAATCTGTTTTGCACACCTTTTCTCCTGGTGAATATGGCATTTAATTGTGGAGCTGCCCATGGGCTGGGAAAATGCAGCTGGGTGTAGAACCGGGCAGTGTTAGGACAGCAAACCTTCAGCTCAGGGAAGAGAGGCGAGTTGGATGCATGCTAACGGCACATCTTAGAGTCCTGGAATATCATTAATTTCACACTGCAGCGTCAATGCAGTTTGACCAATGTGGGAGGACTAAATTGGGAGTATGTAACAAACATGCAAATCCTAGGAGGGGGAAGCATTTTTCAGAATTTCATGATTTCTTAGTGAAAGTGTTTAATAAAGGAGAATAGATGAGTGGGCTTTCCACATTAGTCAGGGAGAAAGGAAGAAAGTTTGTTTTTCCTTTGGGGGAAAATCTGAAATCTAACCGAAGTAGCACAGCTAGGGAGATGCAATGAGATTGTGTCATTCGATGTTAATTTAATCTACTTTAGTTGGTCTGTTCAATCCCTTTATTGCACAAAGAAATCATTTGACAAAATTTACTCCAAGCCCAAGTCTGTTTTTACAGACAGTAGTACCAGCTTTGTGCAATAAAAAGCACTTAGCATCAAGCTGGACCCAGCCTGGCACTTTGCCACTTTTTTAGCAAGAGATTTAATCACCAAGGATCTTTAGTACCTTTCTGCTTGTTCAGATTTCATTTGGGTCATGGTTATGTCAGCAGTGTTGTTATTACAAGGATTAAAAATAAAATTTTTTTTAAACTTAGTGCCCATTTTTAACATTATCTCAAATCAAGCAGGTTTTTATTTTATGTGTCAATTTAGAGGACATTAATAAAGTTCATAAAATATGTTCAGACTGTATAATTTAATGGATAATGACTAATATTTTTTATTTGTAATACAAATAGAAAATTGGCCATTGTATCCCTCCCTCCTCTGTTCTTTCCTTCTACCCAGGTAAATCAGCATCCTTCAGCTGCCTCTCCCCTTTACTTCCAGGGTGTAGAGCTCTGGCCAATATCAGTAAATTTACCTTTGTAATTTGCCATGTAGTTTTTACAACAATGACCTAATTAATTTGAGCATGAGCCATATTATTGCTACTAGAGTCATTTTCTGTCACAAACTTAATTTCCAGGAAATGTAACCTGACGAATAAGAATGCTTTAGCTCTCCACATGTGCTCCTGGAGACCAGAGGCAGATTTAAAATAATAATAAAAAAAAATGCCAGCATTATTAAAGCCAGTATGCTTGATGCCAAACTCAATTTGAAGCCAGTAAACATCAGACTGTATTTCTAATCAGTTTTAGAATGTAACGTAGTTCATATTGGGTTCACTGGAATTTGTCTTCCTGCTTTTTTACTGGCCAGCTGCACTCCCTATGCATTTTTAAAACATTTCAGCAAAGGCTTTTGCTGTTCTTAGCAGGGTTCGTAACTTGGGGTCTATTTCTGAGCTCATTCGTCATTCTGCGATGGCATTGAGTTAGGTTGGCAAGGGAAGGATTTGAAGCATGGGGGGTGGTGAGGTCACTTCTGACCCCAGCAGGGAATAGGTGAGCTTCATTTGCCTTTACAATAGGCACACAGTTACTGCACCTTGGAGGAGCTCTCAGGTGCCGCTCAGATGGGCACATGTAAATGCCCTGTCAGATGCGGAGCCGGAATATTAATGCTTCTTCCACCACCGCACCATAATAAAGCTGTACACAGCCAGCTTAATATGCAGCTAGTCTGGGGAATTGTGTAAACTTAGATAGCCCAGTGTGAAAGACAGCGATGTAAAAATGCTCCATATGCCACAGTCCCCATTCTTGTTCTTTGATCTATAGCAAAATGAAAACATCATCCTTTCCTCCTCTTGGAGTTGTCTCCCCAACTCTGCCACCTCCCGATCCACCACCAGAATTCTTTGCATGTGCCGGTATGGAGAAATGCGACATAATTTGTTTCATATGGTTAATTACAGGCGTTTGAATATTTAAAATTTTAAATAGCCACAGTTCCAGCTTCTCCTGTTAAAAGTATGTGATTTGAACAAAGGGTGTACAGTGTAAATATTTGTGGTGATTTGCAACACCCCTCTTACTCCATTAAACACACACATGCACACGCACACACAGACATTCAGTTTAAATCCAGTGCTGACTTGAAGGACTGCTGTACCTTCATTTTTTTTTTTTTTTTTTTTACCAACTCTCAACTGGAACTCCATTAAAATATTTTACCATTATTTTTAAGTCCACTGTTGCTTGAGGTTTTAAAAGAGGATTTTCATAATGTGTTCATTTAACAGAATCAACAGCTGTCAGAACCAGTTGTGGTAAATCCACAAAATATACAAAGAAAAATACACACGTTTCCTGAAACAAAACACTTGGAAAAATAAGCTGCCAAGAACTGGCGAAGGAGAAGTGTGCAGACAGGGAACCCGGCGTGTTTCATCTCTGGGCTCACCCTAGAGACTGATCGGAGCGGATCTGATGCAATGCCGCTGGAAGCTTCACCTGAACAGGTTGCTGCTCTGAGCCAGTGTGCTGCGCACAGGGCCTAGGCGCGCTCCCTCTGCTGCCCTCCCTTCTGCCTTTTGATCTCTTCAGAAAGATAAAATTCCAAGTTCTTAGAGTGCTCAACAACAAATTATATCCACCAAAGGTGAGATGATCAGGTTTAAACTTCCTGTAAAAGAGGCGAGAAGGCGCCTTGCACACCCTTTTCCAGATAGGGTTGGCAGCCTGTTATTCAGAACTGAATCGGGCCGCCAGGGAATTCCCAGTGGGAACCTGGAGCAGGCATGTTGATGAAGGGGATACCTGGGGACCTTTGGTCACTCACAATGAGTTTCTGTTTGTATCTTCGCTCTTGTTAGCATTGGCGATGAACAATTACACCTACAATTTGATCTTAGTTTTAGATAGAGGTGAGTCCACTGATTAAAAACTCCCATTAAAAATGAAGAATGGAATTATTGTGAAACCTGCAAAGGTGCTTTTGAAAAGAACACAGGTGCTGTTGTGCCCTCCCCCACTTTCTATTTTCTGTTTGAACTTTCTAAAAAACACAAGGAAGCCTTCTGCTAAAGCATCAGGGCATTTAAATTTATATTAATCAGTTGTTCATTTTCTTGATATGTAATGATGCATAAAAAAAGCTGCAAAAAAAAATCACATCTGTTAATCTTTAGGGATATAAGGTGTAGCTTGGATTCTTACCTTAGCCGGAGCACAAGGCACTACATGTCAAGTCTGATCTTTCATATTTTAAGTATGGAGTTTCTTTTTGCCCCCCCGTCCCCACCCCCCAAATCTGAAGCATTTCCCTTTGCCCACTCAGGGGATACCATGATTTCATGATTTATTTACATTTAAGGGGCAGCTCACAATGAGGCATTTACTGCTCATTTTGGGCCCCCACCCCAAGTCTTTGAGTTCACAGTTAAAACAATACATTAACCAGTGTTAAATTTAAATCTCGTGATTTTCCCTCTTCTACTCCATCTCGTCCTAAGATTAAAAAAAAATTATTCTTCCACATTTAAAAGTGAGCATTGGTTGCTGAAGAATGATTTAAAGGCTGAGAAAAAATTTTAATAATAAATCGTAACCCCATGTTATGTTTTTGTTATGTTAAGGGGAAAAATCAATAAGGAAAAATTTAATTCTGATAAAGATACTCTTGGATCTTTGAAAACAACTGCTGTCCTTTTAACTAAAACATTTGAGCAGCTTCAAAGACTATGTATTTCTTCTGATCTTGGAGCTGTGTGACTGGTAGCAAGGAAGAAAAAAAAATCTTATTCTACATACAAGTGGATTGCTTAACAAGTCTGCACAGACACGTACTTGTTTGTACAATAGAGATAAAAATTCCTGTATAAAAATAATTCAGCTGCTGACAGCAGGCATTGTTGTTGGACCTGTCTTTTGTGCCTGTCCCAGCTCTGGGCCCCCTCCCCCCCTATCTGCTTGGGGCAGCTTGCTGCCTGCAGACTCCTGACCAGAAGTTAATTGCTATATATTAAATATATAGGTATTGTATCTAAAGAGGACTATCTCAAGCCTTCCTATATGCATCACACTCTCCTTTCTGATGTGACTGTGGCATTGCCAGCAAGGGGGTGGCAGGCAAACGCTCTAATAGGGAAAATGACTTGAAGGCAGTTAGGGGAAATTTGGCCTTCAAGTCCCATTTGCTCTGCAGTGTAGCATCGGTTTCTAAACTTTTGTTTTTAATCTAATTCTGATTTACTCTGTCACATCCCATATCAACCCTCATTGAACTCTACTCATGTAGAGTAACATTAGTGTCAAACGGAATTGGTCAGGACCGTGGAGCTGGGCTCACAGATGGTTGTGGATGTGGGTTACTTGCAGCTCTGCATCCTATTCTTTCTAATAAGTGTTAAAACGTGGCACGTTTCTGAGCAGGGCCCATGGATAAGAGAGTCAAGCAATCAGGGATAGTACCTGAGGTTTTTCTCTCTTTTCCCTCCTCCTCTTGCCCACTTCCTTGATAGACCTACATTTCAGGTAAGATCAACTCTAGAAAAACATCTGAGGCTGGGGCAGGGGGGCGGGGGGGAGAAGGGTGGCAGAGAGAAGTTGCTGGAGTATTTTCAATAGGGTTTCAAACACAATCACCAGAGCGGAGAGCCCTCTGGGTCCAGCAGCAGAGCAGTAAGCGCCGGGCACGTGGTTCTTCCAAAGCTGTTATTCCCAGTCTGACTTGTACACTCGCAGACATAGGACTTACATGTACTTTGGTGCTTTCGCCTGCTTTGGGTGTTTGGGGTGGAGGCAGAGGAGACCTTCACTGGGAATTCTATCACTAGAATTTCTTATCTGTCTCGAGGTTAGTAAGGTGTGAGTTAGCATTCTAGGGGTGAGTTAGATTCTTATCCAGACTGGTAACTGGGCAGCATGAAAATTCAAGTTCCCACTGCACTCCCTAATAACTGGGGTGGGTGGGGTGGCGGTGGTGGATGGACACCACAACTTTCTGAATGTCAGCTGATGTCTGCATGACCCGCTCCTCTCGGACTAAAAGCTGCCAGGGCAGGGTGGGGGAACCCCCAGGAAGATAAATATACCGCAACAGATTTTCACTCTTCAGAAGTAAACCAGACCTTGCTCCTCTGCCTCATGTGCTCTCCTTTCTTGCTCTTTTCCCTTTGGAAGCAGAAACTTCTAAAATGAATGCCACTCCAAGCTGATGAAAAAGCTGTTTTTATACCACAGTGGATGTTTACACAGGAGACTCAACTTGAGGGGGAAAAGGCTTTTGGGGAGGGTGGTGAGACTCGTGTTAATCTGTTTTGTTGGAGGACTGTGCAGTATTGCCTATGAGCAACTCTGGGCTGTTTTTGATAAATTACCATGTTTAGAGATAGGTTTGGCTCTTAAGGGCTTAGTTTTATGAACAAAGTCCGTAACGATGTTTGCTGCCTCTGTTTGTCTCAGCCCCTTCGGCTTCACTAGAAGCTCAATGTTTAGTTTAAGCTCAGTCTGGAAGATATAACAATTTTGCATTAAAAAAATGAGGAAATCATAGGAAGAAAAACCCTTTGCTTTTTGGATGAATCTTACTGATAATTTGCTAAAGCTCATTTGAATTTTAAGCACTTCTTTAATCTTCAAAGGCTAAATTGCTTTATGAATATGCATGGTGTGGGCAGACTTCAGTTCATTACCTAGTTGTAAATTCTAATGACCATTAGGTCCTTCCAGTAATTGCGAATTGTTTTGCATTTTTGATTGGCCTATTAACATGTACATTCGGTGCACATCAGGCTGGCCTGTCAGCCTGCTGAAGGAGAAAAAAAAGGTGAAAATTGTTTATAGCACCAAGATTCTTAGATTTTCAATCTTGCAAAATTGATGATGTAAAAAAATTAAAGCAGTGTTTTTTCTTCTCAAGATTGAAAGTTCACCAAGAGATTTGACATATTTAATTTACATGATGACTTTGCACTCCTTCATTAATGTGATTTGCATATGAAGCCGTTGTTAATCACTTTCGATCATGTTTCGTGTATTAGCTGCCTCAGTGGCTCTCCTCCTCAGATGCCCCGGTAGAAAGGAGCAAAATGATGCATCTTCTTGCCAAGTTTCCTTTAGTGAATTGAGGAATTAGAAGTCTAACCTTGAGTAATTACATATGTTTTATCCGTATTCTCTCAACATTAAGTACAGTTTGTGGAAGTGTTGGCTGGAAATCCTTTTCATTTGGGGAGAAGACTGTAAAATTTAACTGTGTGATTGAGGCACATCCAGATACGTACAGAAATATGTATTGCCTGTCCCTGTTCCCCCACGAAAGTTGTCGGGCAGTTTTATTGTTAGCAGTTTGATGGCAGGGAGACTCGAATAATCCAGTGAATTAAGACATCGGGCTCCTCCTTTGGAAGAGAGACCGCTGCAAACTACAGACCTTTCTAACAATGCTTTGGATTTCTTCTTTAAATATATGGCTGGCACCTACCCGTCTTGGGCCTGGGCTTGGCTGACTTCTCTATCTGTCAGCTCCAGTAAGTTTTCCTGTGGCCTTGTTCAGCTGCTGCTCTCGGGCTGCTCTCTCTGCGTCCTCTCCCTAGTCACTAAAGTAAATCGTGGTCTCTGGGCTCCCGGGTGCCTCCCTCAAGGTACACAAGTGCCCTGGTTGTGAAAACAAGGTGCTAACTAACGGTTTCCGATTTTTGAGAGCCTGTGATTTTGGTGTTTGCCTTTGCTGTTGAATCGCCTGTGCTGTATTATTGATGTTCATCTTTGGTTTATGAGTTTATCACTGGTTAACAAGCAGAATCAGAGCACTGAAACTGATATTCCGATTAAAAGGAGTGTGTAATGAAAGAAAATAAATTGTGATGGAAAATGAACAGTGTGTAAGAAACATAACTACAATTTTAACCTCCGAGGGACCCTAGCACTGCCCTACCGTGACTCCCATCCATACCATGCTAAAAGCATGCTTCAGTTCAAAGTTGTTAATATTCAGCTGGGAAACAGTATCCAGAACACAAATAAATTATTAAGTGCATGAACTTTTTAGGCAGTAAGATGAACTGATGGGGTCCATCTGTGAGATCCAGGGGCTTTTTATTTGTGTGTGTCGAGCGATTCTGCCCTCTCCGACTTCACAGCCTTTGGTCTCCGGCCAACTGCATGCATAATTGATTCCACACGCACTATCATTTTCTTGATGTAATTGCTTTACTAAGATATGATGAAATCTAATGGATAATTTGCTATTTGAAAATGGGCAAAAAAAATAAAAAATAAAAAAGGTTCATACTTTTTATTGGTGGGAGGGTAGTGGAGAAGGGGACTTATTCAGCTGACCTGGTATGTGAGAAAACAAAACAAAACGAAAAAAGCAACACTAACTTATGCACGCTGCTTCAGTCGCCTTGGCTGTGGGTAGAAAGGTCTTTGTGACATATGGAAGCCAGTGTGTAAATCTCTCTCTTTCTATCTCATATCACCCCCCCCCTTCATTCCTTCTCTCTCTGCCTCTCCCCCAAACTTTACAAGAAAGGGATCCTAACAAGGTAAAAAGTAAACAGTTTAGTCATCACAAGCCTTATTATTCAGTCTATCCAGGAGTTTTGCCATGTAGGTTTATTTAACTTCCAGGAATGTAAACACTGACACAGCCCTAGAAGCAGCAAGAAAGATTACAGTGTTAGAGTTAACCATGAGCAGGGAGTAGCTGTGCTTTATACTCAGATATAATGATACTTTACATTGAAACATAATGGTAAGTCAAAACCGACTGGAAACTTCTGCTTATATGGAGTACAAATTTCATTCTAATAGATTGGCATAATCTAGTGTACCCAGAGTAGATTGTTATATAATGGAGAAACTGTATAAATGTCAAGTACACAAATAATTCTACAGGAAGTAAATGAAAAATATTAGAATTTCTTAAATCACCATTAAATGTTGTTGGTGGGACAATCTCATTTGCTCCCTCAAAATCATGTGTGGCTTTGCGTAAGTCTTTAAAAAAAAATGTATTTCCAGGGAATTTACAGACGTTGAAACATTGTTTTAATCCAAACCAGTTCATGCTTTAAATGTACCTTAAAAAAATTGTACTGTTTTTTTCAAAGTATTTAAAGGGAGTGGAGGGGTAGAAAGCATATAAAGTGAATCCATCTCACTGTGGCAAACTGTTTTTCAAGTAAAGTCATAATAATGAACAACACATGATCTGAAATTTGATCAGCAAACATATACTTATGCCAAGGAATTTTCTTTCTTTCTTTCTTTTTTTTTTTTTTTTTTTTTGCCATTCACATACCAAGATTCTGTAAATCAGTAAGCCAGGCAGAGAGTGACTATTGTAAGGGGGAGACCAAATCATAATACACAGAATGGCACAGCTAAGCTGTCTTCTGGAAGAAACATTAACATCACCACCACTAACAACAACAACAACAAGAAACCTTTTTTCAAAACTGGAAATGACAGAATAGTTTTAAAAGGGGGAAAAACCCCACAAAACAAAAAACAACCACCCCACCACTGATGCTCCAAATTTCAAACTATTAATAGACCACCAGTGAGCTAGACTGTCTTTGTGCCTTGAAATGCAAAATGAGGGAAATAATTAGCAGAGGAACAAAATTCTCAAAATTTGAAGAACTTCTGTGATTACTGGGGGTACAGTGAAAAGAAAATGCAAATTTCTTCCTGATCTTAATTAGATTCGATTGTGCTGTGGGTGTGTTGGATTTGGGGGGGCCTGGCGGGGGCGGGGAGGGCTGGGGGTGCTGCGTGGGGCTGCGTGACATGGAGACAGGTTAGCAGGGGCCTGGCGGTGTGGCACGAAGGTGGCTTCCAGCGCAGGCACAGTGAGCAGTGCTGATGGGGCTTGAATCCCGAGCCCCTCCCTTAGCAGGGCTCCCCTCCCTCTGGGTCCAGGGGATTTCATTTGTCCTTTCAGGAGAGGGGTGAGTACTGAAACGACAGCCTGAGCTGCCATAGGAAGGGGAAGCAGCCTGTGGGTAACTTTTCCCTGCCCCATGGGAAAACCGAGACGTTGTGGGCTCTGCCTGAGCACTGTGGCCGGCAGTCAGCTTCCGGAGGAGCCCCAGCACCTAGGGCACCACTCCTGACCCCCCACAAACACGCTCGTTTGAGTTCAGTGGTGGTGGTTGGCCAGAGTCCTGCCAAAGTATGTACATAGCGAGTTTCACTGGCTGGATTTCCCCTTGCGTGAAATAATAAAAGCCCTGGCCAAGGCTTATGAATCTATTTTTGTTTCATTAATATTATTTATTATGTATTTTATTAATATTTTTAGGAGGGACTGTGCTCTCATTTGACCATTTGTAGTAATAATTAATACATTCCGCGCTGGTTGTAAAAAGTGTACTCGCATTTAATTGTAAGTCAGGATAAATTAGTGGATGTGATTTAAAACAAAACTCACTTAAAATATTCTTGCAGGGAGTGAAAGAGTGGCCAGTCCCTGCATTTAATTTGTTTTCTGGGTGAGTGTCTGTGGTGAGAGGGTCGAAAGGATTGCGTGGATCTAACGGGATCCGTGCATGTGTCCGAGGGATGTGGGGGCCCAGAGGAGGGGGAGGAGGAAACCTGGGCAGGAGGAGGGGCAGCCAGGAGCTCCCTTCTTTCCTTTAATTTCTGAGGTTGCAAGGGGCAGGGGGGAGCTTAAGCAAAGTGGTCAAGTCCATCTGCTCCGGAGAAGGTGGTAAAGAAAAGAGGTTAGTGGCGAGAGGGAGGAGCACAAAGGGAAAATTGTACATTGGGAGCGTTGCTCTCCCAGCCGTGGTGTAGCCAGACTGGTTTAGCAGACAGAATGATAGATTGTTTTGTCAAGGGTCCCAGGGTGTGCCCTGAACTTGAAGCACTTTGTTTATCTTGAATAGAAAGGGAAAAGCACAGACATAATCGATGTCTAGTGTTTAGGAGCTAGAAAGAGGTAGGAGAACAGAGAGGAGTCGGGGAGGTGGGGGAGGTGCAGGCCCTTGGTTGTGGCTGTCCATTAACAGATGAACTTGGCCGAGGGCCAAGCTTTAGATGAGAGCGTGTCAGGGCCCCAGTGCAGCCAAGCCTTTTCAGTGGTTTTTTTTCTTTCTTTCTTTTTCTTTCTTTCTTTCTTTAAATACCTGCTGACTGTACATCAAATGCTCCCAGGTCTTTGGCTAAAGGCAAGAGAAAAAAAAAGACACACAGCTCAATTTCCCCCCCCCCTCTGAACCAGTCGAGGCCAGTCTTTTGGCTACACACACGGGTTCTGTCATCTTTCCTGGCTTGCCAATTGGGAAAAAAGAGAGTTGTGATAACGCCAGTAACCTGAGGGCCCAGGATCGGAAGGGCTTGGTGTGTGAGAGCGTGTGCCTGAGTATACGTGTGTGAAGCCTGGGCGGGGTGTGGTGGATGGGCCTGCGTGTGCACGCAGGAAATCGGTGGAAACTGTGTGTTTTTTTACGGTTAAAGTTAAACTCCTCGTTGGAAAGGACCTGTGAACTTATCTGTCGGTGGCTGAGGAGGAGAATACACGAGCAAGTCCCAGGAAGGGCCAGGGGTGGGGAGAAGTGCTATCGTCGGGATGGAAGCACAGCATTTCCCGTGCGGGGCCGATGGCAAAGCCACGCGTCCAGGCTTGTTTTGTTCTCGATGATCTTGTCTTTGGTCGGTTTCTGTGTTTCTTGCTTTATTGTGACATTATGCGTTCACTTATGAGGGTTGGCGACCACGAGCCATCAGCCCAGTAACTTCCTGACATTTTTAGCTCTTGTAAAGCACAGTCTTTGCCCTCCTGCCACAAGCAGCGAGGTAATTGAATTTCCCTGTTACTGACTGGCAGGAGGCATGTTCTCGTTCCCACCAGAGGTGCTGCTGGGGCTAGAGCCGGGTTCATGGAGTTCCACTGCGGGACACGGGGCTTCCAAGTGGTGTGGGGTCCTGTCCCAAGTGCAGCTGATGCAATGAAATCTGTTTTCCCCCCACCACAGACTTGAAAAGACACCAATGTGAGCATCCAAATAAAATATGATAAAATCATGTTTACTTCCCTAGGTTGAAGCCTTACAAGGCAAGTGAGTTTTCTCCCTCCTTATCTAATAGCTAATGGAAACTGGGAAAATTTGGAGGCCCCTGGACTCATCCCACAATCACCCAAAAAACTCAGCCAAGCCCTTAGGTGCTGTGTTCCCTCTCACTGAGGTGTCTTTGCAACCTGCGTGGTCAGGAAAGGAAGAGGGGCTGAGAGAGGGGAAACAGGCCCTTAAAAGTATGCTTATGTCCTTTTCTGTCCTCTTCAGCCTCTCTGAGGACGTGAAAACGGCGAAGAAGGGGGCCGTTTCTAGTGGTGTGAGCTTGGGCAGATTTCTTCATCTCTCTGAGCGGCGGTTTCCTCATCTGTATTTTGTGTGTGTGTGTTGGGGGTGGGGTAGTCACAGGACCCACCTTGTGGACGTTGGGAGCATTATATGAGACTGTGGTAAGCGCTAGAGGAAGGCTAGTTACTACTGTGATTATGACTCCTGGCTAGGAACTTCCTTCTCCTGTCAGAACCGGGGTCCCCATAGCTCCTCCCTGCGTGGAGGTGAGCAGGCCGGAGGAGAGGAGAGCAGGGCAGGGAGGGTTCTAAAGCCCTCAGAGCCTCTTTCTGCCCTGGGTGGGCACCTGGGGGAGCCTGTGGGGAAGGGGTCTGGGTGGGGATGGTTCAGGATCCATTGCAGATCTGGTGAGATGAGGTGACTGGGGGCTTCTGTCCAGTGGCAGCACCCTCAGTGCTGGGCCTCTGTCCTTACAGACAGGTACCGACTGCCTTGCCAGGAGAGTGTACCTGGGTGTGTGACGTAGCCACTGGGGTGCAGATTCCCACTTTGCCACTGCCTGGTTGGGAGAGTTGGGGCAAACCATTTAATCCCTGTGAGACGGAGACAAACCAAAGTTACCTCCCTTATGGGGTGGATGCAAGGAGTAAATGAAAGAAAGCACATAAATTACTTGCCACACAGGATGCACTCCAAGAGTTTTTATTGCCATACTATGTATCCGACCTATTGTTACTCCATCCCACAGCAGCCCCAGAAGGGAAGTCCTAATAGCTCCATGTGGTAGAGGAGGAAATTGGGGCTCACCAAGGGTTAAATAACTTCCCTGAGGGTTCACAGTTATTAAGGATTCCATTCTTTGACTTCCAGTCATTACCCTCTGCCACCTCCTCCAAAGGTTTGCAGCTTTCTGCAGTGCGGCTGGGCACCAGTTGGGTGGGAATCTGTGGTGCTGGACGTTGGCCCTCCTGTGGGTTCTGTGGTCAAGTTTTTCGGTCTTCTGGGAAAGAGGAGGAATGTTCCCATCCAGTCCCTGGGCGGCTGTCCTGGGCATATTGGAGGAGCCTTGGAGCTGTTGGAAAGAGTTGCAATGTAAGGAATTCTGCTTTGCCCAGAGAGAGCCAGAAATGGGGCCAGGGTCCTGTGAAGAAGAGGGAGGAGGTTTTTCTATTTGTGTATGACTTGGTTAGGGGACAGCAGTAGGCTGACCAGAAAGCAAGCTGGGACTTTTGAGGACTGGTGAAGTCTGGCTCTCAGCAGTTCTGTTCTGTTGTCTCTTTGGCATTCTTCTGACTGACCACACCTATAAAGGGTGGAGAGGGAGAACCAGAATTATACTGTGAGGGAGAGTGTGTGAGTGTGTATGTGTGTGAGTGTGTGTGTGTATATGAATGTGTGTGAGTGTGTATGTGTGTGTGTCTATGTATGTGAGTGTGTGTGTATGTGTGTGTGTGTATGTGTGTGTGTGTATATGAATGTGTGTGTATATGTGTGTGAATGTATATATGTGAGTGTATGTATATGAATGTGTGTGTGTGTGTGTGTGTGTGTGTGTGTGTATGGAGGGGTGCTGGGGACAGTGGGTGCTGGGGGGTAATAATCTGCTTCATTTCTGGCCGCACCAGCGCTGTGGTGAGGCGAGTCCGGAAGGCATGGAGGAGACTTGAGGGAATATTTGAATGGGAACTGCAGTCAACAACTCCATCTGATCCACATGTGGCTTTCCCTGAGGCAGGTTTTCAACTGCATGGTGGCCTCCCCCAGTCACTCCGCAGGCTGCTCTGACACCATTAATATTTGCTGAAGCAAGACCTGAGGTTCGTTGCAGAGGAATTACGTAATGTATTCCAAAACCAAATGTCAGTGTTTTCCTTTTATTACCCATTCTTTCGAATTGGCTGGGCCACCATAGACCTCCATTTACATAATTTCAATCAGTTGGTTGTTAGGAGGCACCTACTGTGTGCAGAGCCCCCTGGGGGAGTTGAGGAGTTGGCCTCAGCACTGGCCAGTGTTAGCTGGGAGCTTTGCTCACTTGGGAAGCCCTTCCATTCGGACCAAGGGAGGTTGTTCAGAATCGACACCAGGAAGTTGCCATTGGCATGGAAGGTCTTCTGAGTTGGGGGTGGGGGTGGGGGTGGCTGCTGAGAATGCATGTGGGTAGAGAACTCCAGACCTTCCATTTCAGTTCCTACTTTGCCCTGGGACTGGCATCCTTGCTTCCTCGCCCCTCGCCTCTCCCTCTGGCTCTGCACATTGTCTCTCCACGCCGTGGGGCAGGACTGCAGGGGTATTCCCTGATCACCCCAGAAGAGAAGTTCCGAGTTTCGTGTGGTCAGACTCCTAGACAGCAAAGCTGAAATGATAAAAGGAATACCATTGCTTTGGAGCCCATACTCCATCCTACCCCACCCCAGTTCTCTCTCCATTCCCCTGAAAATCAGGACAGCTCTCTGATGGTGGCCTTTTGTTTCTTTTTCTATTCTGGTTCTGCCTTCGTTAAGGTAAGCACGAATTTAATGTCCCAGGAGGCAGGCCGGTGACCCTTCAGGCCAAGTGCCTGGATGTGGCAACGCTCTAATAAATATTGGATGGTGAGAGCAATGGGAATTTAACAAAGCCATAACTGAGGAAACCGCAGAGGGGCAGCGGACTGGTTAAGAGGCTGTTGGATGAGCTGGGTAGTATTTCTACTTCAACCTGATTGAAATGTCGACTAAAAATCAGTGCTGTTGACTAGTGATAATTTACAGCGTTCCTGGTGCTAAGTAGTTCCCCGCTTAAGAATGCGTTGGCTGGGCAGAGATTAGTGCAGGGAGTTGTGTGTGTCACAATGAATCAGACGCATTATAGGTCAGCCCTGTATTTGTTTCATCATGACTTTTACACAGTTGTCATGTAATTTATGGCTGCTTTCACGTTGTCAAACATTTTCATTGCATCTTCTTCTTTAACACACTCCTGACACAGACGCGCTGCCTTGGAAGGCTTGATATTATTTCATAATCCGAGAGGAGGCCTATAAACCATCAAATTACGCTATCTTCGGGCTAATCTAAATGCACTGCAGATTAAAATCAGAGCTCATTTGTCCCTGATGCAAATTATTAAGTTCTAATTATAAATATCCATTTAATTACCCCGTACATTTTTATTTTGTGGACCCTTTTGAGCACTGCTGTCTGCGATGGGGGGAGACACATAGGGGCCAATCTGCGGTAATTAATGTACACTTCCCAAATGGTAAAGGATAAACATATGCTGCTTTGTTTGTCTTGTTTATTGATTGATTAGATGCATAGAGGCTTTGGCATTGGCACAATCTGAAGTTGAAATCCTTTTAAAAATGAAAACTATTTAAAAATCTGTTGGGGAGGGAAAAGCAAAATATAGCCAACCAAGAGCTTTCTGCTAGAACACATCGTCCTAAAATATAGGATTTTCACCAGAATCTGAATTTGATCCAATCTAGATTTTGCAGAAGTGTAGGGTGAGAGAAACCATACCTGTTTTGTACCTGGAATGTGAAGTCATTGTTACAGAAGAAATTATCATGTTTAATAAATGTGACATCCTTATTTCCAGCCCTGCTACCCTTCTCTACTAGGAAGTAACAGTAATAGGAAGACAGTCTGAGAGCATGATGATAAACTATTTTTGGTTACCAAACTATAAAGTAAAAAAAAAAATAAAATAAAAAGTGATAAAATAAAAATGTGTTAAAGGCCTTATTAACAACATTTACTCTTCCACGAAGACAGTGGAAAATTACCAAGACTGGTTTTGGGGGAAAGGATTGAAGTCTTTTGGGATTTTTCTAGAGTCAAACTTTGACTTTTAATGATGGTGGAAAGACACTTGGTCTGGGAACCAGGTTCTGACCCTGAGCTGTGAGACCTAGGTTCTCCTTCACCTCTTGGTACTTTGGTTTCCTCATCTGTAAAATGGGTGGTTTGGATCGGGTGAGTCTCTAAGCTCCCTGGGCTCCCGTCCTGTTCTGGCATACTCTGAACACAGGGCAGGCAGCTTCCCTGCTGTTGTGGGGATGTGGTTGCTGAATGGGGCTCACCTGCACAGAGGGCAGAGTATTTCTTGTGTTTCCTCAAAGATGGAAGCTATGGTGATAGTAAGGCTTGGGCTCCCGATCCCTCAGCAGAAGCTTCAGAACAACTTTCAAATGGCTGGGAACACAATTGAAGCACCGTGTAACGGAACGGTAACAATTCACAGAAGTTCCCAGCCTTATAGGATTTCTCCATCTTTTAATTGTTGCAAGCTGTTTTTTCTTTTTTCTTTTTTTAAAATAAACTCTAAGGAGTGTAGTGTGTATTTTCTCCACGCTTGCTTTTTTGGGCAACTCTAGCTATGTCAAAATAGAAATATGTTTGACAAAGAAATCAGTTGAATTCAAACAACCAGGTATTTTAAATTCAATTAACTGACTGAATTCAGTGATATTTTCCTTTTTCTTCCCCGGAAAGCTGTTTTCTCTGTATGGACATCGCCTACATATGCTGAGTTCTTGGAGTTTCAAATTCTTGCTTGTTAAAGGCATCGGATGCAACATGTTTAGAAGAACTCTCCCTCTGTTAGTGTTGAAGACAGCATAAATTGAGGGAAAACGCTCTTTTTGTAAATTCATCATGTAGGTAAAAGCACATGGCCTGTTCTGGGATGTGTGATCCTCGCAGGCTTCTAAAGTTGGTGCTCACCATTGACTTCGAGCACGGGTGCTTCTGTTTACCACACTGTCTAGCAGATACCATTTATATGTGGCATTAAATTAGATAGAAAATTATGTTTTCAGAAGCATGCTGAAAGACGACAAAGTTATCCTTTGATAATGATGATCTAAAACTTCCTGTTATTACCCCTTGTGCTGAGAATGAGGGGGAAATGAACCAGTGGTGAAATCCGTGTTCCTTATAGGGCAGAGGCACTCTTGAGATCTATCATTTCGATAAAAAAGTAATTTATTTACATTGCTGCCTCTTTAATTTGTAATGTTTTGGGGGAGTTTTATTAGGAGTGCTCTATTAGGACACTGATGATCAGCTATTTCAGAGTTTGCATGCTCTTTGTTTCTGGTAAAAACAAAACACCAGTTTAGAAAAACAAAACGAAACAGGGAAAAGGAAAAGTTTAGTCCTAACCCAAACCACAGGAAAGCAATGGACAGAGGGAATGAATGGTGGCTACCCAGAGGCACTACTTTCCCCCTTAGGTTGTTACAGGAAGAGAGGCACATAACATTCATGCCGAAGAGATAGGCAACAGAGTAAGTACTCAGATGCGAAGTTTAGGATTTCATAGTCTCGCCTCTCCCGCTCCCCTCCCTGCACTGTGCAAACGTATCGGCAGTTGTATTGCTCATGTGTGATAGGTGCTGCCTCCAGGACAGTCTGGGCTCACTAATGGGGTCAGCTGTGTCACAGTGTGATATATGGATTATGTTTACCATGGCATATTTTGTTTGCCAGCTGGGCTGGGAGATTGGAGCAGATGATAAATGAAGATACCCTACAGTTTTCACACTAGTTCCTGTGGTCCCGAGTCTCTCAAAACAATCAAGCACCATTGACAATGGAGAAGTGTTTATAGGGATGTAATTGATTTCAAAGTTTTAGCTCCCTGGCTGAAGTTTAAGATGTGATAGTCCATTATATTAATGTCTTTACTTAAAGCTCCTATTTGACTTTAAATAAATTATTTAGGGTTTGCCGCTGAAACCTTGGTAAATTCACCAACCTTCCGGCCGGTGAAATAACTTTCCAGTGGCTTTGTGTGCCTTGACGGTTCATTTGCTTGGGCTCCTGCGTGTCTGTATGACTTCCAGATTTATTTCCCAAGTTTCACTGGCAAGAAATGATTTTTCTTATTGGTGTCATGTGAGGTACACCTGTAAAAATCATCTTTTTGGGAAAAAATTCCTGTATACAGCAACACTATCATCATATGATATAGCATATATTTTTATACATGTACATACACGCATTTATACACACAAGTATGTATCACATATATAGTGTGTATATATAGTGTGTATATATACACACTATAAATATAATGTATTCTGTCTTTCTATAATATGTGTGTGTGTATGTGTGTGTGTGTGTATATACAGAGAGAGAGCGAGAGAGAGAGAGAGAGAGAGAGAGAGAGAGAGACAGAGGGGAGAGGGAGAGAGAGATTGAGAGAGTAGGAAGATCTTTAGATTTACTGTGATTCCATTTTTAGTGTAGAAGTTTTAAAAAGCATCCACGTGGCCTGGTCAGTGTGGCTCAGTGGTTGAGCTTCGACCCATGCACCAAGAGGTCGCCAGTTCGATTCCTGGTCAGGGCACATGCCCAGGTTGTGGGCCTGATCCCCAGAGGGGAGCATGCAGGAGGTGGCCAGTCGATGTTCTCGCTCATCGATGTTTCTATCTCTCTCTCCTTCTTCCTTCCTCTCTCTCTCAAATCAATAAAGAAAAATAAATTAAACAAACAAACAAACAAAAACATCCATGTGAACACCTCTTCTCATCATGCTCTTTGTCTCTGAGGGTCTGTTTGTCACATAGCCCTGGACTGAGGGTCAGTGTGGCAGATTTAGGGGCAACAGTGTGCAGGTGAAATCATGGATGCAAAGGTGAACTTTGCCTTCACTGAGTTGAGAAGGCTGGTCTTGATCTCGCTCAGGGTCCGTAACACTTGTTGCCTTGAAATCCTCTTCTTCAGAGTTCTGCCATGAGTCTATTTCCCGTGACCCGCCTCTGCATCTGGTTAAATGGACTTCAGTAATCTGTACACAGTTACTTCTTACTTATTTTATATCCTGAAAGATATTAAGTCCAACAAGCTTTTACCCACTGAGTCTACTGAGAAAACGGCCAGGCAATTTTTGTTTCAATCTCCGCGTCTCTCTGGAGCACCAGTTCCAGAGGCTGATCAATAGGTTTTATTGTAGACCTCACTGTCTCTAAAAGCACTGCGACCTTATCCTGTCTAAAAATAGCATTTGCTCTTGCCGGTAGAACCTTGACCTGTGAAAACCCATTTGGAACATAACTGACATATCTAGTCAGCTGTATATATCTAAGACATGCTGTGTGAATGAAGTCTGTGCAGACTGGCCGGGAGAGCACTTCCTTCGAAGAAAAAGAAATACCAGTTCTGAACACTGGGAGTGCACCTGCTTGCTGATGGGGCGGTGGGCCACGTGGTGGGGAGTGAGGGAGTCTCTGGGTAAGGGGACTTTGAGAGGAGTGACAACCCTCTAGAAGACTCCCAGAGGGTGCATGCCACCCCACACAGGGCAAGGGAATGCCAGGGGCATGCGTTTGGGCAGAAGTGCAAGGTGGCTTTAAACAAGGTCCAGGACCCTGTTTAGAGAGTTGATTCTTTGCATGCGCCCCTTGGCGGCTTCAGCCTTGAGCCTGAGTGGAAGGGGTCCTCTGAAGCATGACCTAGATGGAAAGAAGTATTTCTGAGTCTAAAGTAACTCCCCTATTTAATGATAAGAAATTATTGTCACTTTATTTTTTTTTAGGTGTGATAATGGTTTTGTGGTTAAAGAAATGTCTTTATCTTTTCAAAATATGTTGGAAGTATTTACTGATGAAATGATAGGGTGTCTGGAATCAGTGTAACAAGTAATGCAATGGGCAAGGTTGTCAATAGGGTTCTAGGTAAAACAAGATTGGGCCCTGGCTGGTTAGGCTCAGCAGTTGGAGCATCGGTCTGCAGACCAAAGAGTCAAGGGTTCGATTCCTGGTCAAGTCATGTACCTCGGTTGTGGATTTGATCCTCAGCCCTGGTCAGGGTCGGGCAGGAGGCAGCCAATCGATGTCTCTCTCTCACATCAATGTCTGTCTCTCTCCCCCTCCCTCTGTCCCACTCTATATGACAAAAAAGGAAAAATATCCTGGGATGAGGATTAAAAACAACAACAAAAAAACAAGATTGGCCATGAGAGGCTAATGGTGGATGCTGGGTGATTCCTTCTTGGGGTTTGATTTATACCCTTCTCTCTACTTTTGTGTATGTGAGCTTTTCTTGAAAATAAAGGTGTTACCTGACTGCTAAAGAGCAAAATGTCCTTGCTCTCAGTGGGTGTTATTTCTTCACCAGGGGTGTGGCTCAGAGGTCGCGAGGGGACAGTTGTACCTGTGAACTCCAGTCTCGTATCTGGAAGGTTTACTGTTAAAAGACCATCTTAGAGTCTGCACTGTGCACCGTGCTCCATTCTCCGGGAAGGAAAGAGACCCTCTGTTCTGTTCTCAGTGCGTGAAGAAGAGTTGGAGGTGGAGGTGGAGTGAGTTTTGGCACCTGTGACTCTTCGTCAGGTGGATGTTGGGAAGAAGCAGGTGGGCAGTGCCCACTTACCTGGTAGAGTTGAGGAACCAGGCTCTTGGGCCTTCCAGTGGCCATGTGAGCCCTGGCTGTTCGGGAAAGGTGGTTTGCCTGACAGGAGGCTGACCACATGCTGAGGAGGAGGGGGACCAAAGGATGGGGGCACAGCCTCGGAGAGATGAAGGGGAGCATGCAGTGATCGCACAGCTGTACGGGGGCATTTTGTTCTCTGGCGAAAGCCAGGACTGTCACTGAGCAGCCTGAAAGCGAGGTCACCGGTGGTCTTAGTGCAGCCAGTCCGGTCGGAGCCAGGGTGGGCCCGCTCCTGCCATACCTGCGCCTTGAAGCCAAGACCGGCCTCACTGAGCCTTTCCCAGGCATAGGTCCCTCTGGTTCTACGAAATGTCCGCTCCTGCCCGTTCCATGCAGAGGCCATTATTAGCAAGTGTCACTCAGTTATCTGAGAGTGGCACTTCTAGCTGCCATCTGAGTGCACGACACTTGGGTTTACAGCAGGTTAAATTAAATTTTAGGCTGGTTTGGCTCCACTGGCAGTCAACAATGGGACCAGCTGTTGTAGAAATGTAACCTGGCACCCTCAAGGCTGTGTGTGTGTGTGTGTGTGTGTGTGCGCGCGCGCGTGTGCGTGTTCATGTTCACATGTGCCCCGTGGGGAGTTCTGAGCATGCAGGTGACTCTTGGGCGATCAGGGACCTGACAGGCCACAGTTGTGGGAATGGGGAAGGTGCCATTGTTTGAGGCGGACTGAGGCCTACACCTCCTTTTTCTCTTCTCCACACTTCATCCCTTCCCCAAGATGTGTGTGTCCAGACGGAGAGTTTCTCTAACTTGGCTTTCCTGTGCTTGACTGACAAAGGGAGTGTATGAAGCTGTCATACTCTGGCTACTGTTTGCACATCCATGCCAGTGTTTTTGTGCAAAGAGTCTAAGCTTGCCTAAAAACACCCATGGAAACCCACAGAAGAAGGGTGTGGATGATTTGGGCCTCATGGCAACGTGATCCGGCTGATCTGATGAGCATTGCAGCAGACTGTCTGGCTGCCCGCCCCACCCCCATCCCGCTTTATACCTCAGACTCCTGTGGGTCCCGCAGGCAGGCCACCATGGGGTGGGGGCAAGGTCTGCTTTTTAAGATACCAATGTCTTCGCTTTCCTTAGTCCTTGGTTCCTGGTGCTTGGTGTAGTTGTGCCTGTGTATTTAGGACCTTTGAATTTATGCCTCATACTGTTGAGTCAGCAAAGCAGTGTATATCAATATCACCTATTTAAAATTCTTTGGAAAACTCTGTGGGGACAGTTCCTCCTCCTTATAAACGGAATGCATATGTGTACATTATTCCACCAAAGGGCAATGCTCTTTACCCTTTATCTAGATCTAAAAATTGTGTGGCACTTGATTTCAGTTCCTCAGACTCCAGAATTTGTACTCACTGATTAGTGATACATTATGCAAATAATTCAGTTTACATATCCAAATACTGTTTTGCATCATTCACACCTCATGTCTTGAAAAAAAAAAGTGAAATGTTTCCTCAAAATAAACAAAACCTGCAGAAGAGTTTATTGTAAGGGTGAAAATTAAAGAGGCACCCATTTGCCAGGGAACTTTTGAGGAAATTTTTAATACTCCTGCATAATAATTTTGCAAGGTGTTTTTTTTTTTTTTTTTTTTTTTTTGCTTCTACCCTTAGGACATGCCATTCAGGGTGTATTATGTTAACTATTATCTTTGGCTTTCTGAATGTTTCAATTTTTGGAAAAAAGAAACTATAACACTACATCAGACACACATTTGTGCATATACGTACAGCCACAAATGAAAATTCAAGCTGAGTTATTTGAAGGAGGTACAGTAATTGCTTATCAGTGACATGAATTTTCTGCCAGAGAGAGAGAATAAGTAGATGCAAACTTTTACCACTCCATGTCAGGAGAGAGTTAACTAAGCATAGCCACGAGTGCTTACGTTACAGGTTGGCAAATGGCAGTGCCCTATGAAAAGTATCTCTTTGCTTTCAGCGAGTCTTTATTGTCATTGGAGTATTTCAGGAGAATACAGGATGTGACCTGGAGCCCTTGTCTGAATAAGCACGTTCCCATGCCCACGTGAACGTCTGAGCCAGTGGCTCTGACCTCGTGTCAGAACAGAATTGGCCTCAGCAATGGGCCCGGATTCCACTGCTTCCAACCTCACTCTCTGGCGCGGCCAACTTACTGCTGTTGGAAAGCATGTCAGATTGCAGGAGGAACTTCCCTCGGGAAGAAGGAAGGGCAGAGGGAAGGGAAGAAAGCTAGCGGGGACCTTGTTTTTTCTCTACGGCGTGAGTGCTGTCATCTTTCTTGTACGATGCTCCACACCCATCTCCCCTAACAGGTTATAGACACATTTTTGGCACTGCCTAAAGTCAGCGTTCCAACATGTTTTTAATCTTTAACTTTCACGTCGTTAAAAGTCTGATGTACTGACTCTAAGCTGCCTGGAGATAGTTCAGGGCACAGCACCTGACAGGTGTAATGTTTTGTGTTTTATGTCTCTTAGTATGGAGGTTATAGACTCAAAGAGGCCGCAGAATGCCTTGAAGATGTTGGTCCCCATATACCGACCGTGCACAGTCCTTAGGTTCCCTTTCTCACCCCACTTCCACACCTACATTTTTTTTTTTTCTTTTTTGTATTTGAAAGGGGCCCTTGTGTGTACTTGGGAGACTAGAAGCTTCTTGGCTTGGTACAACCTATCAGGACTGAGGAATCCCACTTCTCTTCACTTTCTTCCATGGGTTGAGAGGTGTGTACCAGCACTTTTTCAAAGAATGGACTCTCCTTTTGCTGTGGATTGTAGGGAGGCAGATTTGGTATATCTGTGGCTTTGGATCTCACCTTGAATGACAACATGTCAGTAGTAAGCAGCCCTATGAACTTCCACCGTGGATGACTGTGTCATCTCTGCCCATCAGACAGTGGCATGTTGATGGGGGTCCATCCAGCTTTTCTTGAGCCTGAATAGTAATTGCTGGGTCCTCAGGAAGCCCTGTGGGACTCCCTTTTACATTCTGGTTCTGGATGGACTTTGGGCTCACCCCGCTCTGATGTGTGGTAATTCTGATTGGCATAGATGCTTCTGGCCATGTCCAGCCATGTCCATGCTTGTGAGAAACTGACATTCTCATGTTTGATGCCCTCCCACGAGCAGTTTCTGGCCGGGCCCTACCTCTCACTCTCCACTCAAGTAAGTATATTGGCATTCGGGTGAGTGGGGATGTCACTTTACAGACACACTCTCGAGTCTGCTCTCACCCAGACACTTAAAGAGTAAACTTTATTAGTAGTAAGTAGTAACAGTTCTCTGGACTCCCTTCGCGACGGGCTGCAGCACACCCGTGCGGACTGAAGGTCTGCAGGGCCTTTGCCGATGCCTCGCGCCGCGGGAGCGCTCAGCACACGTGGAGGACGAATCCCGACCGGATCATTTCAGGCCCAGCCTTGTCAGAGGGAGTCTGGATGGAGAAAAACAGGGCTTAATTTTTTATTTTCTTAAATTAAGAGAGCTAGATCCCAGTAATTATTTTAAAGCGTTTTTAAAAGAACTTCTCTCTTCCCTAAAATTGGACTTTTAGGCAAGGCTATTGTTCCCTGTTGACCAGAGTATCTGAGGAATCACAGAAGACAGGACAGGTCTTTGAGCATTTTCCTTCATGAAAGGGGGAAGTCAGGATTTCCTGAGTATCTTCTGTGAAGACAGGTTTGTGAAGTCCCATTGAGCACCCTCTCATTTGACAGATGAGGAAGGTTGAGGATGTGAGGGTAGCCGTGTTCCTGAGGCCACTCACGAGGCAGGGACAGACATGGCCCAAAGCCCAGCCTCACCCTCTCACCCTGGCTCTCCTTGCCCAGCAGGACCCAGGGGTGGCCCCCCGAGCTTCGGCAGAGAAACTTGTGCTACAACCAACGCTTTAATCACGACGGCTGCGTTCCTTTTCAGAACTGTAGCTCTGCTGATGTAGACTCCACAGCTCTCTGAGCGATGCTAACCTCGGGATCCCGTGGGAAAACCCAGACAACAAAACACCCGGCCATCCGGCCATTGCAGAGAATGGCGGGGTTGCTTTGCCTGTTCATCACAGCTCCTTCCTCCCTTGTCCTCTGCCCTGTCTCCTGATAGGACTCCCACAGCGTGGCAGTTCCGAGGTCTCCACTGTGTGCACGTGGAACAGCCTGGTGTCTTTATCCAGATCACTGGCACATGGGGTAGATGGAGTTGGGGTGGTGGTGGAGCCCACACCCTTTCGGGGGCAGACAGGTCTTGAGAATTGGCCAACCCGACCTCTTCCTTCACTACACGGGTTCTAGTTCTAAAGACTTCTCTCCCGAGTAGGAAGTCCTTCCTTTTGTCTACCTTAAATCCTTTAGGCTTCAGTTTATACCCATTTTCCTCTTCATTCCAGAAAACAGACTGTCTTGTCACCAGCTTTGGGGCTAAAACCCCTCATATTTTAGAATTCTTTTCTCTAGTCTCTGCCAGTGTCCTTTAATAATCTCGATTCCCTGAACTTGAACTCATAAATCGATGATCTCTTAACCCCCTCATTAGAACCTCCTGGTTTCCCAGATTTTTCACTCAAACATTTGTCTAATGACTACAGAGCCACAATCTCAAGACACCTTCGTGTTGTCCAGATTCCTTCCTCCTAGACCTGTACTCGGGTATATTGCTTGCTTTTGTAAGAACTGGTGCTTCTCCGATGACTCATGCCCAGCTTGATGTCCGCCAGGATGGGTCTTCCGTCTCCGAGTGGAACGTTCGCTCCCAACCGCATCGAAGCCACATCTCTCCCTTCCCAGACCACCCTCTCTGTCCTTGTTCATATCGAACCTCGTTCTCCACTCCTGTCCCCAGTTCCCTGGCCACCTCTCTGCTTCACTAGGTGACGGAGAGTTACGATCCTGTCTCTGAAGGTGCCTCCTCCCTCTTGGCCCCTCTCCCAGTGACAACTTCATGGAGGCTGAGAAATATAGTGAGTGGCCTTTCTTGCCTCACTTACTGCTGGGGAGAGAGCTGTTCATAACTTTCCGCTGACATCTGGAGAACATAGGTTTTGGAGGAGCAGAGCCCAGATTGCCCGCGAGCCGGCCGAGCCGTCTTTTTGGCGTTTCCCACACAACCTGTGTTATAATAATAGGAGCTGGTCATTGTGTTGGATAGTAGAACAAAGCCCGAGTGCACAGAGGCACCTCTCTGCTGTGTGCCGGGTCAGGAGAGGTGACGGTGAGTGTGTAGGGTGTAAGGAAAAGCATTGCAGACGTGGGAAAGCATTTCAGGGCACACACATGGCATGAGTAATAGCTTAGAGCCCCAAGGCTGGGCTTCCCATCCCTGCCTCCCTCTTTTGTTTCCCAGTTCGGTCAGTGAAGACGTGAAGAAGTGGTGAGAAGAGGGGCCCCCTGCCCTTCAGACTCCAGGGTGTTTGCAGCCCAGGACCTCTTCAGGGGTGTTGGCCTGCCGAGCCCAGAGAATGTCCGGGTCAGAACTTTCTCGTACTGACTTGCTCACTTCCTGTGCTGCCCTGCCCAGAGGTGACTCGGTAATCCCCACAGTGTGACCTCACCGTGGGCTAAGTGGCCTGGGAACTTCTGCCTCCACTCGCAGGTCAGGAGCAGAAATGGGGAAGCTGGGAAGTTGGGGGATCAAGAGTTGGTTGGGAACCCCTGTGTCTGTGTCAGACCTGCTTCTCTGTGCCCCTCTGTTCACCGCCCCGTTCTTGCCCAAAGGCATGGGGCTGTGTTTGAAGGAAGAAAAGGCAGCTTGTTCCCGTGTACATGTACCGAGTGCTGTTTCTGTAGCTGGGTCTGCAAGGCTGTTTCTCCAGGTCACAGAATTCGCAGTGGGGCCAGCAGAGGCTTGCCACCGGCAGGCGGCAGCTCGGACGCCTGCTCCTGTGGCGGAAGTTGGTGCCCTGGGTTAGTGAGACCTCGGCAGTGGCATTCAGGTTGCCTCCTGGGCCGTGTTGGTACTTTCTCCTCCCCAAACTATCAACTGTTTGAGGGCAGGGGTTGTTTTACTTTTTGTATTTTCATGCCCCAAATAATGCCAGTTCATATATGCTATTTAATCCATACATCATTCCTGCTGATTGATTGAACATTAAAAGGCTCGGCTTTGCATTGGATTCTTTGTCTGGGTGAATTTATTTTATTATTTTCCCTTATTGATTTTAGAGAGAGAGGAAGTGAAAGGGAGAGAGAGAGATAGAAACATCGATGAGAGAGAACATCGATTGGCTGCCTCCTGCATGCCCCCCACTGGGGATCGGGCCCGTGATCTGGGCATGTGTCCTGATCAGGAATCGAACTGGCCACCTCTTGGTGCATGGGTCAATGCTCAACCACTGCGCCACACTGGCCAGACTGTCTGGGTGCATTTACATCCCCCCTTTCTTCCCATGGACAAGATGGAAAAGGGTTGGGGTTGGGATGAGGATGGCCTTCACTTGTGAATGCCTTTTCTCGTGGCCAAGCAGTGAGCTCTCTGCTTTCAGCTTCTGCCCGGGCTCACCTGGTGTCAGTGAGGTGACATCTCAGGCCTGGGCAAACATGGGGGACCGCAGCTAGGGGAATCCCCTGGGGGTGTGGAAACTAGGAGCAGCATCCTGCAATCAGCCCAGAACATTCCAGAGGGAGTGTGGGCTGTGTTCAGAAGGGACTTTCCTTCTAGTAGCTCTGGCAGATGCTGGGATGGGTTTAAATAGTGATTCATATTCTCTCTTTCTCTCTCTCTCTCTCTCTCTCTCTCTCTCTCTCTCTCTCTCTTTCTCTCTCTCTCTCATGATATTTGAGGCGGGAAATCCTCTCTTACCAGTGGAATTCACCGACTCTTGCAGTTTTACCCTTTCCAATGTGCTGTGAAGAGAGTCATCCAGACCAACTAGATTTACCTGCCCAATTCTGATTTCTTTCATGAGAAAAAACACACACCACCAGTTTAATTGCATGTTTAGGTGGCCTGTTCTCCAGGTCCTAGTACTGTTCAGAAGTGGCTTGCTCAGCAGGGCCAGGCTCAGTACTGCTGTTCCATCAGTGGCCAGGGCAGCCCACAGCCTTCTAGTTCATTTGTTGGCCGTTCTCTTTTTTACCGGGTCCCATCTACACCAGCAGAGGTGGCCCAGCACAAATGCATCCCCCTTGGAGAGCAGTGGGGGAAGCCCTGTCGGCTGGAAGTGCTTTGGGGAAATCTGGAAAGAAATGGCTGGTGTGGGCAGAGGTCCCTGTGGACCACCTTAGCCCCAGCCCAGGTCAGTCCACCTGCCTTCCTTCAGGTCAGCCTTCCTTCCTAACTTCCTCCCCGCTCCTCCTCTCCCTTCTCCTCCTTTTCCCTTTCTTCTTTGGGAATTTAGGACCTTGGACTTAGAGAATTCAAGATAATGGATCTAGAATCCAAGTTTCCCGACGTTGTTTATTTTTCCCACCGCAGGCCAGCGAACAGCTTCTCTTCCTCGGAGGTGCCGGTCTGTGGGAGGCAGCGAGTCTTTGGCTTGTTGGGAAGATGGGCCACCTGCCCTCTGGACTCCCAGGTGTTTGTAGCGCTCACAGCGGCCCGCGTAGGTGCTGACTCAGCTGTGCTCAGTTCTAGAGTAGGCTCTTACTTCTAATTGCTCAGATGCTGGCCTGATGGAAGTATCTGTTGTGGTGGAGACTTTCTGTCCTGGCTCAGGATGAGCCTGTTCTGTTGTGGGTGGGAGTGGGCAGCCAGCCCTTGGAGGGAGGGGGGATCTAGAGGAAAGAGGGCAGGAGAGGGAAGATCCTGGCAGGACTTGAAGATATGCTCCAAGAGAGAGAGAAGCAGGAGTTGTGCTAGAGGCTGACCCAGCACCCAGCCTTGGTGAGGCACCCCAGCACGTACTGCCGTGGGGCCCTTGGCTGTAGGGCATTGGACAGTGGCTTCTACTGCAGAGCAGCCTCGAGGAGGTGGGCGTGGAAGCAGCATCTCTCTCACCCTTGGCAGTGAATGCCCCTGAGGAGTGGGTGGCTGGGGGCAGGAACTCCAGCTGGTGCCACTCCTAGGACTAAATTCCTTGTCCCTTCTCTGTCCCACACCCCCATCTTGGAGTGGTGTTGATTGCCTGGAAGGGCCTCGGGCACATAGGGGTGGGCCTCAAGCCTAATTCGCATGTGGTGATTCATTCCCTCTCTCTATCTGGTGTATGTTTATGTAAGACCATCAATATCCCATTACTCCCAGGAGAGAGCAGTTCGGATTGAGAATGAGAAAGAGAAAGTCATTTGCAGCCCCTCAAAGGCTCTATAGCCCGTGGATTATGGTGGGGGCTGGAGGGGGTCAGTCCTCACTATCCCTGAAACTTTCCCCAAAGGTGACTGTTCTGTGGGCTGTCCCTTCTCTGTCTGCCTCTCCAGGGAGACCCAGAGGTGCTGGTGAGGTCAAATGGGACTTGTCTCCTGTGCCTTGGGGGTTTGATTTTGGGTGAGATTCATCTCTGAGATGGCTAATGGGTAAAACTCCTTTCTCCTTGTGTCTTCCAAATGGATGCCATGTGGGTGGGCAACGTGGTCAAGTTTATTTCTTCACTTCAGATGTGTATTGCAGTAAAACCTGCCTGTTCTCCCCCTTGTTAAAGGGGGCTCCATTGAGGAATGGAAAGAAAATAAACAGAAAGAAAATAAACCGTCTTCACCAGACGGTGATCCTCTCCAGACTCGGAACCAATTGCACGTAACCCAGGGCTGCCCTGATGCCTGCATTACTGAAGCCTCTTAAATTAGATAAGCAACATGAAGTTATTGGGGACTTTCGTTTTCATAGGACCAAAGTATTAGAGCTGAGACGAGAAGCAGATGACAGGTAATCTCATTGCTTTATTCAACATGTGTTTATTGAGCACTTCCTTACTCTCTGCCCAGTGCGGTGTTGGGTACTGGAGATGCAGAGGTGAACAAGACCAGGCACGCTCTCTCTTGTGAAGCTAACTTTCTCTGCTGGGATTGTGTGGGGGAGAGGATGGCATGGAGGGCAAATCCTATACCTGAGAGCCAGAAAACCTAAAGTACACAGCCTAGAAGAGGGGAAGTGACATACCCAGGCCACCAAGCTACCTAGCAGGGCTCAGCCACAAACACAAATAGGTTTTTCTGAGTCCCAAATCCATGCATTTTCTAGCGTCAGGCAGCCACCATTAGCATCTCAGAGCTATAGGTGGGCCTCTAGATGCCTCCTGAATCGCCCCCTCTAAAACATCCTAGGCAGGCAGGCTTCCTCTTTGGACAGCTCTCAGGGAAGGTGAGCACAAAGCTTCCTTTGCTGCTTCCTACCCCACTTTCTTAGCCTTCCAAGTTGTTTGGAGAAAGTTGCAGGTCCGGGTCTGCACACGTACTCATTTTGGAATCAGAGACATTGTATTTCCTGGGAAACGTTATTGTATCTCTGGCCCAGTTAATACTAAGCACTGAGCCATATCCCTTCTTTTGCCTTTGAACTCTCCTCCCAGCTACTAGAAGCCAACTTGGTGAGCTGAGTGTAGCAGATGTAGCTGCCACATTCTTATTTATTTGTTTGTTTGTTTTGAAAGAAAAAAAAGATCCCGTTTGCTTTACCATTCTTTTTCTTCTTGCCGTAATGGAAATAGAGTACACAAAGCTTAGAGAAGAATCGATGGCACTCTTCCACACTTTTGTCTTCCATTAGGAGCTTCTTCTATGCCTACTGCATTTTCAACTTATTACAGCTTTTCTATGGTTTGGAAAATCTGTTGACTGAGTGATGATTGTTTTCATGAAACGGTGCGGCATGTAAAGCAATGGTTGTCATTAATAGTGCAGTTATGTAGAGTGTGGCTCTTTAAGCCTTCACTTTCAAATCAGATTAGTGCTCTGTTAACTTAAAATAGCCCCAAAAAAAAGAAGAAGGGAAAAAAAGAACTGTCGGAAATCAGAGGGAAATATTAGCATTATGAAACATGTTAACAAGTGGCCATTAGCACTTTATGTCTGCATGAATAGCATCTTTAAGTGTTTTATTGGTAACAGAATAGAGTGGAGTCACATAGAATGGCATTTCTTTTCAAATTGGCAAGTTCTTTTAATTCAGACTTCTCCTTGTTATTGCCTACTGGGGAGCATTTATTTGCTTGTCAAAATGTATGCCAAGGTGGAAAAAGGTATTTTAGCTTTTCTGGCGGATCCTGGGCTCTCAGGTGTAAGGGATTGGTCCCTTCCCAAGGCTCCCTTCCCCCAGCATCCCTCCCACCAGGAGGAGGGAGAGTCTGAAGGCTGACATGGAGGAAGAGTAATGCCTGGAGGAAGCTGGTGTCTCAGGGCTTTGTGCCCCCTGCACAGCACTGGGTGAGTGGACGCATCTCAGTTTGCCTGGACACGTGGCTGGCTGCAATGGTGCGTGTGTGTGTGTGTGTGCGTGCGCATGCCAAGGGGAAGGAGCTCTGAAGAGCTGCCGGTGGATGGTACCTCCCCAGGCTCTTAGCCTCTTCTAGAGAGAGGCTCCTCCTAAGCCTTAGGGATAAGAACTGTAATTTGGTCTTGACTGGCCCCTCTCAGGAGCCCCTTATTCTTTTTCCTTTCCCCAAACTATCCCAAATTCTTCCATTTATATTATAATGCAAAATGCTCCTCCCTCTGGGCCTTGGGGCTTGTGGGGAAAATGGAATTTGGCTGAAACTCAAACTCCAAAGCCAAAGTGACCCCACGTCTGGCTGCTGGGCTGCTTTATAGATACGGCATTGAGTAGCCATGGCAGGTAGGGATTCTCGCATTCATTTTCAGCACATTTTTGAACACTTGCCCTGTGCCAGGAAGTATTCTTGGTATTGGGGATATAATGATGATCAAAGCATTCAAAAGTCCCTGGTCATGTGGCTCTCCCATTCTAGCCGGGGAGAAAGACAATACATAGATATATGTGAATTACATAGTGCGTCAGAAGATGATCACATTGCTTTGGAGAAAAATAAGGTAGAGACAAGGGATAGGAGCTGTGTGGCAGGCACACTTTAAACAGCATGGCGAGGGATGGCCCCAATGAGAAGCAAAGGCTCCAAGGAAGTGACAGTGGGCCATGTGGATGTCTGGGGAAGAGGGTTCTGAGCAGAGTGAATGGAAAATGTATAATCTGTCTGGTTGTTGGTGGAGTGATGGGTCCTGAGGTCAGGGTGGAAGTAGTTGGGAGGTGAGTAGGAGCTGAGGTCCAAGGGGAGGAGAGCAGCACCTTGTAGGCCATTGTGCAGACGTTGGCTTTGACTCTAAGACAGATGGAAGCCTCTGGAGGAGTGTCATTATGTGACCTGGGTTTCCAGAAGGTCACTTTGGCTCCTTTTTGAGACTTGCATGTGGGGAGGTGAGGCAGAAGCAGTCAGGAGGCTGTTGCCAAAATCCAGGCAAGATGATGGCAGCTTGGATCAGGGTGGTGGAGATGTGGGAAGGGGCTGGATTTGGGACATATTTTGAAGGTAAAACCAGTAGGATTTGCTGACAGATTGGATGTGGGGTATGAGAGGAAGAGAGGAGTCAAGTGGATCCTAAGCTGTTTGGCCTGGTGCCTAGAAGGATGGAATTGCTGTCTTCTGGGCTGGGGAAGGCATTGGGAGGTGCACAGGAGGATGGGCTTGCTCAGCCCAAGCTGCAGGCTCCTCCTCTGCTTAGGGCCGAGGGTGGGCGTTAGCTGGCCCTGTTCAGGAGGGGTGGGGAGGACAGGGATGTGGCCCTCGGAGGGGCAGTTAGGAGTGCTCTAGTAGACTCTGGTCACTGAGCTGATGTGCATCAGACTGTAACTTGCAGTACTTTGGGGAAGGTGTTTTCTGAATCGCTTTATTCAGTTTCCTACTCTGTTTTTTAGATTCTAAAGACACAGAAATACATGCTTTGTGTCTTGCATTTTTTTCTGTAGCTTGTTTTCTCAGAGCTTAGGTAAATCCTCGGGCTGCTGGTGAACCATAGGCTCTAGAAATGAGTATCTAAGCTGAGTCTTTCCCTGGACTTCACCCTCTCCTGGTGCCCGAGGCTTCTCAGGAATCCATGGTCTTGTACCCCCAAAGAGTCCTTTTCTGCAGGTGCGTCTGTGGCCCTGCTGTGCTCTGATCTGCCGGTCACTCTGGGCTCTGGAATTCCTTATGGAAATGTGTTGTCCTCCTTTCCACAGGTCCTCCTCCTCCTTTTCCCATTCCTGGAAAGAAGTTGGCTGGCAGATAGAGTGTTTTTCCTTGAAAGGAGAGTGGAGAGCCCTCTAATGGAAAAGTAAAATAATTCTTGGAATCCACATAACACCCAAGCCAGCCAAAGCTGAGACCAAGTAAATTATTTGGGGGTAATTTGCAAGGGCCTGAGTCAAACAAATTGCTTTCTTGCCCTGACCTCAGCTTGAATCTTTAGATCAGAAACCGGTGATTTTAGGAGTCTGATGAGAAACAGCAGTCAGTAGTTTCTGTCTGAGCCACGTTTGTCTTAAGAGGTCTTCTGCAGTTCAGGGCTCACAGGTGAACAGCTTTGCCAGCTACAGGTCCCTTATCATAGGGGGAGCCCCTTTGCCCTCCAGCCCCAATAAAGACCTTCAAACAGCAGCAGTTAGAACAGGAGTTTAATCCATCAAGTTAGGACGTAGTATTTTTTTTCCCTCTGTAGTGCTGGCTTTGCTACATGTAGAACAAATTATTCTAGAACCATAGGTGAGTCAAAGGAGAGCTTATAGAATAGTCTAGGCTGTCAGCTCAAAGGTCTAGCCCTGTTGTCTGAGAGACCTTCAGGGAAATCAAATCCCAGGGCCACCAGCCATTGCTGTGGTCCCAGACAAGTAAGCACCAGCCTCATCCTGAACCAAGCAGAGCTGAGTTCCTGACATCTTCATTCTCACAGCTATACCCCTCTTTGAGCAGTTTGCCAAAGTGCCCGAGACTAGTGTCCGTCCTTCACCGCCCCCCCCCCCCCCATCATATCCTTCCCCTCTCGGAGGAAAAGGCAATCTTCTTCAGAAAGGGAGAAGTCCAGCACAGTTCCACATGGGCCGTTCTGTAACCTTAGAGGCAACATTTCTTTAAAAATGTGTTTTGGGGATGTTTTTCTCGCAGCAACTGGCAAATGCCTTGTTTCTGTAAATGTCAGGCTCAGTGACTGGGCTGCGGTGCTGGCCCGGTGCTGGCCCCTTTCCCCGCGCAGGGAGAGTGGCCTGGGTCACAGCTCTGTGCCCAACAGCTGGCTCCGGCTCCGCCCTCCAGGCAAGCCTTCGCCGCCACATTCTAAAACAAGTGTGGCCGAGTTGGAGTTTCTTCCTATTTTTTATTTATATAAATTTTTTTTGTAGCTGTTGGGCGGGGAGAGGTAGACAGCCCTGGGGCAGTCGGCATTTTAGGTTGGCTCCTTGAGATGAATAATTATTTAGCTGTTGCTCAACTGCTTTTGTTTGTGACATAAAGGGCAGTAAGCACCATGACAGGAGAGAATCTCAGGTCTATTGTGACTTCTTTTCGGTGTTTGTATCTGTCCTGCTCATTTAGGGCATTACCCGGAACCCCACAGGACCCAACACCAGAGACCATATGATTTTAAAGCTTTAGAAATCTGCATGTGTAATATGTCTTTTGTGAATTTTTTTTTTTGTTCTTTTGCTTTAGAAACTGTAATAATAATCCATAGTAATTATCCCATAGTATGCTGCCCTTTGTTACAGGAGCACTGGATTAGTGTGGAGACGTGTCCTGTAGACGGTTTCAGCAGCTTGATCTGCACCCCCCCACCCCCCAAACACACACAATTTCGGTCTTGTGCTATTTGGAAGACAATTTCCACATTTCTGCCATATGTCTTAGAAAAGCTCACGACTTAAAGGCGGTAGCAGACTTAGGACAGTGAGCTCGGTTCAGGTGGGGAGGCCGCCCCGTGTAAGTAACAGAGACTGTTATGCAGACAGCAAGCTGTTGGCACAGCTGCCTTAGAAATAGTGCTTCTCCTTGTCTCCTGCCCTCTTTCCTTGGGAGACTCCAAAACATCTGCAAATGCAAAAGCCCTTCACCAGGTTTTAACTTTTCTGGCTCAAACAGAAGCAGTTTCAAATCAGTAAGAGCACAGTAGTCTTTGTACATTTGGTACATGTTTTTCCAGCTTTTAAAGGAAGGCAACCCTTTCTTTCCTTTTTCCCTTTTCTTCCTTCCTTCCCTCCCTCCCTCCTCCTTTCTTTGCCTTGTTTTGCATTCTGCTGTACTGGAGAGCATTTAATCCTTGGCCTCCTGTCTGTTGAGATATTATGTTTTTTTAATAGTGCTTGTTTATGACTAAGGTCAAAGACAGTATTTCAGAACAAAAATTAGAGTTAGTTCATAATTGAGTACATATGTATGTAACTGTTTATTTTTATAGTTTGCTAATTTATTTTTAAACAGCCCGGTTATGCCAACATGTTTGTAGCTCTGTTCATCACATGCCTTACCAGTCAGGGTATGAAAAGGCACTTGCTTTTCAATAGTGTGGGTCCCCAGTTAAATTAGATGATGCCATCAGGTAGCAACCTAATTACATGAATGGAATGTTTAGGCGGGAAGGTAGTTTTGCAGAGGCCATAATGGAGTAACATTTATACGTACATGTGTCTAAGTCTCAGCATTATAGACGTTATTGGAGGTTGCTGACAGAAAAATGGATATACATCAGGCGTTCGGAAGGAGAAACGACGGGGCTCTCTCGTTGGTGCTGAATGCTGCGGCCATTTCCTTCACGAGTGGCCTTAGCTCTGGTTCTCGGAGCAGAGACACAAAGGCACGTGGGTGCATTTTGTAGCCAGGGCTTTCCTGGAGGCAGCCTGCCAGCTGGGGCTGGCTCACTGAGCCTGACATGACGAGACAGAGCCTAGGGAGGTCTTTGTCACCTTGGAGGGTCGAGGCTTGGCACACTTGGGTTTATCTCCAAGCCAGCTCGGTTGGGAATCAGAGGAGGGCTGTCTCGGGGTTCCTGGGGGGTGTTACAGACCAGGGTGGAAGCCACTGGCAGAACCCTGGGGCGTTGGATGAGGGAGTCAGCCCACAGCTCTGGCCTGTGATGGTGGCGTTTGCTCTGATGCAGAGGGAGTTAAGCAAGGGGCCAGAGCCCCAACTCCTCCTGCTCACCACCTTCCCTTGATGCCCTCGGACAAAACGGGAGTGCCAGCATCTGGATAATACGACAGGCTATTTTGGGTCCAGGTGTTCTTTCCCACTTCTCTGTGATTGAGTGTAGTGGGTGTCAAATGATGGCTAGAAAAAAGGTATTTTTAGGTGTGCTAACAGCAGATCCTTTGCCTATGAGTAATTCATTGTCTTCTGACACCATCTGGTTTCACCTGGGCTGCAAAGCCCAGTGCGGTGTCCTGTGCCCGCAGCACCCGGTGTGGGTTACCTACCAAATGGCACTGCGCCTCCCCCACGGCGTCCGCCAGGAAGTCAGGTGGGTCTGCTGTGGCTCCTGGGTGTTCGCTGGATGCGAGTTTTCTGCCCACCATTGTTTTGGGAAATGCTGCCCTCCTCCCTCAGGTAGAGTTGTTCCTGGTGATGTCTATAATTGGCTCTTACCTTTAGGAGTCCTCCATGAATGACCTTGGCTAAAATTAAAGACCCTGGTGGAAGATGACCTGTCCTCATCACAGAGCGGGCAGCTTGTGCCCCCTCCCTCTGGAGGTGGGGGCAGGTGGGTGGGATTGTTTCACAGCTCTTGCCTTGGTGGCCTGAAGGTCTCTGTCCCTTGGAGCAGAAAGGAAGGGTGGGGAGGGGTGCCTCTGAGGGAAAGGAGGCCTACTGGTTGGGACAGGAATGTAAAGGAGGGTTGGTTTGGCCCCCGAGGGAAGGACAGGAAAGCCCTCACTCCCCGTGCGATTCAGTGTTTGTCCAGCTGAAAGCAGCCCCACTCGGCTGACTACCTGATGAGTGATTCCCCCAAGCTGACAGCTGCTCCAACACGTTTCACCTACAAGTCCTGACAAAGTGGTGTGTTCTTTTGGGGCTATTACTGCAGCAGGCATTTGGAAGAATCTGGAAGAGTGGGGCTCGAAAGGACAACCTTGAAGTAATCTCTGAGTGTGTGTTCTTTCCCTTCCTGCCAGCCCTCTAGCTTTTTTGGTGTATGAAAAATTGGGCCCATCCCTTTCAAGCACTCATTGTGCTATTAATAATGAGGACAGAAATAAAATCAGTGTGTTTTTATGGTTCTTGAATAAGCCTTTTGATGAGCATTGTCAGATTTGAGCCTCACCTCATGAGTAACCTTGTGAAGAGGTGGGAGAGGTAGTCTCTGAAGCCCAGAGAGGTGAAGAGCATGTCTGGCCTCACACAGCTCCAGGACCCAGGACTCCGCACGCCCCGCCTCCACTGTTCCACATCCCACCCACAGGCTGGCCGGCGGGGCTGGCAAGGGCTGGTTTTTGGCGGAAGGTCTGTTTGAACAGTTTGGAGCAGAGGAGTTGCTGGGGGTGCTCACTGGTACAGGAGGCAGGTGACAAGAATGAGTTTTATCCTTTTAGGGTTTGCAGGGACAGAACTGTGCCTGACACTCGGCCGTTCTATATAATTTCAACAATGTATCACCATCGTCCCTAAGCACCAGGGGAAATGCTAGTGTGGAGAGGCTTCCCAGTAAATACGCAGGTGCATTTCCCGGTGAGCGGCAGTACCTGTTCCCTAGGCTTGTTCCTAGCTTGATGCAATGCTGAGCGACGGCTCCACAGAGGAGGGTTTGCGGACACATGCGGAGCGGGACGGCTCAGCACACTTGGTCTCTGTTTGCATTTTGCTTCAGACTTGCCTTTTCCTGGGTTCCAGGGTGCTGAGCTTCCATTTCAAGAACATTAGTGTAAATATGAAAACCACAGGTAGTCGGAGGTTGACTTGTCTGTTTTATTATGCCTTCCTCTTGGGGAGAGTGGGCTGGCGGGGTGCAGGGTGCAAGTGTGTGTAATGTTCTGGCATTCAGGTTGGTGGCCGCCTCTACCTCTGCAGTGGGTGGCTGGGTTGAGGGAAGCCCCGAGGCGACTTCGCGAGGGAAGGGTAGACCAGACAGACCTCTGGAAGACTGTGTGTCTTCATCATCGCTCCTGCACGCATGCCAGCAGGAGCTGTGCGTGGACGGCGGGGGGACTGCTGTGCAGGGGGAGGCCCCCGCCCTGTTCTCTCATGTGGAGGCTCAGTGGGCATCTCTGTTTTGTGTGGGGAAGTCCTGCCAGGCCAGTGGGAGTTGAAAAGGAGACCAGGGCCCTGTGGCACAAGGGTGGTGCAGGGTGAATGATCCTTTCAGAGTTTGCAGAATGTGCCACCCAAAGCCATGGATGCTTCCAGCAGGCTGTGGGAAATGCGGGGTTTGGGTCTGGTTGGGCCTGAACACTCAGCGTCTTTCATTTCCTTCCTCCCTTCCTCCCTTTTTTGGTTTGATTGGGTCTTGACAGTCAGTGTCTTTCATTCTGTCTCTCCTTCCCTTCCTCTCCCCCTCCCTTCTTTTCCTCCTTTATTTTTGAATCAGTAAACAGTTGATAATCAATTTTCAGGAGGTTTAGATAAATGCAAATTAGTGTTTAATTTTAAAATCTTTACAAAAACAATGAAACTCTGACAAAAGATCCAGAGTATTGTCCCTCTCAGTGGGCATTGGGTTTGCATCTTTTCTCCCAAATCTTCTAGTTGGGTTAAATCAGGCCTCACAAAATGTCACACTTTCCTGGTAGAGCCATCTGAGTATTTGATGAAGGCTTTTCAGTCCTGGGTAGGAACTGCTGGGTGTGAAAACCACTGGTTGTAAACCCCGAAACAGCCACTGGTATGGGAGCTTGGACAGCACTCAGACCTGAGCTCTGCAGATTCCTTTCCCGCAGATGCCGCTGGGCCTTTCCTAAGAGAACAAGGCTGGCTCACCTTCCGCAGCAGTGTCCCACGGCAAGTCTGCCTGCTGGTGGGAGCTGTATGCTCCTTCCTGGGAATAGATGGAGAAGAAGGCACAGAAAAAAATTGTTCGGTGCTCACAGACAGCAAGAGTCAGCTGTCTCCAAGGGAGAAGTCTCGGTTCTGGAATGGCTGCCCAGGCTGTGTGTGTGTGTGTGTGTGTGTGTGTGTGTGTGTGTGTGGCATGGGTGAGGGTTTTAATAAGGGGTCAAATCCTTGGAGAAATGAGGTTCCTTTGCTTCGGCCTCCCTTTCTGTCTTGGGTCTCCTGGTTGGACTTGGTCTCTCCTACCTGCTTGGAGACAGCCGTGGCTTCTGAATGGGGCTGATACGCTCTGGGGGATTGTGGGCCTCCCTCCTGGCGCTGGGGATGACTGGGTTTGGAGGGGGTGGCCTTCTCCCCTGTTCCCACCCTCAAGGCAACTGCAGTGAGTAGATCTGGGCCTCCCTTCCCCACAGATACCTTCATGACTGGCTTTGATCCTTATTTTAAACACATTCCATGCGTATTAAGATGACAGACACATTGGTTTTGCTCCAAGCAAGCAGCCATCCACCCTCGTTGGGCCGCGGGCCCTAGAGACAGGTAGGTGTTTGGAAGAGAGTGAGAAACCAGCAACACTTTCTTCTGGGAGCCCCTGACGGATGAGCTCTCTCTCTGTCTAGCTCAGGCCTTCCCCCGGCTCGTTTTACCCACGAGAAACTTGACTCTCTTCGAGATTAAGTGCCTCCTCTTGGTCACACAGCTTCTTAGTGACAGGACTAGAGTTGATGTTTTTTTGATGACCAGAGAAGTGCTTTTTCCTCTCCACTATATTTACCATCATCAGAATGCAGTATGTTTTCTTTTTGTTGATATTTTTAAGCACATATTTTAACACACGAAAAAGTGGAATAATACTTTTGATGTAGGAGGAAGATGAGGGGAGGAAGTGGAGTGGGGACAATTCCAGAGCAATACCTGAGACCTGGCGTTGTATGTGCAAAGCCGGTGCTGTTGGGCGAAAGAGGGTGCTGGCACGAACCCACTGGGCTACCCTTCTAATGCCACGAAGCCGTTCTGTCTGTGTGACTTCATGAGGCCAAGACCCTTCCCGACGGTTTATTTTTCCGCGCGCTCACCGTCCACGCAGAGCAGGGGGGGATGCCGACGCGCTCGCCTGCTTTGCCTGCACGTCGCTTTGTCGCACCGACTTTTACAAATCAGGACAGCAAACTGTGAGCACCTCAGCTTACTGCGAGGGACCCGATACCTGATTGTTGCTTTGATAGGTATCTGTACAAATATTTATATGATTCTGATAGTCTTGAGTTGCGTTGTTGCAACACGCGAAGCTGTCAGGTTTCCAGGACTTCTGGTGGCGAGGCTTCTCAGTGGAGCAAGGATTATTTTCAATCTGGCCTTTCCTCCCCGAAACCCTGTCAGCCCGAGATTTCACCTAACGCGACACAGGTTTTGTAGAGGGAAACATCATACTACCTCGTTCATTCCATCATTAACGAGGAGGCCGTTCGGGAACGCGGAGAGGCGGGTGTGGCTTCTCAGAGTGTCTCCCTGTTGCCCCTTCACTCTTCATGTGAGATGAGCACATTGCTGTAAATTGGGAAGTGATGGAGTACTTTGGAAAGGCCTTTATCTCTTGCCACTCAGGTAGGTGAGCACCTAAAAGAATTTATAAACCATTTGGGAGTGACTAATCATATTACAAAAGTGTCTGTCATTTTCCTGAAGGATCCATGGCTTCCTGGGACGCCTCCATGTCCATTTACAGATCATTAAGGATTCGAGCCGCTAGACTGGGAGCTCCTTAAGGGCAAGGAATGAGGCTCACTTCACTTCACCCTCCTGGCCACCAGCATACGTGTTTGGAACGAATGAAAGCCATTGGCTGCTGTTGAATATCAAGGGGCGTAAAGGTAGCATTTCTGGAATGCCAGTTGTAAATAAGTGCAGAATTGGATGTTTACTGACACCTTTCCAGAAACAAGTCTTGTTTGGAAGACAAGCCAGGAGCTTCTCGTTTGGGAGGGGCTCACATGGTAGTTGGGCCCTCTGTTGTTGACTTTGTGAACCCTGGCCCGCACTGCAGATGAGGCCGTGAGGCCCCGGAGGTGCTCGCAGCCCACCCGCAAGGTGCCCGAGTTCCAGCAGGTCCTGAGCTCCTGCTCTGGGCCGCGTGCCGCACAGACAGTTTTAATCAGTTTCCACAGCTACCCCAGGAAACTGAGGCTCAGAGAGTTAATGAGCTGCTCTGGGTTGCACAGCCAGGAAGTGGTAGTAGGTGAAGATTCCAGAATCTCATCCGGGAGCCTGAGTGCTTGCCCTGCTGACTCGCCAGAGCTTGAACCCACGCACTCTGGGTTTGATGTCCCAGGCCTCTCAGCCTTACACCCTGACTGCTGGCAGCTGCTGTTTTTAGAGATAGCAGCCAGCAGGCTGGCCCTGGACTTGGTCCTGAGGGGTTGGGAGGAGTGGGGTGTCCTTAGTACATCTAGTTCTTTCCACGGTTTCCCCCGTCTTTCACAGGGCCTCGCCTTTCTTCCCTACCGCAGAGACTGTCTGCCTGGCTCTCGGGTAGGCCACCTGCTCACACGTGCATCGCTGCCGGGGATTGTCTCTGGCCAGGCTGCGGCCGCGCCCCATCCTGCTCCCGAGGCCTGTGTCAGCCCGCGGGGGTGCGGTTCAAGAGGTGGAGAATTCAGAGGCGGCTGGCCTGAGGGAACTCGTCCCAGGGAACCTCACCTGCCCCCTTTCTCCTCCCGCCCAGGTGGACTTGGGGAGTTTCACTCTCGGGACCACCCCTCTGACCCACACAGCCCTCTGCGGCCCCCAGCTGCCCCAGACCTTTCTGGCCTTCTGGGTTTCCCGTCCTGGGCAGAGCAGCAAGACTGTGGGAGTCCCAACCCTCACTGCCCTGGGCACAGCCCTACATGCAATCACGCTGGCAAGCAGCCTCAGGCAGGCCCGGGCAGGGGACCGAAAGGAGAAGGAGAAAGCTGCAGCAGACCAGACGAGAGACAAAAGCCAGCTCAGGAGCAAACAGTCTGGCGGTGGGGTGGGTGCCCCGGCTGGAGGGGCCGGCCCAGGCTGGCCTGCCCGGGGAGGAGTCGGGCCGGAGCCTGCTCTCTCTGTCTCGGGCTTGCTGGCAGCCGGCCAGCTCTGGAGCTGTGTGTGGGGCCAGGAACACAGGGTCTGGAAGTCTTGGAGGTTATGAGTAGGGAGGAGGAGGAGAAGAAAGAACCGAGATAGCAGAGCACCAAACAACCTGGGCATGTATCTTCTTGGCCACTACGCCCGGGCCCAGGTGTTGCCCTAGAGCTGTTCCACAGCAGCCGCCCCCCAGGGCTGAGCTGGTTTCTTCACTCCCGTCCACACTTGGTTTAGGGGTCCCATGGTCCCTCTGGTTCACCGACACCTGTACTTGGGGCTGGTGGGTAGGTGCAGGGCGGTTGGCACACGTTGTCTTGAGGAGGCAGCACTTTGAAGGAGCTTGGGCTCTGAAGCCAGGTACCTGAGTTCCTTCACCTGCTGGCTGGGTGGCCTGAAACAAGTTGATCAACCCCACTGAGCCTCAGGCTCCTTATCTGTAGAATGGGGCTAATTACCTTTCCTGTCCACTGGGAACACATGTTCTGCTTGACCGTCACTTGCTCAGAGGTGTTGCCGAATGTGCGCCTTCTCCCAGGGGTATTATTCTGGAAGGCGTAAGGCAAGGTGGTCTTTTGACTTCAGCCTCAAGCACTGCGGGCTGGAAGTGTGTGGCAGGGGAAGAGGCACGCCAGGGCCCCCGACAGCCTGACTGAGGGGCACCGTCTGCCGACCTGGCACAGCGCGTGTGGCCGGCTGAGCTGCCCCGGCCTCTCCAGGCTCTGTGGCCAGACATGTTCTTCAGCTCTTTGGCTTGGGCCCTAAGAGGGCAGGTGATGATGGCAACATTAGGAACCTGAGTTCCAGAGGACATGCCCTAGAGCCATCTCTCGGAAAAGGCAGAGAGAAATGTTTTGTAGCTTTCTTCCCTTTCGCTGCTCGTGTGCTGAGAGTCAGAGGAAGGGAAAGTGGGGAAGAGACACTGGCCTGCCTCACACCCTCACCCTACCTGCTTCCTGTTCTGTTAGAGAAAGGCAGTTTCTGTGTGAGCTGGACGATCACTGGAGTCTGATCCAGGTTTAGGGGTGTTTCAGACATGTGTTTAAGGTACACATGTATTAGTACATAAACCCAAGGGGCTTCCCTTAGCAACAAAGATCCCAGGCACCCTGGAGAATCAGCAGCCTGGCCAGCAATGGGGAGGGGCTGGGGCGACCTTGGACCTGCTGATGACCTTAGTCGACCCCCTGGCTTCTGGCTCCCTTCTCCCTCATCTGCCTGCTTCCCTCTCTTTCCTGACCATACGTGTTGGTGAGCTGTAGGTCAGACCACCCCTGCCTGCTTCTCTTCAGGACGCTAAATGTATTTGCTATTAAAACGAGAAGAATAAGTGCAGTTCTGGAGGTGGCTGTTATGAATGTCCCAGGCCACCCTAGGAAGAGATGTGAGTACGGGGCAGTTCGGTGCTTCGCGGTGCCTCTGGCACTGGGCTGATGCAATGCCTGGAGGCTTTCACCACCCCCACCCCCCCTCAGTGCACGCCCTGCAACCTTGCAGGGACCCCTGGGTGCAGCCCATCCTGGGTGTGCATCTTGTGTGCTTGGTTCGCCCTGATAGGGGTCACCGGTGGGGAGGAGTTCTCCTGGGAGCACACTGTGCACGTCCCATGAGCTGTCCTCGAGGCTGTGCCCGGCCTGCAGTGTCCAGGGCCTCTTCTGCCAGGGCCCTGCTGGTTATCACTGTGGGCATTATCTCCACTGAACACCTCTGCACCCAGGGCTGTGGTGTCCCCTTGAGAGCCCCACACCCATCTATCCAGAGGCCCCTCTTGCTTAGAGTCTGACCCAGTCTCCCCCACCCACCCCCTTCCTGCCCCTCCACCAACCTCCCCCAGGGACTTTGATCAGCCCAGCCTTGCTCAGGGCCATGTCTTTCCCCAAAGGACCAGACCTTATTCTCTAGGGGCTTCCTTGTCTGTGGGCACCACAGTCCCTTACCTCCTTGGGCTGCTGGTTTTGTGCATAGCCGTCTCTGCAGCACTCAAACCGTTGTGGGTTCTCATGGTGGCCCCTTGGTGATGACGAGGTTTCAGCTGGGACCATGCACAGGACCCTCGTGAGCATTTCTGTACTAGGTCATTGTCCTGTCTTTGGCAAAGGGAGAAATGGGACAAGAGAGGCCACGGAGTCCTCTGGGGTCAATGCTGAAGATAAGGTGCAGAGAAAATGGGAATGAAGACTGGTCTGGAAGGCCTTCAAAGGAAGTCAAGTTGTTAAATTGCTCTGTGAGCTGCAAAGTGCCATTCAGTGGAAGCGATTATTATTATTATCATCATCATAACGGTCATTATCATCACCATTATAGGTTATGGCAATGAGGTAGGTGGTAACTGGCAAGCACTGATCGAGTTTCTAGCTGATACCTGACGAGAGGCCATGCATTTGCCCACCTGGAACATTCCACTTCAATTCAGGAGCTGGGGTGTGAGTCTAGACTTCACAGCTCTCTGTCTTTCCTTGGCTTACTAAACTGAGGGCTAGTTTCTAGGGTTTGACTTGAAGACAACTTATATATCCATGGATACTAGTTACCCATATAGTGAAAAACGTTGAATTTATCAAACAGCAATAAAAAGGTGATGCTTCATTTTACAAGAGACCCCCCCCCCACACACACACACTTTACCAAAGGATCCACAGTGCTATTCCTTTTCCATGGAATGTTTCTTTATCTCCCTAAGTATTTACAGGTCATTAACTACTCCATGGAAGGGCTTTAATACAGACAAGGAAGGCTGCAAGAAAATAGACTCACAGCTCCAGCTCAGAGGATGCTAGTTAAAGAGAATTAGAGGCTGGTGGGCAACAGGTGTCTGCTAAGCCCTCCGCGCTCAACGCTGGGAGGAGAGGTGGGGAGCGAACCACCTTCCTTCTGGGAACTTCGGTCCCTTTGGAGTCGATATTTCTTGTGCAGTAGTTGTGAAGACGGTATCGGGAAAATGGACGTGAAATGCTGAGTTCTGTGCACGCATCTCCTGTGATTGCTGACGGGGAAATGGGCTCCGCTTCACAGAAGTGCCGCACTGCTTTCAGGACGCTGCACTGGGTGCTGTCTGCCACGGCGGGGTTCAGGGAGGGCTTGGCCGGAGACTCCTTTTGGGGGCATGGAATGCAGGGGATTGGCTGTCTGGAACTCAATTCTGTGTTGTCGAGGTCTGGACTCCAGAAAGGCCCGGGTCCCTGGGCTGCTGGGAGCGCAGAGTTGGTGAGGAGGGAGGGTTATAGACGGGAGAGGTGCACTCCTCAGGTCTTCCAGGACGGGAGACTGGCTCAAGTCTGTGTCTCAAACCAGTGGCAAAGGGGGAGACGGGTGTCACCCTTCTGTCTTCCTGCTCTCCTTCCGGCTGCTGCCCTGAGCTCAGTCTCACCGTGTGTCAGGAGTTGGCCAGGGAACAATGGCCTGTTGTCATATGGTCTGCACTAGCCCTACCTCTGCCTGGGAAAGGGTGTACAAAGGTCCTGGTCTGGCCTGGACACCTGCCTTGGAGGGCTAGCTGCTGCCCCTTTACAAGCACCTATGAGATGATCCCCCCCCCCCCCAATCTGTGGCAGCCTGCACCACCTCCTGGGGCAAGGCAGTCTATAAATGGGTTTGTTGGACTTTAATTGTACAGTATAGATCAGAATTTGTTTTTCTGGCTTCCAGAGATCCTCCCTAGTCCTAGCATTCTGGGATGTCACGAGCAAGTCCGTATTCCCCTAATCGATTTCCTCTGTGCATGCACAACTTTCAGTCATCTCTCCTCTTGTTATCCCCAAAGCCTTCCTTCATCATTTGAGTTTTCACATAGGAGGGGGTCCCTGGCCTCTTTCTCTTTCGTTTGCCCGCCCCCCCCCCCTTTTCTGGCAATCTTTCCCAGGTCTGTTGTTTGTTTCCTGGGTGTTTTAACAAATATTTTAAGGAGCCCTGGCTGGGTAGCTCAGTTGGTTGAAACGTCGTCCCGATATACCAAGATTGCCAGTTCAGTCCCCGGTCAGGGCACATACGAGAATCAGCCAATGCATGCATAAAGATAAAGTGGAACAACAGATCTCTCTCTCTCTCTCTCTCTCTCTCTCTCTCTCTCTCTCAAATCCATCAATAAAATTAACAAAAATACTTTACGGAGAATGAAACCTCCCTGTAACTGGGAAGCGGCCGCGTCAGTTGGCGCCTGCAGGCCCGTGTGCCCAGGCCTCACGGCGGCGGGTGTGGGTTAGGGGAGGAGTGTGGGACTGCCCGTCTCTGAGCAGGGAGGGAACTGGGGTTTACCAAACACCTTTTATGTGTATGTTCAGATTGAAGATCCCTTTGGAACATTTTGACTTTCAGGAAAGCCCCAAACTCTCAAACCACAGGGACCACAACATAATCTCATCGCCCCAACCAGGAGAACAACCTGACCGCCTCGCTGGCAGAACTGGACTCGTTCCTCGGGGGTTCTGCCCGGAGGTCCTGTTGGACCATCCCTGCGAGAAGGAAGGAGGGTGGGCAGGGTTGGGAGTTACCTGGAGTGATATGGCCGAGGAGAGACACAGGGCTGGGTCGTGCCCCAGGTGTGCAAAGTAAGCGCAGGTGGCTGATCCCAGTGCAGAGTCCTAACACTGGCCAGAAAAGAGAGGTGACATCCACTCTTAGACGTGACACACCAGGGTCAACACGTTGGTCTGGGGCAGGCTAACAGTTGCTTTTATCAAAGGCCCCACGGAAGGGTCTGGCCTCCGATGGGGGCGGGGTGGGAGAGGCGTGGCAGGTCCCGGACTGTGGCTGTTTGCTCAGGTGGCCTCATTCAGAAGGCCCTCTTGTCGACGGAGAAGTAGATTTTATTTCTCAATGGAAATGAGTGTGCAGTCTCCCCACCTCATCACGATCCATCCATTTTTCATCCATTATCCATTGTCCATCTGTCCATCCATCTGTCATATAGAGACATCTATCGGGTGCCAGCTACTGTGCTGGAATCTGTATTCCCAACCGACCCCCTCCCCAAGCCTCACATTCTTTTCCTCTCTTCTCTCCCTCTTCCGTTTTCTATTGATCTGAACTTACTCTTGGGAAAGGGGCTGATGACCTCATTCTTGCTGCGGTATAATTAATACATACCAGGAGGCACGTGTTTTATTTCACAAACAGAGCACTTTCGTTGTTCTAAGTACTTTACAAATATTAACTCATTTTACTTTCATAACAACCCTACGAAGCAGACACTATTATTATTCCCATTTTACAGATGAGTCAATTTTTTTATTTCAGCTGAAGAAATAAAGTTTGGTGGCGAAACACTAGGGCTGACCTAGCAGTTATTTGCCATCACAGAGCCAGTCTGCGTCTCCCCAAGTCTGGCGCTGCCAACTGGACATTAGGTAGTTGGAATGAGCACGTCAGCTACCTCTGGGCCACACCCTCTCCCATACTCCCAACCCCGCAAAAATGGCACAAGGTTTATAAGACGTTAGGGTATTAGAGATAATTTATTCCAACTGCTTGTCTACAGTGGGCCGACTGAGGTCCAGAGAGGTGATCAGACCTGGCATAGTCACCCAGCCAGTTAGCGCGGATGAGAAGCTGGGACAGCCTCCCAGCCCCGGGTCTTCCTTCCCACACTCAGCACCATCCTCTCCCTGCCTCTGTACTTCCCAAGTCTGTTTAGCCAAAGGATCTGTTGCCCCAGGAAGAAGACTCTGCTCAGGTGCCTTAGGTAATAGGTGTGCCTCACTCACGGGCTTTCTTTTTCTTAGCTTGTTGCCAGTATCCGTCTCTGTTCTGTTTTCTTCTGCGTCTTCCCCTTAAGCTACTGTCTTTCTATTTAAGGTGACTGCCCTTTCTTTGTCCACTTCCCCTCTGCTTCTCAGGTCTTCCCTTAATCCCCTTCTGCCACTGCCTGGGGCCACTGCAGCTGGGGCTCCAGGCTCTGGCTCCTCCTTGAGGTTGGGGCCGGGAGGAGGGTGAGTCTTCATTTCTCCCTCTGATTCTTTGCTGTCTGCAGCACTGGCCAGCAGCTGTCCTCCCCCACCACCACCTTCACCCACCGGGATTGTTGTCTGAGAGAGGCCTTGATGTTGTCTTTCTTCCCAAGGCCTTTGGTAAAGTAGAATTTATCTCCTTGGCTGCTGTTCAACTATATGGCTAATGAGGGAGGTTAGCCACCCCTGCTCCCACCCAGTGGGGGCTCTTGGGGCTCTCAACACTGCATTTAGCTCTTACCCCTGACTCAGAAGGGACCTCAGTCCAAATGAATGCCCATTATAAAAAAGTTTTGAGGTCTCTTCCCATCACTTCCTTAGGGTAGTGGAGAGGTTTCTGCGGAATAAGATGACATTTGATAATTGAGCCAAACAGATGGCTGGTGTACATACAGGGTTTGGAGTTGAACTCCCGGGGGGATGGGGAAGAACTGGGGCTGACTGGAGGGTGACAGAATGCGGGGGTCCTTGGGCTCTCAAACCCCAAACCCTTTCTGTGTTCTCAAAACTTGTTGCCCTAGATATTTACCTAGGAGAAATGAAGACACACATACACTCATTCATCATATCATTGCTCATAATCGTCATACAGTGGTAACAACCCCAATGTCAATCACTGGGTGAATGGTGACGCGAATTGTAGTAGAGCCACACAATGGAGTACTCAATATAAGAGCGAAATGGTACTGTGCTCAGCAACATGGTGGACCTGCAAGTCAGTCTGCTCAGTGAAAGAGATCAGACACGAAAGGCACACTCCTGAGGATTCCATACGTAGGAAATCCTGGAAAAATCAAAACTAGAGTGATGGGAAGCAGATCAATGACTAAAAGGGGTCAGAAGATGGGGAGGGGATTGGCTGCAAAGGGGTGTGGGAAAACTTTTCAGAGTGATGGAAGTGTTCTATATTTTGATTTTGGTGGAGGTTATACAACTATATAGAATTAGAAAAATTCATCATACTGTACACTTACAACGAGTGACTTATTGTATATAAATTATACTTCAATAAAACATAAAACCAGCCCCCTGGGTTGGACCATCATGGAAGGCTGTCTGTCTCTAGCCTTTAACTGTTTTCAGCTTCTCAAGACCCTGCTGTCTCGGAGGGTGCTGGGGTGGGGTGGGGGCACCACAGTCCATTTCAGGGATAGCAGAATGTTCTTTGGATTTTGAGGAGATTTCATAGAAGTTGGGAATGATTTCATAGGAGAGGCAGAAGCAGACCGAGATGGTGTTTCCACCATGAGCAGAGCATGTGTTTCTGGGTGAGTGTGTGAGTGTGTAAGGGAAGGAGCAAGGAAAGGGAGGGGGTTTATGTCATGGCACACCAATGGGCTTTAAAAAATTAAAAGGGGAGAGGGTGCCCAAGGTTTATTCATTGATGTATCTTCTCCCTGAGTGGAGATCCCAGCTGTGTGACTGTCTGGTGAATTCCTGCAAAGTGAGAGTTTTTGTTTTTAACATCCACCTTCCTCTCCAAATTGCCTCTCACGCCGAGTTTCCGAGGTAGTCAGCATAAAGATGATATCTGAACTTGGCTCATTTATTTGGCAGACTTGTGTGGAGCGCCTTTTCTGAACCCAGCTCAGTGGCAAGGCTGTGTAGATTCGGGTCCTTATCATGGAAACCCCTGTGCGCTCAGTGTTGGGTCCTACCTGGCTGTGTGGCCTGACTCCAGGTCTTGGCTGTCAAGGTGGAGTGAGGATGCCCAGGGCACTTTGATAGGCATGGTCAACCCAGCCTGGGGAGTTGTGGGCAACGTTTCAAACGGTAGTCACAGTAACTGCTGCCTTAGTTTTTGCTAGGCCTTCCCTTTACCACACCCTGTAGCTAAAGGGAACCAGCAATGTCCATGTCCACTGCCCTCTGGCATCAAAACCAAGTCCTTTTTAGTGGTACTGGATTTAAAAGAATGAAGACTATGTTTTTAGGACTTAACTTTTGCATTCAGGACGTGCTCCTGCTGGGCCTAACTTCTTTGCAGATAACTGAAATACATCTAGAGAGTTGCTCAACCTTCAAGCTGGGTTTCTTCACATAGAGATGTTATTAATTTTTGGTAACTCTGACACCCAGACTTGATCAACTTGGCACATGCTCTGGTTGGCGCATTTACTGTTCTTCTCCAGGGTGTGGGGCGGCTGTTTAAAGAGGGTGGATATGAGTGCTAATCTTCGGGTAGCATAACATGTTACTGCCTCTTGCCTTTTTTATCTGGAAGTTCAAGAAGATATCAGAAGGGAACTGTTTGTGGGCACAGAGATGGTTTAAATGCCCATTATGAACAGAAATGATATTTGGCCAAACGACTTCCCTTTTAGGAAGGTAAAGCAGTCATCTAACCACTATTTGTTGAATTCCCAGGATATGTGTGTATCATGTCACAAGCTATGCTGGGTACTTTGAAATAAAATAAAAAAAACAAGTAGAAGATGGAGTCCCTCCACTTAAGAAGCACATTGGGAAGTCATGGAAGTAAGTAGAGGCTGAGAGAGGTAACCAGTGATGGAAGGATGGGGATGAGGCCGGAGCGGTGCAGGCAGTGAGACCTCTCCGAGGCTGGAGGAGGAAACTGCGTCTGCATGCTAAGGCTACCAGCAGACCGTTAGCTGGGCCTTCAAGTGTGAGCCAGTCCCAGGAAGTCAGGGAAGAAGAAGAAAAGCCAGAATGCACATGAAAATGCAGGGATTTTTATTTGAGCGGAGTATTTTCATTTGTGCACAGAGGGAGCTAAGCCTGGAGTAGAAATTTGGGACTAGATTATAGAGCTCTGAAACAACAGGTTAAGGATTTGGACGGTATCCCGTCGACCACGGGAGGCTGTGGACATGTGCTGGACAGAGGACAAAGGCAGCATTGTAGGAGATGTAAATCAAGGTCTCTGCTCGGGTGGGATGGGGTAGCTGGTTGGGGTCCTCTCTCAGTGTTCTTCATGCTAAGTTCTCTCCCTGGTGACATACATGTTCTAGAGGGTGGAGTTGACTGACTGTAGGGTTTCCTTTCACAAGCAGAATGGAGCCAAACACTGTAGGGGGCTAGTGACTGGGTTTGTTATTAACGCAGAGGAGATTTTAAGTCTTGCAAAGTTTTCGCTGGGGAGTGGACAGGAACGCAGTTTGGAAGCAAGAGTCCACCAGGTTCCATGTTGTTCCCGCTCCTCTCTTCCAGACCACCCAGGCGGGGGATTGTTCAGAGCGTGGCCAGTGTTTCAAGATGGCATTTGTCATTCAGACGGCATGTTAGGAAACAAGGCAGGCACCCAAATTCATATCCGTACGCACTCTCTTTAATAGTACCCTCCCGCTCTGGAGCTTATTAAGCTAGCCTGAGTTTGGATAAACTCGTTTGTGGAAGGGGTAGGAGAAGAGTTGATAAGAAGGCTAGTAGGTAGGCATTTGGGAAGGAAAGGTTTGGGGGCCCAGGAGATGAGCCAGGGAAGCAGAGAAAGTCAAAGGGAGAGCAGAAACCCTAGGGAGCCCAGAATGTTCTAGAGAACTGGTGTGTTAGGATTTGAAATGGTCAGAACATCTCTTCATGGCTCTCCTCCTCTGGCCAGCATGGCCCCTCGTCCTGGCACCGAGAGCCGTTTTCACGGCAGGGCAGCCGTGTGCTCATTGCAAAGGAATAGCCGCTTCTAGGAGATGGGGTGGCTTTGGGGGAAAACGGCGGCAGAAATTAATTAGAGAGTACAATAGAACTCACTTCCAAAAGCTCGTATTATGTGGATTTGGATGTGCTGTGGGCAAAACAACATCAAGGAAATGGAATGAGGAACAGTGTCAGTGACTGACACGGACCCTGTCGGCAGGTAGACCGGTTCGACGGGCTCCCCCGGTGAGGATTTCATTAGGGGTTTCACTTGATCTTCCCCAAACTCTACAACAACAGTTCCACTGATGCCTAAGACATTCCTCAGAAACCTCCTGGCCCCCCCCTTGTTTACGACCAACAGAAGTTTCTCTTCTTTGTTTGAAGATACATTTATTTTGGGTGGTAGCGACTTCAGGCTCTTATTGAATCTTTGGTGATTGGTTTGAAAATTTCTACTGTTATTGTTTTCACATCAACCAAAGCTCGAAAGTTTTGCCGGATCTCCCTGCAGTGTAATACATGCTTCCTTCCATCGGAGGAGCAGACTGCTTCCAGCCACAGCAGGGTTTGCAATGGATTGTATAAGCGATACTGACTTCTGTGTCAGCAAAAAGTGAAACAAAAACTGATCATAGATGACATTACCTAAACGACAGTACCTCCGCGTGTCCTTTCTTTCACATTTGCTGTAATCCTGTTATGGCACTGTCCTATTACCTCGAGCATTGTCATCTTTAAATGCTGTCAGATGGTAACTGGATTGCCAAGGACAGAGGAGGAAGGAGCGGGGACACAGCGGCGTTTCCCACCGTGTCCGCAGAGCGGTCTTCTTCCCCCTCTCGTACACGTGGAATTCTTGGAGAAACAGCTTTGTTAGAATGATGACTCAGGTATCTTTTACAGACGCTGATGGAATAGCCAGATCCACTCCTCCGGTTCCTAGAAGGAGAGAGAGAGACATTCTCTTTTCGCAGCCAGTGAGACAGACTCGTCTGGGAAAATGTTAACGCTTCTGCACAGTGAAAATGCAGAATAAGTATTCTTACTGTGTTTTGGAAACCGGGTCAAAAGTAACAGCAAAGAGAGGGTTCTAAGAGTTTAACATCCAGCTGTTTTTATGTTTCCCCAGATTTGGCTAGAGATTCCACGTTAGAGTTGGAAACTGAGTCATCAGACTGTTAGAGGCAGGTGTTGGGCCGCTGGAGTTGGGAGCATGGGTACTTTTGTCTGTACTGCATGTCCGCATTGCCTTCCTACGTTCAGACCAAATTCTTCTCCATGGTTTAAGTCTTCACCTCCCTGCAGCTTCTGTAGATGGAATCGCTGATGGGAAGCGCAGTGAAATTAAGCCTCTTGCTTTTTGCATTCTGTTGTTCAGAAATAAGGGAGTAGTAGTGAGACATGGTTACTTTGAACTCTTATTAAAGATGGGTTGGCCCGGCTGGTGTGGGTCAGTGGATTGAGCGTCATCCCGTGGTCTGAGAGGTCTGGGTTCGATTCCCGGTCAGGGCACATGCCTGGGTTGCGGGCTCGGTCCCCCGTAGGGGGTGTGCAGGAGGCAGCCAGTCGATGTTGATGTCTCTCTCATCGATGTTTCTATCTTTCTCTCCTTCTGCCTTCCTCTCTCTCTTAAAAAAAAAAAATCAATAAAAACATAAAAAAAAAAAAAAAGGATGGGTTGACTGCTAGAGAAATAGGGTTTTAGGGCTAAAGTTAAGGAGACTGGCTAAAAGTTCTTTTTGTTGTTGTTGTTAATCCTCACCTGAGGATATTTTTCTATTAATTTTTAGATAGAGTGGAAGGGAAGGAAGGAGAGAGAGAGAGAGAGAAACATTGATGTGAGAGAGACACATCGATTGGTTGCCTCCTGTATGACCCCAACCGGGGCTGGGGATCGAACCTGCAACCTAGGTACGTGACGTGCCTTTGACTGGGAATTGAACCCATGACCCTTTGGTCTGTGGGCCGACACTCTAACCATTGAGCCAAACTGGCCAGGGCTAAGAATTCTTTTTCAAGGCCCCCCCCCCCCATGTCTCTCTCTCTCTCTCTCTCTGCTTTGGATGTTATAACAGTATAATTTAGTTTTATAACTTAATTTGATTCTGTATTCATTTTTAAATATATAATGTTGATTAGTATGTTCTGGTATTTATAGCCCTCCAGAAGGGTCCCAAGGGAAGGTAATCTCCATGTGAGAAGACGGTTTCCCAGTTTCCATTTAGATGACGAAAAAGTAGCTGCCCACGGCACGGCTCCCTCACCCCCACCCGAGTTTTCTTCTGACAGTGGGTTGTGTGGCTCTGTGGGTCGCAGACACCTGAAAGCCTGACTGGAGGTGCCGCACATGGGGTGTGCTGACATTAACGCGAGAAGCCTGGATAATTGACTTGCAAAATATAGGTTAGGGAGTTTTATGGGATATCAAATTATCTTACTCTTTCTCTGATTAAAGACAAAATATTATATTAAGTAGATCATTACATGGGTAAAAGGTTAGAACTTCACACACTTGGAGGTGTAGGGCTGGCTCTACCCCCCTGCCTGGTGGCAGAGGCCCCTGGCAAATAACGGATTGAAGGCAGGAAGACTGTTCGTAGAGCTGGGAAACCTTTGAAGAGCTAAGTTAGATTTATAGGAGGGGCGTTTGCCATAGCTTTGAATTACCCACGTCTTTTTTATTCTGATGGAATAGTAATCTTGAAATTAAATTTTAATTTGTTCTGATTCCATTTCTGATGGCAGGAAAAGGGCGCATGCACGAAAGGGAGCATGAGCAGTGGGCAGAGCAGTGCCAGGTGAGAGACGGCGCGAGGTCAGGCTGTGCCCGGGTGCCATTCGCAGGGCACTGAGTGGAACCGCCCGTGAGGGGATGTGGTCATTCTCTGTCACACCACGATGCCTTGCTCAACTGTCTAATGCTGTAAAGATCTCCCCGAAAGAAATTCCGGGCCCAATCCTGATGTTGAGTTTCCATGTGTCTGATAATCTCCCAGCTAATCCACCAAGCTGCCCATTTCTGTGCATTATTTATTTAGAAGCTGAGGACCTCAGGTCCATCACAGGGCTTGTGGTTTGAAGGAAGGGACAATTTCAAGGCTTTTTCAGGCCAGATGTAGCCATTTTCTTTCAATATCGCAGATTGGTAGGGTGTGTGTGTGTGTGTGTGTGTGTGTGTGTAGATTTCTTGAATCTCTCACTTACCTCGGTACTTAACTACACATTTGTGCATCAGTGGCCTCTCAGCATTTGGCCACACCGTTCTCATCGTGTGAGAAGAAGGCTAAATTGAGGCGGGGCAAAGGGGACTCGCAGAGCTGTGATTGGTGTCTCAACTGGATGTGTGAGGGAGCAAACGAATCACAGGTCCTGCTCTGGAAACGAGCGGTGGCTCACCCACAGGGCAGAGGCCCTGAAAGCGCCGGCGCGAGGACCAGGTGTCTTGACTTCAGCAGGCTTTTGGTCAAGTCCATTTCAGAACGGAGAGCAGCTTGCCACTGTCCTCTCCTCTTGGCCTGCTGACAGAACAAGGCTGTGAGAAATATTGGGTAGATATGGAAAGTGTGTGTGTGCCGGGGGGGCGGGGGGTAGGAAAGAACCAGAGTAGAAGTTGGAGAAAGAAAGTAGGGAAGAGAAACAGTAAAATGTCCAGTCTCACTCCTCAGCCCCCCTGTTGAAAACGGGCATCAGGTGTAGCAATACATATTTCCAAGAGAAGACAAAGCCATCTCTTTGGTGAAGGGGTTTGTTTGGGGGACCTGGAATTGCTGTGTGACCTTAGGGAAACACTTGCCTTCTCTGGGCTGAGCTCAGCCCATGGTTCACAAGGGGCAGTGCTTGTATTTATAGACCAGGTTTGACAGTCCTGAGTGAAAGGCAACTTCACTTCTCACCTCAGAATAGCAAGCGTAGTTTCTCATATCTAGGTTGCTGGGACAGCTTCCAAGGAACCCAATATTCAGCAGTTAGTGACGTTGGATGGAGGGTTTTTCTTTTGAAATGAGTTGATTGGTTTTTGCCACTTTTCACATTATTTTCCAGGTCTAGGTTTTTTTTATTTTTTCCTCACAGGCAAGATCTAAATAATCCTGGTTTTATTTGTTGTTGTTTTTATCAGTTAGCTTAAAGGCACCAAGAGCTCTCCTGGGACTGAGGTCTGGAGGCCAATGACCCAGCTGTCAGCAGCAGGATGTGGGTGGAGGTGTGGCGCCTGCTGGGGTTAGCACTCACTGTTGAGGATGCTGTCCTTGGGATTCTTGCTGGGGTCACCTTGCTCTGCCCTGCCCAGTTGCTGTGGCTTTAGCTAATCTGGGTTTGTGTGAATTCTAGCCTATGGCATCCCACCCCATTGCATTGCATTTCATTTATTTATGTATTTATTTATTATTGACAGTATTACAGATGTCCCCCATTCCCCCCCCCCCGCCCCCTTTGCCCACCTCCACCCATCTCCCACCCTACCCCAGACCTTCCCCGCAGTATTGTCTGTGTTCATGGGCTATTCATATATTCATATAAGTTCTTTGGTTAATCTCTTCCCGTCCCCCCCAGACCCTCTCCCCTCTGAGATCTGTCAGTCTGTTACATGCATGGATGTCTCTGGACCTATTTTGTTCATCAGTTTATTTTGTTCATTAGAGTCCACATATGAGTGAGATCATGTGATATTTGTCTTTCTCCGACTGGCTTATTTCACTTAGCATGATAATCTCCAGGTTCATCTATGCTGTTGCAAAGGGTAAGAGATCCTTCTTTTTCACAGCTGCATAGTATTCCACCAGCCCACATTGCATTTCATAAGCCAGCAACTGCCAGGCCAGGCTCCCCTTACCCGCAGTCTCCTGCATCTGTTTGCAGGGACCTCAAGGAAGAACTGGTTCTGCTTAGGGACTTGGGATTTGGCCTGGTGAAATGAGTCAGCTTGGAAACTGGCGGCAAGGGATAGCTGGTTCTTCCAGGGCTGTGGCTTGTTGTTGTTGTAGGGGTACGTGCAAATAGTGTTTATCGTTCTGATTTTGATTTAAATACTGGTCTCTGTTTTGGCCTAGTCTTAGTCAAATGCCACCCAGGATTTCTTTTTGGCTTGAACTTGATGAAATTTGGATGAACTTGATGAAATAAACACACGTTTACTCACACATAGTCATGGACACATCACTACTGCCCCCTTCCTCTAAGCACATATGTTCTAATAAGCTATGACTAAATGAGAATTCCTATAATTTTGAGGTCTTTTATTGGAATAGTGACAAGGGTGGACAACCTCAGCCCCGTACACATTTTTGCTTGTGTTGTTAACCTTTCCTTTCTCCCTCCTCCCTTTTTCTCCCCCTTCAAGGTCCCCCTTCCCTTAAGAGAAAAGCATGTGAGCATGGCTGGAAGTCCAGACCTGACCTCCACCTCACAGGTGTGGCTGCTGGACTGGCACAACAAAACAGGAAACATTGTGTTGAAGGAGGGGGGAGAGCGCCTGTTCCATAATCACTGCTGTTTCAATGAAAAGCGACCTGGTGCATCTGCGAGACCTATTTCCCTCTCTGGTGAACATGACCATTTCCGGTAGCAGAGGCCCCGGTGGCGGTGGAGGGTAAAGGGAAGGAAGGGGAGAGAAGGGAGATGCTAGAAAGATGATGGGAAGACGGGAGAAGAGAGGTGAGGAGAAGAAAAAGGGAAGAGAGGATTGAAAGTGGAGCTATTTTTAGCTGAATGTGGATGCAGATTTCATCAGTCCTGTTGGCTGTGGAGAAACAGACTGTGTGCGGACAGTCACCTCGCGTGTAACTTCCTGCGAAGCGGCCGTGGTGACTGCGTTTTCTGACACTGTCAGAGTTTGGGCAACGCTGCCAGCTCCTAGAAGGGCAGCCCAACAACTGTCACAGGCAAAGCATCAAAAGCATGGGCTGTCGATAGTGACCTGAGTTTGCAGAAGATCTGAGGGCTTTCTAATTAACGGAGGAGCTCTAAATTAGAGTAAAGCTGCTTGACAAGCCCCCTCACATGTGGTGAGTGTCACGGTGCAGATAATCATTACATCTAACAAGCTTCTGACTTTTAACAGAAGCTAGGAAATGAACTCACCTATAATGGTTCAGATTCAATGGGGGGGAAAAAGCACCTCACCCCGATAAAAAGAAAGAAGGAAAGAACAACAAGAGAAAAAGAAAGTAGTGGAAAAATGAAAGGATATGCTCATTCTAGTGCTTCGGGCACATGCAGAGACCCCATCTCTGAATTCTAGCTTTGCTGCTGGTTGAAGCCTTCCAATCCACCTTCCATCTCAGAGTTTCCTCACTGTAGTCTGTGTCTGCTAATACGCCAGCTCGTTCATTTGCTGTTTCCCAGAGGCAAGCGTCCTCCGTGAGTTATTTCCTACCATAGCAGCATTCCACAGGGTCCGGGTTGTTGAAAGCAGTTCCCCAAACTGTAACAACTTGAATATTACAATCAAAACCCAGGATATAGACAGTCGATTGGGTTCTACCTTGGATGGAGAAACAGACTGGGGCTGAAGCAGATGGAAGCTGATTCTGGGGACTTGCCTGAGGTCACTTGGGTTTGTCTGAGCTCTGGCCTCCTGACCACGTCCGGGGCTCTTAGCACAGGGCAGGGGAATTGGAGTCCCATTTGAGGCATTGATTTAAACCAGTTTTCAAAGGCCTGAGCAGAGCTGAACATCTGTGTGTCTGCCACCCCCACCCCGGACCGTTTCTCTACCAGGGCTGTATGTTCGAGGGGAAGGGCTGTGAACTTGACGGCTGCCCAGCATTGTTCAGGATGTGCAGCGCCGGGGCCACACTTCTCTTGCCCATGTCGATTCTCCCTAGACTACCCGCACTTCCCTTGCAATTATTCATGGGAAATAAGAATACAAATCACGCTGCCTGATTCTTCTCAAACAGCTCACCAAGTAATCACAGGCTGAAGTGCAGGTTTTCTTGCAGAGCCTTTATCAGTAAATCAGATTTTGAGCATTTATCAGCAAAAGTTAGGTTTAAGCATCATTTCTGTAACATTTGAAAGAAAGATTTGTTTCAGTGGGGACTCTGCCAATCAGCGATCTTCCTGCTTGACTCTGCTATCAATTATTGCTGCAATTATTTGTCTAGTTGGACATTTAAAATGTCATCAGAAAGAGATGATTACATATTCTAGAAAGCAAGGCACTGTATAATCAGATGAACTGAATGTAGTTAAATGTAGTGTGGTACCAACTTGTCCTTCAAAGGAGAATTCTTGAGCCACCACCAAAGCAGCAGCCTTCTGCCCGGTTTTCAGGAAGCTGATCCTAACCTTGGGATGCCGCGTGCTGCTGGGGTCGGGTGATACTCAATTATGGGACACTTTCCAAGTCAGAAAATGGAATTGCTCCTCAGATACACGAGAAGTGCATTTTGGTTATCTCATTCAGTTCATCTGCACATCTATAAATAAGAAGTCCCTCTCTTTCTCTCGTTTCCTGTGGATTTAAATGCCAGATCCTGAGGCGTTTGAAAGTTGTCACATGCCCCTGTCCCACTCTCCATGCCTGGTGCCCAGGATCTAAGCCGTGGCGGTAGAAATTACAGCCGTTTGGAAGCCAAGAAAAAGCTCCATTTCTCACTTTTCTCCGATTCCGGATATTCTCGGCCCTGCTCCATCTATCAGCCCGCTCCCCACACACCTCCTCCACTGCACACCCTTCTTCTGTCCACGCACAGGAAACAAATACAGTTCCATGTGTTTTTTCTTTTTCTTTTTAATAGAGGAAAAGAAACCACAACCTGAATAAAAACACAAAAATGCCGACCAAACTAAACTCTAGGTGGAACGATCCCAAATGTTTTAGCCATATCGAGATGCCCCTATTACCCATCTGTCCCCACTCTGGCCAACAGGAGTGTCCCTGACCAGCGGGGATGCTAGATCTGAAAGTGGCAGCCAAGCCCTCCACTGGGAAACATTAGTCCATTTGCATTCTTTTGACACCAAGGTTAGAATGGACTGGAGGTTCAGGAGACATTCTGTCTATCTGGATGGATTTCCTGAGTTCAAGAATTTTCTGTGGGGCTGGCTGTCTGGCCATGCTTTTCCCAGTTCACTTCCCACTATAACAGAAATGAATTGGGGGTCTGTTGGAAAATTTCTTAACTGTGAAAAAACAAAACAAACCAGTGCCTTTTAGAATACTAGAACCCTGAGTTGTGTGTGTTGGAGTGTGTGGGAGACAGAAAGATGTGGGGGGTGGAACAACAACAAAAAATGACTTAAAAAAATCACAGCCATTAACTTGGAGAAGACATTCTGTCAGCTGCAGTCACTCTTAGCCAGGAGCTGGCTGTGGGCAACCTCGTCACCTTTGTCCCCTCTCCTCCAACAGCTGTGCTCAAGCACCCTTGTCTTGCCTGGGTTTCCCTGCCAGGCCCCACAGCTTGTGGGGTGATCCGGGTCAGCTGACCGCACTGCCCTACTGGGGAGCAGAAATCGCTCTGACTCTTGAAAGCAGGTTGCATGCTTGCGGGCCGGTGAGGTGTAGGGTGCTAAAACCACAGAGCAGAGGTGCGAAGGGCCCTTGGGAGGCAGAGAGGGGGCCCTGGGTTCTGGCTGTTTTTGCTTTTCTTAGGATCCCTGCCTCATTTTTGTTTTCAGGGTGCATGTGTCTCTCTCTTCACGCCCTCTAGCATGCCCCACGCAGAGGTGGACTCTGCCAGGGTTGTCTCCTGAGCCCATGTGGTTCCACATTCCAGGGCCCTCGCCAGTCCCCGGGCTGGGAAGCCCCAGCCTCGCAGAACACATGAGGGCCCTGGGTTCCTTCTCGGGGCCGCCACTGGGCTGGGCGAGGAGAGGGGGGTGGCTCAGGTGTCGTCCTGCATGTGAGGCAGGGTGGCAGATGAGATCGTCCAGCCGGCCTTTACTGTACCTCCCATGGACAGCTTTCAAGCCTTATTTTAAAGCTTTTTTAATGCAGCAAAACTGTGGGTTTTAAATAGGATTATTTGAACTGAGGGACTTCACTCTATTCTTTCTCTTGGGGCAAAAAGATGGGGGTGTAGTAGGGGGTAAGAAGAGAGGAAAGTGTGTGTGTGGAGGGGGGGGATTATTAAAAAAATTTTTTGATGGAGGGAGAGGAAAGGGACCCAGACTAGGTAATTGGGACCAATTCATCAGAAGATGTAAGGAAATTTGACATCTAGTGTAACTCTTCTGTGTAATTACACGGCATTTGGAAAGTGAATTATTAACCTGATTGTCCATAACAACCATTGAGTAAATACACAATTACAGAGTGCCAAAACTGTACCGTGAACTGATGGGCCGGCAGCCATGCTCAGGGGCCTGTAATCATGTCTTGGGTCAAGGCTGACCTGGAGGCTCCTTGGTTAGTGAATCATTTACTGAAGAGACCTCAGCGGCTTCAGGAAGGGACCGTTCCCTTGGTCACCGCTGGCTCCGTGGCCGTCCTTCCAGCTGGGTCACTTAGAATAAGCGGCTCTCCAGCAGGAAGAAAGTCCCCTGAACAGCCCTGGCTTTCTGAATATTTACCGAGGGCTCTTCTTTCCCAGAATGGTGTGGGCGCTGAGAGGTGGACAGGACCCGCGAGGTTCCCAGAGGCCCGCACGGCCCCTGGGGAGCCAGCGCTGGTGGACACGTGCTGATCCCAGGGAGCCCCTGACCCCGGAGAAGTGTAGTGGGGAGCGGGGACAGAGTGGCATGTCCTTGTCTGCCCAGGGGCCCATGTGTGCCCCAGCCCCCTGAGCGCCAGTGCCCCCAGTGGGCTCGGCGGGGCCTCTCCCAGGGAAGCCCACAGCCTGCTCCACGCTGCAGGAGCCCGTCCGCCAAGAGCCGCAGGCCATAAATGCAAAGTATGGTTTAACAAAAGCAGCTTTTGAGTAAGAAAGCTGAGTGGAGTTGTCCCAACCTGTCAACTTCAGATTTCTTTCCTCCTCTCCATAAATCAAAAAACGGTTGGTGGAAGGGAGGGACAGAAGCGTTTCATTTTCGGATTTTGTAAGAAAATAAAATAAAATCAAAAGAACCTGTCCCACGCTGATACCTTACATGCCAGGTTTGAGCCTGAGGCAAATTTTTGTGGCCATGTAATAAGCCTCTTTAAAATGGTGACAGACCCTTGACTCTTTGCCTTGAATTACGCTGATAAAAGACGTTTTATTGCATCGGAGCGGGGCAGGACTACAGGACGGTTCTTGCCTGGTCGGCCTCTTTGAAATGGTGTCAGCCCTGCTGTCCACACTCCCCACTGCCTGACAGGGTTGGAGCGCGATGGCGGCGGAGATCTGTGGGCCGGTGACAGATGGGGCTTTCTACCCAGCAGTCGAAAGTGGAGGTTCTGGAAGCAAAAGGATTTCAGCCTGAGGGGCTTGTTAGGGAGAGTGGTGTGTCCTGTCCCTAAGTAGACGTAAGCGTCCTGATGGAAGAATCTCATTGACTCTTAGGTTCAAAATGAAAAACAATCCTGGGGTCTCCTCTGTCGTGTGGGGTTCCCTGAGCAGCCCCCTCGGTGCCTGTGGAGAAGGAGAGGGGGATGGTGGACCCTTTGCCCAGGGAGGCCAGGTCTCCACGAGCCCAGCTCCTATGGACCTGTCCTGTGCAGGGAAAGGAGCTGAGATGGTGTGTTCTTGGTTTTAGGAGCTTGGAGGGGGGTTGTCTGATAACTTTGGGTGTTACCCTGTAGAATCAACAGAATTAGGAACCCCGAGGACAGCGGCAGCACCCATTCTGTGACTGGACGGGGGCCTCTCGAATGGTTATAGATTATACATGTGGGCATTTCTTCTTTTATTCAGGAAATTCTTTCCAGGTTGGTAAGTGGTATAAACGAAGGATTCGAAATTGGGTAAAAAGCCAGGAAAATAACTAGGAAGCCAAGAAAATAGGCCTCGAATGAATAGGCTGCGCCCGCCTCACCTTTGTTCTGTGGGACTCCGTCTGCGAGGTGAGGGCTGAGGCCTGGGCCGCTGGGTGTCGGAGGAGGGCGGTGCTGAGGGACGGCGGAAGGCGGGAGAAGCTGGAGGAGCGTGTGGGCAGGCAGAGGCCTGCTTCTGAAAGAAGGCCTGCTGCCTGGGGACGAGGCCTGGCCTCGCAGCCCCAAACCCTCCATTCAATCTCACCTCAGGCGAGAGGGCAGCCTAGATTTCTTCCTGAAGAGATGTCAGAGCCTGACCTGCTAGACCATTTTTTAAAAAGTGTGTAGAGCTTTGAAGCCTTAAATTAGTTCTCATAATTTCTAAGCAGCTCTGTGTTAACCATAGGACATAATAGGTTTTCATTCTGGAAAATGGCCAGTTCTAGTTCTAAGAATCCCTTGGCCAAGATGGTCACAGAGCACTGGGCCGGTGGTGTGAGTCTTCCCATTTCCCCCAGCGCACACACCACTTTAGAGTCCCAGGAGAGCAAGCAGGTGTCTGTGAGACCCACCTCCAGGGGCCCTGAGCCGAGTGGTGAGGAAGGGCAAAGCGTGGTCCCCAAGAAGGTAGGCAGGACTCTGCGTTCCTGCCCTGCCCTCACGACCTCTGTAGGACGCTCCTGAGATCTGCCATCTCGGTGCTGGGGAGGCGAGGATGGCACCTTACCTCATCCCACAGGATTGCTGTGGAGCCGAATGGGAGCGAAAGGCTTTGGGAGGCAGGCAGAGCCCAGGACAGACGTCCTTAAGAAGGGCCAGGCTTGGAGGCCTGGCACAGCCTTCTCCTTCCTCTGGGCCTTCTGTGGCAGGGTTGCCCAGATCCTTCCTGGGGAACACGGTGGAAAGCTCTCCAGCTGGCAGGGTGGCACGGCCTGGGCCTGCTCCCACCTCCTAGCCTCCCGTCCCTGTCACTCCAGCAGCACCCGTGTGCTGCCCACCTAGCCGGTGTCCTCCACAACGCCAAGAACACCTGAACACATCAAGGGTCTTTTAATAAATGGTGAACTTGGTTTTCTGGAAGCTTATTCTGGCATTTTCTTGAGACTGATGAGAATGGTGATAGAAAGGCATACATTACATTTGTTGTGAGTTGACATAGATAAAAAGGCTTGGGGTGGCCTCTTCAGAGGAATTTGGGAGTTGCACGTTCTGTGGGCATTGATAGACAAGTCCTCTGCTGCCTGGCTGGTGTTATCAGAGTTAAATGTTTGCCAAGCAAATGGTCAGTCTCGTGGGAGCCATCTTGACTGGCAGCCCACACGCCTGTTCATCCCCTCAGCTAAAAATGCTCGTTCCCCAGGCATCTAGTGATACTTAAATCAGGAGAAGCTCCTGTAGTTTTCAAAGTGTTCAAGGTGTCTAGGACTGGTTTTCCACCCTTCTCCATTCCTCAGGTGGGGTAGAGGGGCGTGAGTGGAGTCTTTGACATCTGCCTGAGGCTGGACATTTCGGGTGAGGAAATGCACCCAGGTCAGCTTCTGTCCCTCACCTCTTCTAACCACCGAGGTGTTGCCTGCGAGCCTCACCTTAAGAAAGCCCAACACACTCACAAATGTCACCAATGGAAACGGATCAATTAGAGGGTGATTTTTCACATTACAGAAAGATTGTTAACTTTTCAAAAGGTTTCGCCACAGGGTTCCTTTAAATAGTGAGCTCCCCCACTGAATTTAAAGTGTTTGTTTACAGATCATTAACTACTTGACAGTGAGGTTGGGGAGGGGGTGGAGGAAGAAGCTCTTAAAAGGTAAAATGTTAGAAGCCCTGCCAATTTTCGATGAGCCTGGAAGGGTGATGAAACAGCTCTGAAATTACGTCCGTTAGCAAATGTGATTCACTTTACAGAAACCCATTTTACACACGGCTTTCCAGGAACCCGTCGCGTTGGTGGAGGGCCGGGACCACAGGATGCTGGGGACTTGCCTCCCTGGTTCAGGGTGGCGGGGTGAGAACTTGGGCTTTGTCTAGAGTCCTCCAGGAGCCCTTGTGAGCAGTGGGTGCCAGGCTCTGGCACGAGGCCGAGCTTCTCCGCCGCCTCCTGGCACGGGCAGCAGAGACCTTTCCCCTTGACATTTAGCCCGAGTTTGTGGGAAGATTCTTCCTGGTTCTCTCTGACCCTCAGCCTCTTTGGCTCAGGACCCATCTAGGTTTCCTCCTTGACACCCGACAGGTGAGCTTTGCTTTGCAGGACTGTGCCCCACGAGGCTTGCACTCTGCATCTGAGAATGAAGCTGGGGCAGAACCCAGCCCACGCGGGTCTGTAGGTCCCTCCCGATCTCTGTAAGTGCACAAGGGGCATCGGCCCAGCCAGGACGGTGTCTGGGATGGCCCATAGTAGGTCTCTTACCTGAGTCCAAGTCTCCTGCCCTAACTCTTGTCTCAAGGAGACTACAGCTGGTGTGGGGGACAGGAAAGTAAAGCCATCCACCTTAGCCAGTCTTCTCTTTTTTTTAAAGATGAGAAAACTTAGGGCCAGAGAAGGGAAGAGAGTTACTCAGGGTCACGAGCAGCTGGTGAGTGGCAGAGCTGGGCCTGAAGAACCTAGATTCCTGACTGTGTTCCTGCAGTCTCTCCAGAGGAATGAATCCCTGACATTCTAAAGGAAGAGAACAATCTGGGGAGTGAGGCTCTGTGGGACTCATGGGGCAATGCATTGGGCAAGGGCATCTTTAGAAGTAGTTCCCAAATCCCCCCCAAATAACCTGAAAAATACCTCGGGTAGAGGCAAGCCTGTATACACCTGTGTGCACGCATGCATACACACACACACACACACACACACACACACACACACTCAAATGCACGCACACATCATCATGCACAGAGTCCTCAAATAAGGACTCAACCGCTGTAAGATGACCCCGCCCTCCCTGTGGACAAGAAGAAGAAGGAGGAAGAGGGAGATTTTGGAGGGAATGTCGTGGAGATGGTTGAAGAGACAAAGCTGTGTAGGAGAATGTCCACATTTCTTGCACAGTCATTTGTTGAAAATGTGTCAGCAAGCACAAGCCCATCTTAAACTGGCAATGATACATCTGAAATAGATTATTTAAGCCGGGGAGGCAGGATTGCAAAGAACATGGCTATCAACACTTGTTTGTCTGACTGGGGATAAAACACAGTGAATTGGGCCCTAGGAGACCACCCACCATTCTTCGGGGGAAGAAGATCGAGGCGGGGGTGGGGAGGAACAAGCAGGACAGACAAACTTCCATAGAGTTTCACAGGAGTCCACATGGCTGTGCCCCTTACTTTAAGAAAACGTGGTATTTGAGAATATGACCTTGGGAAAGCTGAAGACTTCACAGAAGTCCTCAGAGGGCCATTTAGGTGCCCGTGTCTTCTGTTGTCAGCCAAATGAATCAATGTGCAATATTTTTACTTAAATGTCACTATACCCGTTGGGCCCCGCTTGCTTTGTGCACTTTGGGCTGTGCTTTGGGCATCCATACCTGTGTTTTCCTTTGTCTAGAAAGTCCTTCCGCTTGGCTCTCTAGGTCTGGTTCCTGAGTTACTTCTTCCCTAATGCCACTCTCCCTCTTCCAAATGGAAGTACTTTTTCTTCCTTTGGATGTCCTTAGCAGTTTATCTGTGCCTCTCTGGTGACACACTTTCCACAGTGGAGTAGAGCGAGTTCTGTCCTGGCCTTGTCTTCTCTACTAGACGAAGGCTCCTGCCGTCTAAGTCCGAGTTTTCTTTGTGCCAACCAGAGGCTAGCCCACTGCTTTGGGCTTTATAGGCGTTTGGTAAACAGTTGTTGAATGTATGCATGAAAGAATGAATGACTGGAATGTATCCTGGGCACACACGTTTTGCATAGTGAAGTACACAGTTAAAGAAAAAAAAACTGCCCTAAGACAATTTGTCTTTTTTTGCAGCTGCCCTTCCAGTCTCCTCAATAAGTTCTATCATTCTAAGGCAAAAGTGTAAAGTGTAATAAAAATTTATCTAATTCACGATCAAGTGAAAATACTTTGGGCCCAGAGCCAAAGAATATTACTGGAGTGAACTTTTTTCAACACCCTAAATTTAACCAGCTGGAATTCTTTTTTTAAGTACCATCCTATTCAACCTTTTGAAATGAAGGATTTGCCTTTTAGTGGGAAATCTGCATTTCAACACAAAGATGGAACACAATGTCTCTGGCTTAGTTATTCTTCAGAAAAGCCGAGTTCTTTTTTTTTTTGAATTATATGCTTTGCTTATGTTAAAGACACAGATTGCAGAAAATTTTGTTTAGGCCTGACAGATTGGTGGCATGCATTTCTTGCACTTTTATAGATCAAGGGGCATGAAAGATGACATCTCTCCATCCCCCCTCATAGAGTGCATGCATAGGGTGAGAACTCCTCAGAGGTGAAGTTAGTAACCGGCTGTTTGGATAATCAAAGCTCTGAGAGGACAGAATTGGTGAAAAAGGAAAATGAGTTTTCAAATGAGTGATTGATGAAATGAAAGTCGTGAAAGTCCTTGTTGAAGTCTCAAGGAATGTAAGAACCATGACCAAGTTTCAGCAAAGAAATTCTGTAGTGTGAGGTCTCCAGAACTCCCCCTTGTTCTCATTTGTACAGGATATACTTTAAAAGACTATCACGATTCAGTAACACCTTAACTAGTAAAGAAGCAGTGATGGAAAAAATGCTCATGGAAATGTTCATTTCTAGAACAAAAAGGAAAGCGATTTTGACAACATCGGAAGGTTAATTAAGAAGTATGTTAGCAGTGATAAAGCTGGTGCATTTTCAGTTTAGATCGACATGACTCAAGACAGAGGCATGCCTCACGTTTGCTCTATAAGACTCTGATAAGTCACAGAATCTGAGAGAGGAGAGCTGATATCTGTCGTAAATGGAAGGTCAGGAGCTAGAAGGACGTTCAGTGGATTTGCTTTCGGTTAAAGAAGCCTCTAGCCCAGACTAGCTGCTCTGTTGTTACTTTTGTGAGTTGGATCCAGTAGTATTGATAGAACTGGAATTGGTTCTTTCAGGGAGTTTCACAAACTTCCAGGATGCATTTTAAGTGTAGTTTAGAAGTTGGCTACTGGTTGGGTGGGAAGGAGACTTGAGAATCTTGGAGCTGGAAGGGGCGGTAAGAGTCCTTTATTTTGGCCTGCCACCAATATAAAGATCCCTCCCTGTCATGGTGGGTTGTCATCCATTCTCTTCTTGAAGACCCAACGTGGAAAGGATGTCACAGCTTCAGAAGGTAGCCATTCCTCTTGGGGACAACTTGCCTTCTTTTATGCCCTCTCTCATTCGAAAAACAGGGAAGTTATCTAAAAATACATGTTTGAGAAAAAAATATATGCATACATATATGTTAAAAAAAAAAGAATAGTTTATTGATTTTTTTTTTTTTTAGAGAGAGGGGAAGAGTTAGAGAAACATCGATGTGAGAGTGCAACATAGATTGGCTGCCTCCTGCACGCCCCCTACTGGGGACAGAGCTGCAACCTGGGCGTGTGCCCTGACCAGGAATCAGCCAGCAACCTTTCGGTGCTCGGGATGATGCCCAGCCAACTGAGCCACATGGGCCAGAGCCACACACATACATTTTAGTGAAAGCAAACATCTATACATCTGTGTACTCCTAGAGAGGACTGGGTTTTAATTCCTAATAAAAGTTGGGCACCCAGGGCATTCATTAAGTGTGTTGGAAATGATGCTTTGCGCTTAGCTGTTTGGGCACATTTGTAGATTAGCAGTGTTACTTATTGGTTAGTAGACAGTAATGTGGACATATTACACACCCACATTGGTTTCAGAAACAAATAATATATCAATTATAAAAGAGATCTTTGAGATGTTCTTGAGGAAACCTACAACTTGACTCAGTGATCTTAGGTTCCAGGGACATCCAGCCAGGTTTATAGAGCTCTGCATCAGAAGTTGGTACTCAATGTATGCAGAGATGTAGAGGGACCAAGGTGCAGCATTAAATCAAAACCCTTCCCAATTTGTTGCCTATTTTTAATGAGACCTGAAAAATAAGGTTCATTGTTTTTTATTCGGCCGTATGGAAACATTGCAGCCCAACAATGCGTAAGGTGTGTCTGAGGCCCCATGTGGAGATGCTGGGTCTGGAGAGACTGTTAGGAAACAGAACAGGTTAAAACACCTTTCCCCGGAGGAATCAAGGCATGTAAAATGTTGATTCAGAAGAGGGCCACACGTCACCTTTGAGAGTCCAGTTCTTGCTCCATCCGTACAGTGTGCCACAACCGCATCCTCAGACATTGCAGCTTTTATGGAAGCAGCGAGGACACCACCTGCCTGATGTGAGTGGGTTTGGATGTTGTCTTATGCAAAGAGGGCCCCCACTTGTTGGAGAGCCAGCGCCTATTTCCCGTCCTGGTCAGTGGTGGGGTGGGGGAGGATCCTCGGATTCCACACGGAGAGCTCTTTAGGGATTTCCCAAGCTTGCTCTATATCTGACTGTCCCAGTCCTGAAGGAGGTAAGGGACAGCAGCCTCACAGCCCAAGGATCTCTGCCAGGGGAACATCAGAGCTTCCAGCATCCGTGCCTCCCCTTACCCGAAGACGTTGCTGGTTAAACTGGATTGTGCAGCTGAATCACTCGGAGGGCTTGTTAAACACAGATTGCTGCCCCGCTGACCCTGATTCAGTAGGTCTGAGTTGGGGCCTGAGAATGTGCATTTCCAACAAGTCCCAGGCGATGCTGATGCTGGGCCTGGGTCTGCACTTTGAGAACCCCTACCCTGAGAGTACCACCAAGGAAATAAAGAAGGCATAGCTGTACCACCCACTTCCCAGCCAGCCACCCGAGCCCATCTCTCCCTGGGGAGAATGAAAATGCGTGTGGGAGAAGAGGCCTTCCACCAGGGGTGGCCTGGGAAGGCAGAGCTGCATGTTAGTGTGATGCTTAGAAGCATTAATTGTGAGGCTTTGCTCTGCCTAAACTGTGATGAAATAATTGAAAGCATCATAGCAAGAAGTGAAACCCTAGGGAGGCTATTAACAGTTTAGCATCTCCGGTTCCTGTGGGAATGTCGATTCTACTTACCAAGGAGAGTGCTGTGGGTGTGTTCAGGGGGAGAGGCAGCAGTCAGCTGGGGCTCCCCACTGCCTTTGCTTTGGCCCTCTTCCTGACGAAGAGAAAGTCAGGTATGAGTCTGTCTCACAGAGACAATGTCAGCAGCTTGTTAGGCTGACAGGAATGGTCCCTATCTCTTCAGCCGGCTAACTCTGCAGGGGAAGCGGAGGCAGAGGGTGGAAACAGAGGGTGTGAGCCAAGAGTCGCAGGAAGCAGATCAGGTGTTAGTTCCCAATTTTGAAACCAAGTCAGGTCGCTTGGACCTTTTGAAATGCCCACTTGACACCTCTGGGCTGGATTCTCCCTTAAGAATCTAAGAGTTTGTTTCTCCTAATGAGTGAGGAGAAGGAGAGCCCTTCTCCCTGGCACTTCTTGGCTCGTGAAGACCAGGGCAGGAACGGCCGAGGAGATCGAGGGATATCCCAGGACAGAGCACGGGGAGCCGGGAGGCTCATTCTGACCTTCACTTTGTGGCTCGCCATCAGTATAGCAGGGGTCAGTCTCTCACTTCTCAAGGCCTGAGTTTCCCCATCTGTAAAATGAAGGCATGGGTTTGACGATCTCTTAGTTTTTTTACAATTCAAAAAAAGCAAAAACCAAACCAAACCTTGGTGCCAGATACTCCGTACTCTCCTGGACGAGCCCTTGCCGCGCCATGTGGCCTGGCTCTGGGGGACTGGGTCAGGCTCTGCCCGGAAGCTCAGCTTGCTCAGGGCCACCAGGCTTGTGGCCAGGCCTGCCAGCCAGAGCACATGCGAGGGTCAGCCTGGATCAGGTGCACGGTCTCCCATTTCTTGCTGGAGGCCTCTTGAGGCACCTCAGGGTCTCTGCCCAGAGCGAGTGGCAGGGAATTTGGAAGTAGACTCTCCCTGTCTCATTTCCTCACAAAGTCCAAGTACCTTGTTGCTTTTTATGCTGGGGTCACAGAGGTACCTCAGTTGTGTGGGTTGCCTAAGAAAACGGTTTCAGTCTTGATGACAAACACTTACTGAAAAGCTGAGGCGAGTACAGGTGCAAAAATGAATTCTCAGATTTCTCACTGAAAAACACTGTAACGAAATGTGTAGTTAATTCTACCCCATGCTCTCAGTTCCTTTCACATAAACAGTCAAATGAAGACATACTTAGTTTTTTGGTCCATTCTGTGGGATGTACTTGGTTTGGGGTCAGAGAGGAGGACTGGCCTCTGTAGATGGCCTTGGGCTGCGGAGGCTCCACAGCGGCCCCTTTGCAGTCCTGGTACCAGCAGACATGCCATCCGTGTGAGCGCTTCCCTGAGCCACACGCCGCTGTCACCCACCCGGCCCTCATGAAAGGACACTTGTGCCGACTGCCCTGGCTGTTCTTGGTAATGTGATCTATGGAAGGAGAACAGGATGTATTTTACACTGGAGACCTGCTGTCCTAGAGTATAACAACAACACTTCTAAGTGCTCTTAATATTAAGCTAATGGAAAACATACTCTTCACTCACCATCAAAGTCTGTTTTTCTCCTCTCCTGCCTCCCCAGTCGTCACAACTCCAAACCTCTAGAACACACGGAGCGTCCCCTGCTCCATCTGTCCTCCACTCTGCCTCAAGGTGACCTCTGTGTGCTTGGTTAAGCTCAAGGTAGACTGAGGAGAGCTGGGGACTCATCACATAAACCGTGTGACCCCCAGGTCACACAAACCAAATATTTCCATTCTCACAAAATGTTCAGGGCTAGAAGTGCTTGATTTACTGCTAGATTTGTGTTTATTGGTGTGAGAAGTCATTTTTCCTCACCAGAGTGCACCAAGGTGCAGTAGATGGAGAAGGTGGGTCACTTTTTCTGGGTGCTGCTCTATTGGAAGGTTGGTTCTCTCCCTGTCGTTTAATGGGAGGGTTTCTTACACTCATGGTGAGAACTGGCCAAAGCTATTTTAACCCAGAAGTCTCATCTTTATTCCCCACTGCTTTGTGTCTATATGGGGTACTCCACTGATGGACTCTGGAGTGTGGCTCAGCTAAGTCCTGAAATGCCTAAGGTTTCCTTGTCATTGAAAGTGCTGTCATCAATACAGCATGGGGAGAGGAGGCAGGGGTAAGGGAAGGCAGAGTGGGACTCTGTTTGAGAAGGAATTATCCGCAAACCCACTCATTTCCTATTGGCGTATTGGTTTTTCTGGGGCGTGGCTATAAAGTAAATGTATGCATGTAAACCAGCCTTGCAGATAGATCCCCCATTTTACCAGCTTACCCATAATACCACCAATTTCCCCTTGCCATTTACACATCTTATTACAGACAATCATCAAACAGTAACCAATAGGCAAATGAATGAAAGAACTATCCTCAATACAAAAAAACAAAAACAAAACAAAACCCAAACCTTGTTCCTTTTGTCAAAAAGACCAAAATTAAAAATAAAACCAAACTGTGGGAAATCACTCATCGCTGTTCTTTTGATACAGGCCTTGGGCCTGTTAACTATCTGCAAGGCTGTTGTAATGATGTTAGTCTGTTTTAATGGAATTGAAATGTGATATCCTGTGGTTTGCCTGCACATTGTTCATAGCTTTACTGCTTGATTTTGGGTTTCTTCACAGATAAACTTCTGCACTGGAGGGGCCTCTCCTCCCCTCGTTCTGCACACGGAGCTCTAATCCCCACGCCCGGGATGAGTGCAGAATATGCCCCGCAGGGTATTTGTAAGTTGAGCATTATTTCTTCTACAAATGTCCATGTGTATAGAGATGAGAGTTTGGAAATTACCCTTTTTAAGTACTGAAAGGAGTTACTTCCAAAATAGATTGGCATCCACATATGTATTATTCCATTACTCACTTGGCACCCTGTTGCCCACTCCACTCAGCTTTTCCCTCCCCTCTTTTCTTTCCTTCCATCCTGAGGGCGGGAGCTGACAGCAGCCCATTCCTGCGGGTCTGCTCCCCAGGGTCTTGCTGGCTCCATGGCTGATGACTGCATATGTCTGTGTGGTCAGAGCCCATTTTATTGCTGGACATCCACTCCCATGGCCTCATTTAAGACTTTGAATTATTCTGTGGCATACATTTTTAGCAGAGGCCGGAACCAAAGGGAGTCAGTTTATTCCGAAGTTATTCTCATGCATGTTATATATGCATTTACACGTGTATTTAAACATGATGTCTTTTTTTATATATGTGGTACATTATATATGTATGTATGTATATATAAAATATAATATGTGTATATAAAATAAAATATATATATAAAATTTCTACTTGTTTTTCTCCTAGTTTTAGGGGAAAATACATAGCATTGTTGCTAAAATTCAGATACCACCACCATCACCATCACTAACCATCACCATCACCACCACCACCATCACCATTATCACCATCACTATCATCACCACCATCACCACTATCATCATCACCACCATCACCACCACCACCACCACCACCATCATCATCACCACCACCATCATCACCACCACCACTACCACCATCATCACCACTATCATCATCACTATCATCATCACCATCATCATCAGCATCACCACCACCACCACCATCATCATCACCACTATCATCACCACCACCACCACCACCACCACCATCATCACCACCACCATCACCACCACCACTACCACCACCATCATCATCACCATCATCACCACCACCACCACCACCACCACCACCACCATCACCACTATCATCATCACCACCACCATCACCACCACCACCATCACCACCACCACTACCACCATCATCACCATCACCATCACCACCACCACCACCACCACCACCATCATCATCACCACTATCATCACCATCACCACCACCACCACCACCACCACCACCATCACCACCACCACTACCACCATCATCACCATCATCATCATCATCACCACCACCACCGCCGCCACCACCACCATCATCACCACCACTACCACCACCATCATCATCACCACTATCATCATCACCATCATCACCACCACCACCACCACCACCATCATCACCACTATCATCATCATCACCACCACCATCACCACCATCATCATCACCACTATCATCATCACCATCACCACCACCATCACCACCACCACCATCACCACCACCACCACCACCATCATCATCACCACTATTATCGTCACCATCACCACCACCACCACCACCACCACCACCACCACCACCACCACCACCAACTACTACTTGTTTAAGCCAAATTTTAAAGTGGAGACCTTTTTATGAAATTTAGATTTGTACGTTTATAAAAATGTTTTTGAAAGATACTGTTTTAGAAAGTAATACAGTTTCCTTCTCTGTGTAGGAATAAACGGTATGAGTCACGCATGGCTAAAAAGTTGAATGGGTAGGGGGTGGAGAGGGCTGATTCCACCCTAAACACACCAAAAAGCAGTTCAAGAAAAAATTGTGTGTGACATTTAATTTTTATTTTAAAAGTAAATGAAAAATAGCCTGTTGTGGAAAGAAAAAAAGAAAGGGAAAGTGTCCTGGAAGAGAATGCCGAGGAGCAAGACGCAGGAGTTGAGGCTGTGAAGGGGACTGGTTTCCGATGGGAGCTCAACTAGACCTGTGAATGGTGTCTGCAGGGCAGGGCATGTACCCGGAGCCCAAATTCAAAGCCAGTTGTTTATTTTTGTGAACTCCTAGGTAATCCTAGGTAACAAAGAGTTATTGTGTGCATTTCACAAGCCCTTGGGTCCTGAGGGCTGGGTGGTGCAGGGGTTAAAAGCACCCCCCTTCCCCCAACACACACTCACTAAACTGGGCCTAAACCTGGTTAGGTCACAGATTGCAGAGTTAGGGGGTTGGACTCATGGTTTCGAGTCGCTACATGCTGACTGGGTGCTGGGTGGGGAGAGTTTTCCTTGTTTGGCCGGGGGTGCCTGGGGCCCCACACTTGGCTGTGGGAATCGAGCCACCCTTGGAGGGACGGGGAAGGAAGGGAAGTGGGGCAGTAGAGAGGAGGGTGGAGCTGAGTGGCCGAGGGCTGCTGGCCTGGGAATCAGTTTGGTTCTCTCTCTTCCACACGGTCCTCCTGAGGCCAGGGAGTTTGATTTGAGGGGTGGGAAACTAGGAGTCTGATATGGAACCCCTCTCTTCTTTGCTTGCTGCAAAGGGAGGGTGCCTAGTTTCCTGGTGCCCATGCTGGCAGGACCAGTTTAGGAGTGACCAGAACAAGGTATGTGGAAATGGGTTGTGGGGTTCCAGAAAGCTCTAGAGACAAGCTGACTCCCACCCCACTCAGCTGCCTTAACCAGGCTTTCAGAGCACCAGGCATTTACCTTGTGGTCTCCCTGCTGGTGGGCACAGTCATGGTCCTTAAACAGCCCCCTCCTGCCTTCCTGGGCCCCCCTTGGCTTGGGGTAAGACCCAGATTCTGGATTCTAGATTCTGACTTCCCTCTGGATGCCCTTCTGGGTGTGTAATGTGGGTTAGTCATCATGCTAGGTAACCAGTCAAGCCTGGTAGTAATGAAAATTCACACTCACGTTCATTCACATTGGATCTGGTAGTTTCCAGGGGGCTTTTATTTACGTCTGTCATTTGAGTGTCAGGATTCTTTAAGGTCCTGTTTTATGCTCATTTTACAGATAGGAAACCTAAGGCTCAGAGAAAGTAAATGACTGTTCCAGAGCCACAAGCTAGTAAATGGTAGAGCCAGGGGTCCAGCATCAGATCCCCTTGTTCTTCTAAATCCGGAGGCTTCGATCATGTGACTTTTTAATTGCCTGACAAACTAGAAATGGGGTCATTCCTTCCTGTACAATAGAATGAAATAAAATAAAAGCCAGTAGGTGAGCTAATAGCTCATTTTAACCGTTTTTGATGCCCTGAGTTCCTGTGCTTGGGGCCAGGTCTCAGTTTATTGCTCTAAATCAAAACAATCCCCTCGATTGCCCAATGAGGCTCTCAAATTGAGAACTTGATTTTCATCAGAGTAAATGAAGAATATTATTATATTTTACAAGTCAATAAATCAATGTAGCCCTAATTTTGCCACGTAGGAAATCATTTCTGGTCTTTCTGAACCATCAAAGATGTTATGAACAAAGTAATTTCACAAATTATGGCAAGTAACACATTTATTGATGACTGCAGTTTAGGACTTTAGAATCTGAGCACTGTAACATAATATGGTACACTGGCATGGGCTGAGTGAAATACAGATTCTATGGGGAAACTGTAATGCATCATTTGCTATTAGTGGACTGGTAATAATTACCAGTTTCAAAGCAGCTCTTTCCATGTAATCTTTAGTCTCAATCGTAACAGCCCTTCTCATTGACATTATGATTACACTAGCTGCCCTCATGATCTAGGATATCTAGTTGATGGGAATACTAAAATGCGATAGTGAAAACTGTATGTTGTATGCTCATTAGAAGATAAAATGCCATTTTCTCTGACCTGATGTATGGCAGAGAGGGGAGGGTAACAGCACAGTGTTAACATATTGTAACGCGATCACATCACTGGCTCTGTAAACAAAATTTTAGGAAGCTCAGGGCAGCAAAATAAGATGGACTTTTCTCAGTTAAGCCTTTTTGAAAGGATACAGGCGAGATCCTTGACGTAGTGCTATACAGATCGCGGCATTTATCAGTGGCCACGTTCATGGCGCGTGTGTCCAGGTGCTGGGTTTCAGTAGAATATTATAAGGTAAAATATGATTTTAAGGCATTTGGAGTGGTGAAAGTGTTAAGGACTTGCTTTAGCTGACAAATCCTCTATTTTACTTACCCAATTCAGATTGTCAGACTAAGTGTATGATAATAACACAGAGTCCTAGAGAGGAAAGAAGAAAGCCACAGAGGGTCACTGTAGTTGGAACCAGATAGTTTTTTTCCTGCCTATTTAGGACCCAAGTTAAAAAAAAGAATACTTTCAATGATGCTTTTTATTTTCCTTTGAAGAGAGGAAGCAAACAAAAATAGGCAGATAATGTGATACTAATGTCAGCGTTTTCTTTCAAAATCTTTCTGCCTTGTTTTCCCCCTCCACATTAGGCAAATGTTTAAAACCTAATTTTGGTATCCTATCGTCTAATCTTGTTAAAGAGATTTACCCAGGAGTGGGATATATTGCGTGAGATTATAAATGCACTGTAAAGTAAATTACAAGGTCAGGGCAGGGAGTCCGTTATTCAGACAAGTGTTTAAGTGAGCTGGGTTGTTTTGGGAGACGGGCTTGTTTGGAATATGAGTGTTCGGGGCTCCTGAGAAGATCCTGCCAGCTTTTCTTTCTGACTTGCTCAATGGAGGAATCATAATTGATTAATTCCTCATTCTCACTCTAGATCATGTGTGAATATTTTTCCCTTTAAAAAAGTTACTAGCCAAGGCTTTCAGGAACTCCTCTGGCCCCTCTTTTAAGAGAGGGGCTAAAGTTTGTTATTTCTCATTTGTGTTTTATACCCTTTTTGGGAATCCCTGGGAAGTACCTGTTTCTCTCCTCTTTTCCTTTGGCTGCCAGCATTTGCACCCTCCTTAATGCTGCAGTTGACTGGTAAACTGTTAGTCACTCCCTTGGCGTATATATGTTTTTTGTAATTTAGCTATCTCCAAAAATGAATGATTGTGAAGTCAAGCTTGCCCCTCTTTGCCAAAGTGGCATTTACCACTCTCGGGTTCTTTTCAACGGGAGAGAAATAATGTGACTTAAGCAGGGCCCCTCTCCAGACGGCTTGGCTACTAGCCAAAGAGTTGACTAGCTGAACTATATCTTTCTGTTTCTTTCTCAACTGGAGCTGAGGCTCAGCCGAGGGCGCAGGATGTTGTATAATTTGGTTCACGTTGTTAGCCTCTCAAAATAATGAGGAGGAGGATAGTGTAGCATTTCTCAGCCTGCTGCCGGTCATGGTGCTGGCTGCTTTAACTGTTCCTAAACTAGGATGCTGTGTCTGCTTAAGTTGGCACCAGCCTCTCCTCCTAACTGTCGGCTTGCAGTTGTTTGACTGGGGGACAACTCCTAAAGATTTGACATGGCCTGTTGGTTAAATACGAATTAAATTTCCCTTTTGAGATTTTTACAACATCCCTTGAGGTAAAAATGAGAGTCCTTGTGGGGCATTGTGGAACCAGAATTGAGACTCACTGACCCTCACACAGGCTGGGATGTGAGAATGTTGCTAGTCTCTCTTCCATGGAATTGTTTTTTGAGTACCTTCTCATTTTTAACAATATCAACAATTAGTGTATTCCAGGCTAAGATGAAAAGCATCTCTAGGGCCATAGAGAATTGTAATGAGTTGACCTTCTCTTTTTTGATATCTCTATGAAATGATTGCCTATTTAGAAAGTTCACTTGCCACCCAGGGGGGACTGGAACGATGGGATTTAGGGAGCAGGAAAGTTTCCCTTGTTACCTTGTCGAAGTCCCTCACTTAGCAAATGAGAAAACGGAGGCAGAGGTGAAATGGTTTCCCCAAACCACAGCCGGTGACAGACTGGGAAGTCCAGAAAAGGTTTGGGGCAGTTCCCTAGACTGTAGGCATCATCTGGAAGCTTGAATTGGTCTAGATTTTTCTGCTTTGGAGACTGGATTTAAAATTCTTAGAACTGAGTTAAATGGCAGGAAGACTGATTCGACAAAAATTTATTGGGCACCAACCACTGGATGTGCCAGGTACTGTGTAGGCACAGGGATAGGTCAGGGAGGACTCAGGCTTTGTGGTTGAGGGCTGGGGGCAGGGAAGGCTGGAGGTGGAACATAAATAAGCAATTGCTGATGCCCTCCTCTGGTGATTAAACATTGATGTTGGTGTTGTATTATTTTGCAGGTAAAGATGAGCCCAGCAGCTACACATGTACAACTTGCAAACAGCCATTCACCAGTGCATGGTTTCTCTTGCAACACGCACAGAACACTCATGGATTAAGAATCTACTTAGAAAGCGAACACGGAAGTCCCCTGACCCCGCGGGTTGGTATCCCTTCAGGACTAGGTGCAGAATGTCCTTCCCAGCCACCTCTCCATGGGATCCATATTGCAGACAATAACCCCTTTAACCTGCTAAGAATACCAGGATCAGTATCCAGAGAGGCTTCCGGCCTGGCAGAAGGGCGCTTTCCACCCACTCCCCCCCTGTTTAGTCCACCACCGAGACATCACTTGGACCCCCACCGCATAGAGCGCCTGGGGGCGGAAGAGATGGCCCTGGCCACCCATCACCCGAGTGCCTTTGACAGGGTGCTGCGGTTGAACCCAATGGCTATGGAGCCTCCCGCCATGGATTTCTCTAGGAGACTTAGAGAGCTGGCAGGGAACACGTCTAGCCCACCGCTGTCCCCAGGCCGGCCCAGCCCTATGCAAAGGTTACTGCAACCATTCCAGCCAGGTAGCAAGCCGCCCTTCCTGGCGACGCCCCCCCTCCCTCCTCTGCAGTCCGCCCCTCCTCCCTCCCAGCCCCCGGTCAAGTCCAAGTCTTGTGAGTTCTGCGGCAAGACGTTCAAATTTCAGAGCAACCTGGTGGTGCACCGGCGCAGCCACACGGGCGAGAAGCCCTACAAGTGCAACCTATGCGACCATGCGTGCACGCAGGCCAGCAAGCTGAAGCGCCACATGAAGACGCACATGCACAAGTCGTCCCCCATGACGGTCAAGTCCGACGACGGCCTCTCCACCGCCAGCTCCCCGGAACCCGGCACCAGCGACCTGGTGGGCAGTGCCAGCAGCGCACTCAAGTCCGTGGTGGCCAAGTTCAAGAGTGAGAATGACCCCAACCTGATCCCAGAGAATGGGGACGAGGAGGAAGAAGAGGACGACGAGGAAGAAGAAGAAGAGGAGGAAGAGGAGGAGGAGGAGCTGACAGAGAGCGAGAGGGTGGACTACGGCTTCGGGCTGAGCCTGGAGGCGGCGCGCCACCACGAGAACAGCTCGCGGGGTGCCGTGGTGGGCGTGGGCGACGAGGGCCGGGCCCTGCCCGACGTCATGCAGGGCATGGTGCTCAGCTCCATGCAGCACTTCAGTGAGGCCTTCCACCAGGTCCTGGGCGAGAAGCATAAGCGCGGCCACCTGGCCGAGGCTGAGGGCCACAGGGACACTTGTGACGAAGACTCGGTGGCCGGCGAGTCGGACCGCATAGACGATGGCACTGTTAATGGCCGCGGCTGCTCCCCGGGCGAGTCGGCCTCCGGGGGCCTGTCCAAAAAGCTGCTGCTGGGCAGCCCCAGCTCGCTGAGCCCCTTCTCCAAGCGCATCAAGCTCGAGAAGGAGTTTGACCTGCCCCCCGCCGCGATGCCCAACACTGAGAACGTGTACTCGCAGTGGCTCGCCGGCTACGCGGCCTCCAGGCAGCTCAAAGATCCCTTCCTTAGCTTCGGAGACTCCAGACAATCGCCTTTCGCCTCCTCGTCTGAGCACTCCTCGGAGAATGGGAGCTTACGCTTCTCCACACCGCCCGGGGAGCTGGACGGAGGGATCTCGGGGCGCAGCGGCACGGGAAGTGGAGGGAGCACGCCCCATATTAGTGGTCCGGGCCCGGGCAGGCCCAGCTCAAAAGAGGGCAGACGCAGCGACACTTGTGAGTACTGTGGGAAAGTCTTCAAGAACTGTAGCAATCTCACTGTCCACAGGAGAAGCCACACGGGCGAAAGGCCTTATAAATGCGAGCTGTGCAACTATGCCTGTGCCCAGAGTAGCAAGCTCACCAGGCACATGAAAACGCATGGCCAGGTGGGGAAGGACGTTTACAAATGTGAAATTTGTAAGATGCCTTTTAGCGTGTACAGTACCCTGGAGAAACACATGAAAAAATGGCACAGTGATCGAGTGTTGAATAATGATATAAAAACTGAATAGAGGTATATTAATACCCCCCTCACTCCCACCTGACACCTCCTTTTTTCACCACCCCCTTCCCCATCGCCCTCCAGCCCCACTCCCGGTAGGATTTTTTTCTAGTCCCATGTGATTTAAACAAACAAACAAACAAACAAACAGAAGTAACAGAAGCTAAGAATATGAGAGTGCTTGTCACCAGCACACCTGTTTTTTTTTTCTTTTTCTTTTTTCTTTTTCTTTTTTTCCTTTATGTTCTCACCGTTTGAATGCATGATCTGTATGGGGCAATACTATTGCATTTTACGCAACTTTGAGCCTTTCTCTTGTGCAATAATTTACATGTTGTGTATGTTTTTTTTTAAAACTTAGACAGCATGTATGGTATGTTATGGCTATTTTAAATTGTCCCCGATTTGTTGTCGAGCAAAAATGTTGCTGTTTCCAGTTCCGTTCTGAGAGAAAAAGAGAGAGAGAGAGAAGAAAAGACCATGCTGCATACATTCTGTAATACATATCATGTACAGTTTTATTTTATAACGTGAGGAGGAAAAACAGTCTTTGGATTAACCCTCTATAGACAGAGTATGTAGTGCTGAAAGAAAATCTCTATGAGCTAAAGGTCTGTCTCTAAAGGGTTAAATGTATTAATTGGAGAGGGAAAAAAAGGCCTTGAATTGACAAATAAACAGAAAAAAACAAAACAAGTTTATTCTATCATTTGGTTTTAAAATATGAGTGCCTTGGATCTATTAAAACCACGTTGATGGTTCTTTCTACTTGTAATAAACTTGTAGCTTAATTCAGCATTGGGTAAGGTAATAAACCTTAGGACCTAACATATAATTCTATCTTGTATTTCTCACAACAATGGCTACCTAAAAATATGACCCATTATGTCCTAGTTAATCATCATTTTCCCTTTAGTTTAATCTTGTAAACAAAACTGATTATACCAGTATAAAAAGCTATTTTGCTCCTGGTGAGAGCTTAAAAGAAATGGGCTATTTTGCCCAAAGTTTTTTTTTTTTTTTTTTTTTTTTTTTAAATGATGATTACATTGAATGTGTAACGTGCAAAAGCCCTGGAACGTGATTAAATATACAAGTAAGGAATTCATTTCATGAAGATACTTGTTTTAAATAATATCTTTTAAAAAATTCTGGCACCAAAACAAATAGATCCAGATCCACTTGGTTGTCAAAGGGACAATCAGACGGTAAACTTTAAGACCTCATATACCATATTAAAAAGAAGAGGCTGACAATAAGGTTTGACAGAAGGTAACAGGAAAAATAAAAGTGATTTATTAGCACAACGTGGTACTATTTGCTATTTTAAACTAGAACAGGTGTATAAGCTAATATTGATACAATGATGATTAACTATGAATTCTTAAGACTTGCATTGAAATGTGACATTCTTAAAAAAGAAGAGAAAGAATTTTAAGAGTAGCAGTATATATGTCTGTGCTCCCTAAAAGTTGTACTTCATTTCTTTTCCATACACTGTGTGCTATTTGTGTTAACATGGAAGAGGGTTCATTGTTTTTATTTTATTTTGTTAATTTTTTCTTTTTTTTTTTTATTAAGCTAGCATCTGCCCCAGTTGGTGTTCAAATAGCACTTGACTCTGCCTGTAATATCTGTATCTTTTCTCTAATCAGAGATACAGAGGTTGAGTATAAAATAAACCTGCTCAGATAGGACAATTAAGTGCACTGTACAATTTTCCCAGTTTACAGGTCTATACTTAAGGGAAAAGTTGCAAGAATGCTGAAAAAAAATTGAACACAATCTCATTGATGAGCATTTTTAAAAAAAAACTTAAAAAAAAACTTTGCCAGCCATTTACTTGACTAATGAGCTTACTTACTTGGACTCAACATTGCAAGCGCTGTGAATGGAGAACAGAATACACTTAACATAGAAATGAATGATGGCTTTTGCTTCTACAGTGCAAGGATTTTTTTGTACAAAACTTTTTTAAATATAAATGTTAAGAAAAAATTTTTTTAAAAAAAACACTTCATTATGTTTAGGGGGGGGGACTGCATTTTAGGGTTCTATTGTCTTGGTGGTGTTACAAGACTTGTTATCCATTTAAAAATGGTAGTGGAAATTCTATGCCTTGGATACACACCGCTCTTCAGGTTGTAAAAAAAACATACATTGGGGAAAGGTTTAAGATTATATAGTACTTAAATATAGGAAAATGCACACTCATGTTGATTCCTATGCTAAAACACATTTATGGTCTTTTTTCTGTATTTCTAGAATGGTATTTGAATTAAATGTTCATCTAGTGTTAGGCACTATAGTATTTATATTGAAGCTTGTATTTTTAACTGTTGCTTGTTCTCTTAAAAGGTATCAATGTGTACCTTTTTTGGTAGTGGAAAAAAAAAAAAGACAGGCTGCCACAGTATATTTTTTTAATTTGGCAGGATAATATAGTGCAAATTATTTGTATGCTTCAAAAAAAAAAAAAAAAAAAAAGAGAGAGAGAAAAGTGTGACATTGTACAGATGAGAAGCCATATAATGGCAGTTTGGGGGAGCCTGCTAGAATGTCACACGGATGGCTGTCATAGGGGTTGTACATATCCTTTTTTGTTCCTTTTTCCTGCTGCCATACTGTATGCAGTACTGCAAGCTAATAACGTTGGTTTGTTATGTAGTGTGCTTTTTGTCCCTTCTATCACCCTTACATTCCAGCATCTTACCTTCATATGCAGTAAAAGAAAGAAAGAAAAAAAAAAAAGGAAAAAAAAACCACACAATGTTTTGCAGTTTTTTTCATTGCCAAAAACTAAATGGTGCTTTATATTTAGATTGGAAAGAATTTCATATGCAAAGCATATTAAAGAGAAAGCCCGCTTTAGTCAATACTTTTTTGTAAATGGCAATGCAGAATATTTTGTTATTGGCCTTTTCTATTCCTGTAATGAAAGCTGTTTGTCGTAACTTGAAATTTTATCTTTTACTATGGGAGTCACTATTTATTATTGCTTATGTGCCCTGTTCAAAACAGAGGCACTTAATTTGATCTTTTATTTTTCTTTGTTTTTATTTTTTTTTTATTTGGATGACCAAAGGTCATTACAACCTGGCTTTTTATTGTATTTGTTTCTGGTCTTTGTTAAGTTCTATTGGAAAAACCACTGTCTGTGTTTTTTTTGGCAGTTGTCTGCATTAACCTGTTCATACACCCATTTTGTCCCTTTATTGAAAAAAATAAAAAAAATTAAAGTACACAATGTAAGCTTCTTGTGTCCTCATTTGACACACTCTGTAAATTACTTTCAAGAAAAATAACAGGTTTTAAGAGAAGGCCAGTCAGTCTTTTTCAGGGTTATTTCTATGGGCATTTTGATGCATGTATTATACCCTAAAGGAACATAAAGTACTTACTATATTAAAATAGACATATCTCAAACCATGGAAAAAGTTTTTAGACTTTATAATACTAGAAAAATTTTCAAGAAATGGAAGGTGTTTTCAGTGATGTTAAAAACTTTCCCTCTATCTCTTAGCAGTAATCCATTCATATACAAATAAAAAACTTAGTGGCAATAGCATCTTGAGCTTTGATTTCCTTTGGATTTTTTGCTGTTCTTGTTGTCTAAAAGTTCTTTTCTATTCTCCCATTCCCGTCCTACCTTAAAACAATGTAAACAAGTTTCTTTAAAAAAAAAAAAAAAAAGAAAAAAGAAATCAGCTTTTTCGTTCCCACATAAAGTCTTTCCTCATGTCAAAAATAAACACACCTCCCAGCTCTAAAAATCTAGAAGTGAAGGCATCAGGTAAAACAGAGAAAGCAGTACAGTAACCAGGAGTTGAGCCAGATGTGGCCAACTCTGGAATCAGCCACTGAGTTCCTGAGATGTGTGTTGGTTTGCCTTGTGATTCTGAGATGCTAGGGACAGATCTTCCAGGTGTTTTTATAGGGTCTTCCTGGCTGATAGCAAATGAGGGTGGGAATACCCTTCAATTAATTATCTTTTGGCCAATCAACAGATTGATGAACTGAAACACCATCTTTGGAAAGCAAGTTAGGTCTATTTTCACCTCCCCCGCCTTAGAAATCTGTGTTGTCAGCCCCACAAACTGCCTGTTGTAGTCTATTTGCTTTATTACAACACACACCTCTGTGATGCTGTCCCCCGTTCCCAGTGTAGAAGAATGGATTCAACATTGTTTTTATTCTTGTAAAAACCAAAACAAAAGCCCTCTGTTGTCTTCCTGTGGTAGCATTTTTTTTGTTGCTCAGTTCTTATGCCCTGGCGCCTGTGAGGTGGCCTTTTCATGTAAAGCCTTTTATCTGAGGCAAGAATAGCTTTATCTTTCTAAAATAAAGAGAAAGTAGTAGGTTTTTTTTTTTTAAGCTCGTTTGGGTGGGAAGCAGAGAGTGGAGGCAGAGGGGTATCTGGTAAGAGGGGATTTGGGCGGGGCTGGTGACTTAGAGAACTTGATAATTGGCAGTGAACTGAGGGCAGATATATGTGTTTTAGATTAGGTTACTGCTGAATGCTGCTCAAGACAGAAATATCCCCCGGGGCCAGGCCAGCGTTAGACGTGGGGACTTCTGCTCCACCGTATTAAATGTTCTTAAAACCGCTGTGTGTCCCTGTTACTCTTTTATTAGGAGCTATGAGTGCAGCTGTGCACGTTTTATATACAGTATTTATATTAATTTCTTAGTATATGAGGCTTTTAGTGTAATTAGGTTTTGCATCCTGACAGAATTAATGGTGGATACTGTATACTTGTATGTTCAACTTTCTTAAATCAAATGGCAAATAGAGAGGGATGCAAACATCTGGTGATAAATCACAGATTATGTTTGATTTACATGATCCCAAAGTTAAATAAATGTATTGGGAGACAGGTTCTTCAGGGTACTTAGTCTCCTGACTTACTGAGGCCCTCTTCTAAAATATTATTTCCGAAGCTGAGTGAACAATGGAAACACGAAAACCTAGACAACAAGAATATAACTTACTAATGACATCTGGTATCCAGAACCCTAAAATTAAAAATATTAATGTAAAATAACAAACATTTCCAACATTAGGATGAATTCATGATATCCTTTTTAAAATGAGAAAATACTAAGCACATTAACATTTTTCAAAATTCTCATACGGTTCTATGACATTCCCCATGTGCTGGTCAATGTTCTCTATATCCCCAAACTGCCACTTATAAAGATGTTCCTTTTTATCTTCATACTGAGAATAACTTAATAAACAAGAATATAGGAAATGCTACTTCTCACAGACTTTAACCCAGAAACTCTCCCAGGGCAAGGACTCCCTCCATCCAGAGACCATTTACTGTCCTCTGTGTTTCGGACCTACAGGACTGACGGACACATTTTAACGGTGGCTAAGAAGTGAGGTGGACACTCGGTTCTTCATTTGTACCAGCAGTGGCAGGACGGGGGACATAGCTGAGCTCTTCCCAGGGCATTCCGTGACAGAACTGTTTATTTAAGTACCATTTTTGTATATGCCATAAGTACATACTGTATATATTCATAATGCTTGAAGTGAGGATTTGAAAGGAAGTGGCGGTGAGAGTTAGATATCATTTCATTTGGAGAAATAAGGAAATGAGGTGGTTTATTCACAGGTTTATTCAAAATTTGTGGAAAGGTGCTGGGATATCTCAAGCCTTCCTGAAAAGGAGTTGAGAAGCCTCAGGCACCATCCTGTCCAGTTTCAAACACTTGACTCACAGACAGTGAGGGAGGAAATACCGTGTTTTGTTTTTAAACTCCCCCCCCCTCCACACACACAAACATGATTTCTTATGACTCTGTTGTAATCGTGTTTTTTTCATGATCATTCTGTTACTCCATTGTCCCCAGGGCTGGTGTGTTCAAGAATGTACCCATCCCATTTTCTTTTTTTCAGACAACTTCCCATTTAAAAAAGAAAAATTGTAGTAATTTTGCTAGTACGAGGATGGGATTAGCAGTGTTCTTTAAACCTGTTTGGAAAATATGTTGTTTTTTGAAAAGACTGTTAACTTTTAAAAAGCACCAGCCACTTAGCAAAATGTCCTAAGTGTCTCCTAAGGCCCTGCAGCCCTCCCCGTTAGAGTAAAGGAACTCGTGTAGAGAAATGGACATCAGAACACACAGGCAGAGTTGGGATGGCATACATGTGTTCAGGGCTGCGGCAGCCACAAACGAGACGTGGGCTGTGGGTGTGCACTTCTGCTTGCTGTCATCTCGTTATCCCACCAGCCCGCTGTTTCATTTAGTAAAACACATGGCCAGTGAATCAGCCTTTAGGGGGATGGGCCTGTTTCTCTCTCCTCTCTCTCTCTCTCCCTCTCTCTCGATTTCCTGGTGTCATCTATGGTCATAGGATGAGATTACTTCTTCCTTTCAAATGGGAACGGAGACCAATACGGTTCACCTGGGTCATTGTACTCGAAACCTACACTTGGCTGAACACAACTCAGTGGTTGATCCAAATACTGGTTTTCCTTTCTGTAAAGTGCAAAGACGACTTAAACTGAGGGAGCATATGTCAGGTCTTTACGAGACAGCAGAAATGGCCATCTAAGTGATGTCTCCCAAGTCTACCCTCTCCATCGGCACCCTCAAACCCACAGGAGGCTGTGCTTTTAAAGAACAGGGAACCTGGTGCATGCCCATGCTATACTTTGTCTGTTAGGATTTATAAATGTCGGTGGCAGGTCTGACTGACAAAGGGGTTTGATGGGGGTCTCAGCTAAAGGGGCCTCAACGACAATAGGGCTGGACTGGGAACAGGATTCCCAGAGCCCCCACCTGGACACAGCAGGCCCCTCAGCCCAGGTCTCCACTGCTCAGGGCGGGATTCCTGAGAGCAGCTGAGCTCCAGACCCTGGGCCTCCTGCGGAGCCAAGTCAGGGGAGAGGAGGCCCCAGGCCCCTGCTTCAGGTCGCCATGGCAACGAGGCCTGGAATGCCACAGTGGTAGCCCTCTTCCTCGGCACATCCGGACTCCCAGTTCTGCTGCTTCAAGTCAATGTACACAGCAAGGGAGGAACCCCGGAGGAAAATATCCACTCCCTTCTTCCCTTCACCATTGCCTTTTCCCCCCTTACAAAAAAGAAAAAAAAAAAAAAGAAAAAGAAAGAAAGAAAGAAAGAAAAGAAAACTGCATGTTTGAAAGAAACTACAGGCAGTTTTTGGTGCAATTTGGGAGCAACTCTGTTGGGCTCTGGTTTTCCTCTTCAGAGATTTGTTCGCCTCTTGTAAATCGTTGGCTGCTTTGACGTTGAACTTGATGACATTTCATGTTTTTGTTGTGCTGCTTTTACATCAATTTTGATTTTTTCGTTTCTTTATAATTTTATTATTATTTTAAGGAAATGTCCCCCTTCCCTCCTTCCTCCCCTGTTCTCCTCAACCAAAGGACTGTTTCTTACTCAAGTTTTCTCAGTTGTAAGGGAAAGTGTTTCCTTCCAGGTGTGTCCCAAGTTTATTAGGACTATCATACGATCGGGTAGAGGGTCCGGGTCCTTTGGGGGAAGGCAGGGAGGAAGCTCACGGGAAAGGCACTCGGAGGTCAGAGATTTGGGGTGGGGGGGGGAAGGATGGAGTTTGAAATCATGTCTAAGATGCCAGTGGCTCCACCTGTGGTTGTTTTAAGTTCTGATTGCAAAAAGCTAGTTAGAGAACAGAAAATCACTGGGCCAAGTCACACCTGTACTTTTTTTTTCCCCCCTCCTCTGTCTCCATCCTCTTTCTAGGTTCTTCACACACCCCCATTCGGCGTAGTACCCAGAGAGCTCAAGATGTGTGGCAGTTTTCGGATGGAAGCTCGAGAGCCCTTAAATTCTGAGAAAATTTGAAGCCCCCAGGGGCGGGGTGGAGCGTGCCGCCCGGCGACATCTGCGTGGTCTGTCATCCTGCTAGTTTGTGGTGTTTTCTGACAGTAGCCTCCAAGAAGCCGTGTGTGCGAAGACAGAGTCCTGCAGAGCCCTTCCTGCCTGGACCTGCAGTGCCATTTTATTTATATTTTTTAATAAAAAGTAAAAACAAAAAAACAGACCCACCTTGGAATAGTGAATCAGTCCCATAGAGAGGGCCCGCGGACCGTCGCTGTCCCGAGTGGCGTGCTAGCCCTTTGGAAACCAGCCAACCTATTTACCCGTATCGTGGAGATGAGCATGAGCCCCCAACCCCTTGTTTCTATACATTCTCTGTTGTCTTTTAAAAAGTGTGCTTAACATTGACACAATAAATGTTGGAGCTTTAGGTGGTGTTTGCTTGTTCTTTAATTATTAATGCTGATGAGACAATGCAGCTGCTTATAGCTTTGTATTTCTGTACCCGTTTCCTGCAGACAGCCATTGGGTGGGTAGGAAGGACAGATCTGAGGCATGGGTAGGAGGTGAAGGAGGGGAAGTAGGTGACTGTGTATCGGATGGCATAAATTTTCAAGGAGAATCGAAATGCAAAACTTGGGAGTAAATCATAGCAATATCATAATTAATGTAGTAGTAGTATTGCTGTTTATTAATGCTGAAGTGTGGTTTTCCTAACTGTCTGACTTATAATTTGCATACCATTAAATAATACATAATATGGCACGCTGAATTCTGTTTTTCAAATATATGCTTTTGGTGGCTACCATACAGGATTTGAATTTGTCTTTTAATTTAGCTCAAGAAGGATAACGTCACTGGGTTAGTGGTAAATCCCAAGGAAGGTGATAAATGTCAGTAGTTGCTTATTAAATATTCTAATTTTAGGTTCCTAAACCTCTGACAAATATATCTTAATGCAGACAAACAAACAAACAAACATAAAACTTCTTTATTACTTACATCAAGAACTTTGGAGCAGATTTTATAAGGGGGAAAATTATGGGAGGAAAGAGGTTCAGATAGGAACACACTATTGTAATCAGAGTAATGCTCCATTACTTAGAAATCAGTGACACAAATAAGTTATGTTTACAGACAGGTGATAAAATTCCTTCTGGCCCAGTTCATTCGCAAAGAACTTTTCTCAGTTTTGTGTTCTCTATTGCCTGGAGATCCAGAAGAGACTAGAAACAATATAGCATATCAAAATAGGTTTATAAATAATAAACCCGTGCATTGTACATTTACATATTGGTTGTGCACGTGAGGGGGGAAATCGTACCCAGTCACCCTCTGGCTAGATTACCTAGCCTTGCGAGAAGATAGAATAATTGGCATCTGGATCCTTTCCTGCTTATTTATTCATCATAAATAATGCTGCCTTATACTTTTTTTTTTTTTTTTATCCTCACCCGAGGACATTTTTTTTGTTCAGATAGAGTGGGTGGGGAGAGAGAGAGAGAGAGAGAGAGAGAGAGAGAGAGAGAGAGAGAGAGAGAAACATCGACGTGAAAGGGACACATCGAGTGGTTGCCTCCCGCACGACCCAGCCAGGGCTGGGGACAAACTGCAACCGAGGTACGTGCCCTTGGCGGGAACAGAACCCGGGTCTCTCTGGACCGCAGGCTGATGCCCTAACTGCTGAGCCAAACCGGCCAGGGCCGCTGCCTTATACTTTATACAGTGCTTTCATGTACATTATTTCATCTGATCCTCATTGGGACAGATCTCACAACTTCCACTTTAGGGTGAAGACAGAGAGGCTCGCCAAGGTGCGGGCTGGCCGAGGCCAGGTCAGTAAGCTGAGGGAGAGCCGAGGAACCAGGTGTTCTGGTGTCTAGTCCAGAGCTCATTCCACTGAACTCTGTAACTGATCAAGTGAACGTCTCTCCCTGTGTTGTCAGCACACAAGCCAAGTGTTCATGAGCACACGCGTGTAGGGCTCCCGCGCACACCCCCAAGGATGTCCGTTGGCAAGGGCATGCGGGCTGTTACTCCTGCCAACAGCTGTGTGCGCTGCCGGAGGGAGCTTGGAGCAAGGGTCCCTCCTTGCCATCTTTCCCCAGTGGCTTTTCCATGACAAATAAATACCCTGATTGGCTAGGTGGCCTTAATGAGTTTTGGAGACTTTCTCGAACCTAGGTGAGACGGTACTTCCAGACATTATTTCTTGCAGAAACACTCTCCTTGTCCCCTGCTCTGCCTGGGTTGTTGAAACCTAAGACCATCAGGGATTTTGTGACAACATCCTCCCTGAATGTGCTAAGCTCCTTGCTGATAACTAGAGTTATCAGCACTTTAAAAGGGAGACCCGACTGAAACAACAAACACAGGTGTTTTGGGACAGCTTCAGCTTGGTAACTATACGTGGTGTTCACTACACTTTCATTTCTTATTTCTTCTCAGAGACAGTTTGTAAATAAATGGGTATCCCTAGAAGTGGGATTTTAGGGTGGTGGGAATAGGGGAGGGGAGGGAGTGGTTAAAGGGTATCTTTTTCTTCTCTCTCCCTTTTGGGGAAAAAAGATCCCCCCCTTTTTTTTAAAGGACCATCTCTTCCCCCATACCTTTTATAGTTGAAAGACAATAAAGATTCATTTATGAAATTCCTGTGCAGTGGCATTGTGCTAGGGCTGGGACCTTTGAAAACCCACACAGGATTGATGATCACTGGAGACAGCTCCCTGTGTGAACTGTCAAGGTCATGGTCATCCGTGAATGGTGGGAGCAGCAGAAGGGACTGACAAATCTGGCAGGGGTCTTCCCCAAGCCCTCCCCTGAGACCAGACCTTCACATTGCAGAGAAATTAATTGTTTGCCCAGCGTGCACTGAGCACGGATTAGAGGACAGATTCCCTGGTGCTCCAGAGGGTGGGGACCAAATATGGGATATTGCTCGTACCCTACCAAGCCTGGTCTATGAACATTAATTCTGTGGTCAGTCCAGATTGTCACACAGACACAAAGGTTCGTGATGACAGAGACTCAGTGGCTTCTGCAGCACTTAGCGGCCAGCCTTTTGAATATAAATGATTGCACCAAACACTGGTGGTCATTTAAAGAAAAATCTCAGGCAAGGAGAGCAAACTTGGACTCTCTGAGGCCTAATCGAGTGACTCAAATCTTGGCAGAATGTTTCCTGGGCACCTTTGCTTGGAGTTTTCAAGAGCAATTGTACTAGAGCCAAGCCTTTCGAGTGGTGAGGGACAGCTTTCAGGTTGTGTGTGTACTGACATGGTTTTCTTGTCAGTACAGGGCTAAAGAGTCAGGTTAATGTTGAAGAAGACAGTTATTAGCATTAACATATTTTTTTCTCAGTATTAATGTTTACAACTATCAAGAATTCTTATTTTACAAATCAATGTCCCCAGAAAGTAGTGGTGGAAAGGATTATAATTGAAGTATTGTGTAGGCTGTCATTTCCTTATATGCCTCATAGCTTTGGCCCCTTTTGGGGTATAATGTGAGGGAACAGATCTGAGGAATTTGTATACGGGCTGTGAAGTCCAAGGGGAAGTTCAGAAACAACGAATGTTGCAAGTACACTTTCTACGAGGATCCATCCTGTCTGACTTCTCGACCAGCGACTCCCCAGTAGAGACAGCTCTCTTCAGTTTGTACGTCCCCAGGGTTACATTAAGCCCAAGAACTTCTCACTTCCAGCAAAATCCAGAAACAGTCATTGTTTTACTTCCCATTTCAGTGTAAATTAAGATACTTTTTGTTAAATCACATTACCTTTCCCCTTTCATTATATTTTTAAAAATGCTCCCAGGAGCCCTGGCTGGTTTGGCTCAGCGGTTAGAGCGTCGGCCCGTGGACCAGAGTCACAGGTTTGATTCCAGGCAAGGGCACGCACCTTAGTTGCGGTTTGGTCCCCGGCCCTGGTTGGGGTTGTGCGGGAGGCAACTAATCGATGTGTCCCTCTCACATCGATGTTTCTCTCTCTCTCTTTCTCTTTCTCTCTCTCTCTCTCTTCTCCCTCCCACTCTATCTGAAGATAAATGGAAAAATATCCTCGGTTGAGGATTAAAAAAGAATACTCCCAGGAAATACTTAAGATGTATAGAGCACTTTGATAGACATGATGAAATCAATTTTCTTAGTGGTTCTAAAAATTAGGTGGCACAAGAACAGACTGAAGCTGGAGGGAGCCACAGCAAACACTCATTTTACAGATCAGGGCGACAGAGGCCCCCAGACTAAGGGAAGGCCTCAGATCACACAGCTTGGAAACAAAGTGGAACCCACGCCTGCAACCACACAGTTGTGGCTGAGCGGAGCTGGATCCCCAGCCTCCAGCTCCTGTGCAAAGGAACTGAAGCTGCGAATCTCCCCCATGTGCCCCACGGAAGCCAGAAGCAGGAATGGCAGAAAGGGGTGCGTTACGGAAGGATTTAAGAATGACATCGAGAGCTGGTTTGGGTGCCAGTCCTAGTGGGGAGCATGTAAGCATGCCCCCTATTTCAAAGGTTTCTAAGCAGCAGCATGATGACAGAGAACATTGAGGTCACTACCAGGGACACTTCCTCCTTTAATTCACCCCTCTGATGGCAGGAATAAACTTAGGGATCAAGACTTGCTGGGAGACAGCCTCTAAAGTTAAAAGGGCATAAAAAAGAGCTACTCATCCAACCAAATTCATTTCCAGTGACTTAAATAGATCTCACAATCCACTCCATTCTCTAGACAGGATTTAAGAGAAACTCCCACTTAGTTTGAATTTCGAGGCTGCATCACATCCTGTTAGAGAATCCATACGGCCAGTAGCATGGCCAGAATCTTGTTACTGGGGATGTTTAATTTTGAGTTCCAAGGTGGTGAGGTAGCAGTGAGCCAAAGGGAGGGCTGACCGAGATGGCGCACAACTCTCGGTTGTGAGGATTATTCCACTTAATATTCTATTCAGGCTGCACGGTCTTTTCCTGTGCAAGATGAAATCGTACTCATTTTTCCTTTTGATCAGAGGCTCTGTTTAGAGATGGACAAATTTGGCCTCACCCTTCTTAGCTCTGCTGTGTTCAGCTCTTCTGCTGCCATTTCTTCTCTTGCCAGCCATCCTTTGATTCACATGGACTTTTCTGAATGAACATGGGTTGACTTTTGATGTCTTGGGGCCAGACGGGGCTGCAGTTGCTGGATGTAGCAGCTGCTTAGAGCCTGCACGGGCAAAGTCATCCCTGAAATAGGAGCAGGACTCAGGCAGCCTCACAGAGCACCAGCAAATCAAACATTCCCGCCGAGGATGGTCCGAGAGGAAGTCATTTGCTGATTTTTCCCCCTAGTGCTAGCTCCCTGCATTTCCTGACACAGCGATGCAAACAGGCAGGTCGGCTGCCTTCGCTGTCTCCTCTCCTCTCCCCCCGCTGATGTGTCCTCTCTTCTCAGACACCTTGAAAGCCTGCGGAGAGGCACGTGGAGATTATCTGCCTTTCTGCTCGAAGGTTGGCAGAGTTGCTCACGCCCTCTTTCAGAGTGCCCCATTCACCTGTTGCTTGCTTCACACAAAGGGGAAAAACACAAATGCAAATACTCCTCTTCAGAAGCTCACCCGCAGCTCAGAACGCAGGAACACCGGAGATTTGCCTTTAAAGAGGACCCCTTTGTGTGGATTTGCCTGTAGCCACTTTGCCTTATTTGTGGAGTTCTTTTTATTTTTTAGCCTCTTTGAGAGTAGACTTTCTTTTCCCTTTGACAGGCTGTGCTGGGGGTGGACTCCTGGGGTTTTGGTCTAGACTGGTAAATGGGGCTGGTGTCTGAGCCAGCAGCGTGGGGTTGTAATGGTGGCTCTGCCTTTGCCATGCTCACCCACCTGGTGTCCCCTCTCTCTGTATTTGACCCCATTCAAGGCCCATTACTCCCTCCAAAAATGGAAGGTTACACCCTGCTTCCTGCCTACCAACTAACCAGAAGCACACAACAGTCAAAACAGTAAGAGCCACCCGAATGCCCTGGACCCTACATAGGCTTGGGGATGCTGACATCCAGTCTTTTTTTTTTTTTAATTTTATTTTTTTCTTTATTGATTTTAGAGAGAGAGGAAGGGAGAGGGAGAAAGAGATAGAAACATCGACCAGAGAGAACATCGATTGGCTGCCTCCTGCATGCCCCCACTGGGGATTGGGCCACAACCTGGGCGTGTGCCCTGACCAGGAATCGAGCTGGTGACCTCTTGGTGCATGAGTCGATGCTCAACCACTGAGCCACACCAGCTGGGCTTGACATCCAGTCTTCATGGCTATGGGGAAGTGAGGTTGTGGTTCATCCTAAGGGTGAGCTTCCCTTTGCTTTTGGTTAGTAAACCCATTTTCTTTATAAGTTTATGTCACAGAATCAAAAAAGCTGCAGTAATTTTTTTTTTAATCCTTACCCAAGGACATTCTTTTCCATTTATCTTCAGATAGAGTGGGAGGGAGGGAAGGAGGGAGAGAGAGAGAGAGAGAGAGAGAGAGAGAGAGAGAGAGAGAGAAATTGTTGTGAGAGGGACACATCGACTGGTTGCCTCCTGCATGACTGCGACCAGGGTCAAGGACGAACCGCAACCGAGGTACGTGCCCTTGACTGGAATCGAACCCGAGACTCATTGGTCCTCAGGCTAACGCTCTAACCGCTGAGCCAAACCGGCCAGTAATTTTTTTTTTGGAATCTAATGCTGTCATCATGTTTTAAAAATGCTCACATTTTTTAAATGGTTGCATCTGTAGTTCACAGGGCACATTTTATCTCTTTGGTGCACCCTAAGGTTGGAGGTCCCTCTCCACCCCTCACCCTGCTGGAAGGTAGCTCTAGAGACAGCATTTCCCATCGAGCCTCATGCATCCCCCCAGCAGTGGCAAAGCACCCACACATCTGCTGCCTAGAGATCAAGGGCCACCACATGTCTGAAATCTGATCTCTCATTGAACACCTAACCCTTCCCATCCTTAGCTGGCCGACTGCCTAGGGATTGGTAAAGAGCAAAATATAGCTTAAAGTAGAAATAATAACATGAGCTAATGTTTATTGAGAATTTACTATGTTCTAGGCGCAGTGATAAGAGTTCTTCATGCTTGTTTTTCTTTCTTCTTTGTAAACATGTTGTGGGGTGGGTACTATGATTATTCCCATTCCACTGAAGCTTAGAGAGACTAAGTGACATGTCCAAGGTTAGACAACTGGTACTACACGGTGTTGTGACTCCAGAGCCCTATCTCTTAGCCTCCACATATTGACTCCAGGGTCGATCTCATTCAAGAATTTTGTCATCAGTGCCAGGGTGAGGGTACCATATAAAAACAATGACAACAGTGCTCACTGAGCAGATGAGGAAGCATACTCAGACTGGCTTGGCTTTGAGAATTCGGGTCTTAACTACAGAGAGAGGCTGCTGTCAGTACTTCCCATGGTGCTCGCACTTCTGTCCGTCCTCAGCGCTGGGAGTTTGACTTTGTGAGGCATGTCTGAGTTCATGTGTGCACCTTCTCTATCTGTAGTAAAGCTCCTACATTTATTCAATCAACAAATATTTATTAGGTCCATGCTATATGCAACCTGCTGAGCTAAGTGCTAGGGAAGGAATGCAAAGAGGTAGAAGGCACAGTCGTTGCCCGTCAGAAATTGCCACCAGTAGAGAATTAAATTAATTAGAATCCCACTAAATAACTAGTCTCAGTTAAGCCGATGTGGTGAAAACAGTGGGCCTTTTAAAATGCTAATATATAATTCACTTTGCCAATGTAGACTGCAGTCCCAGGCAAGGGGCTTTGGAGCTCCCGAGTGAATAGGAACACTATCTTTATACCTTATCAGTAGGACTCATACTTAAAAATTGTTTTTCAAATGGTGGGGATGAGTATACATCGATGTTTCCTCATGCATTTGGCCCAGTCCGTCCTGTAAAATAGAACAGCAGGCCTGGCCGGTGTGGTTCAGCTGGTTGAGCGTTGTCCCGTGCACTGAAAGATCGCTGGTTCAATTCCGGGTCATGATCGATGCTTTTTTCTCACGTCTATGTTTCTTTCTCTCTCTCTCCCTTCCTCTCTCTCTAAAATAAATAGAAACATATAATTATTATTATTAATATTATTATTATTATTTTTTAAAGGGACTTTCCCTGGCCAAGTAGCTCAGTTGGTTAGAACACTAAGGTTGCGGGTTCGATCCCTGGTCAGGGCACATATAAGAATCAACTAGTGAATACATAAATAAGTGGAAATACAAATCAATGTTTCTCTCTTTCTCTCTCAAATCAATGAAAACAAACAAAAAAACCAGCAGATGATTTAGAAGGGTAGTAATAGAAACACAGTTCTTGCCCTATGATAAAAGTTAAGTGACCTATATAGGGGATAAGTCCATGTATTTCAACCCTCCAAACTGATCTGTAACTGCTTACCTGCTGCTAATTCAATCTAAATGGAACATGACAACAAAATCTTTACTTTTCCTGTGTGCAGTCCTGTGATCTCTCTCAGAACATCAGCATCAGCCGAGTTTGTCTTCCCCGCCTCCGGTGTGCAAAAAGGAAAGGTTCTAGGCACTGTGGGCAGCTGTGAAGAAGTGTGAGACCCAACCCCTGTCCTCAAAGGGATTCTAGTTGGGCCTAGTGGGGTGGGATAAGATTAAAAGCATCAAAGCAGGTTCTTAACAATGAAAGGATGCAATATGATTAATTCAGAAGTGAGAGAAACATACTGTAGGAATGCAAGGAAGGAAGTTTCTCTGGGGCCCAGACATTGGACTGTAAGTTGGTCATCCACGGCAGGCTAAGATTTAGATGATACAGAGAAGGGATGAGGGCAAACCAGTTCCAGGCAGTGCTGTGGTGCTTGGAGGGCAATGGCTAGAACAGAGTGGCAGGAAAAGAAGGGTTGTCTATAAAAATCCTGGAAGGCTAAGGCTGAAAACCGATTTTGAGCCGTACTATGGAGGCCCTTCAATGATAGGCTAAGGAGCTTGTATCATAGTCAAATCGTTTTTTAAAATCATGTTGGTAGAGAAGTTTTAGGAAGAGCATAGCAGGGTCTGGGATGGATTGAAGGGGAATTCAAAGGAAACCAAGAGACTAGTAGGAGGCTGCCCCTTGCAGGTGCTGGCAAGTTCCTACAGAAAGGGCTCTACTGTGAATATTTGGGTCAGACTATGTGGTCACCTTTACCACATTCAAGCAGACAATGATCCAATTGTTCAATGGTATATCTAAATTCCCCATTCGCCCTGGTCTACCATCCCAGTCTATGGAAGCCAACAAAAGGTCTTCCTCACAAGTTGCCTGTTGTTAGAAGCCCACACAATGAAGAGCTTAAAGATAAAGACCTCGAGGCCCAAACAGGTCAGGTAGTTCCTAGAGACTATTTTTATCATACAAAGGGAAAACATCCTGTCTCATCAAGCATTTAACACTTTAACATCAAGTCTCAAGCACAATGATCAACTTAACTGGAAAAAGAATAGACAGCTACAAGAGTTTTGTAGGTCAGTGGGCTCCGAGGATTTCTTTGGGGGAGGGGAGGGAGAGTTAAGAATTGTTTGGATTCTCCTGATTGTTTGTAAAAGTTACATTATGTTGCTTTCTTCTTTATTGTGTGCTTGTTGATCCATCCCAGGTCCTGTCATATCATTTTATTGTCATTTGGCCACAGCATTTGATGAGTGCCATAATTATTGCATGAATTGAAAGTAAGCAAGCGTGTTTACACTGAATCAGAGAAATGTTCTGTGCGCAAAGTAAAGGCTGAGCAGGCCGGGGTTCCCTCTCTTGGCGCTTATGTTTCAAAAATAGAGACCTCTGTCTTTCTGTATTGCAGTCATATCACCCAGTCACCTCCTGTGCCTTCCTTCTCCCTGCTCCCCACCCTCTTTCTCCTGGAAGCCATCCTGGTCTATGATCGTCCAGTGTCGTAAGTCAGAACACTTATGACACATTAAGAATTACTTTTGGCCCGGCCGGTGTGGCTCGGTGGTTGAGCGTCGACCCATGCACCAAGAGGTCGCCGGTTCAATTCCCGGTCAGGGCACATGCCCAGGTTGTGGGCTCGATCCTCAGTGGGGGGGCATGCAGGAGGCGGCCAATCGATGTTCTCTCTCATCGATGTTTCTATCTCTCTCTCCCTCTCCCTTCCTCTCTCTCTAAAATCAATCCAAAAAAAATTTGTTTTTTTAAAAAAAGAATTACTTTTGACACTGGATTTTGAACTCTCCATTACACCCTTGAGTTTCTCCGAGAGCCCCCTCCCCATTCCTGTGACCTGTCCACAGCCACACGCCTCAGCACTGGCCCCGCCCATTAGCAGGATTGTCTAGGATATAAACATATGTTGAGGATCAGTCATACATGGCTGGGACTGCCCAAGGGTTTCCACACAAGTGGAGATGCTTCCTGAGGTGTGAGGACACTGATAATAAGGCCCACATTTTCCTTTCCACTGAAATACAGTATAACTGAAAAAGTTAAGTACAGTAGTGCCCCCTTATCTGCGGGGGATACATTCCAAGACCCTGGCGGATGCCTGACACTGGGAATAGCACCAAACCCTATGCACACTGTTTTCTCCTATACATATATATCTATGATAAAGTTTCATTTATAAATTAGGCACAGTAAGAGATTAACAATAACTAAAAATAGAACAATTAAAACAATACACTGTAATAAAAGTTATGTGAATGTGGTCTCTCAAAATCTAACTGTAATGGCCTCACCTTTTCACTGAAAGGAAGCACTTACAGGTTACTTGAACACAAGCACTGCGACAGCTGATCGGACAACCCAGATGGCTACTGAGTGGCTAACGGGAGGGGAGCCCACACCACGTAGAGGGCTGCCCAAAGGGATGAATCACGTCCCCAGTGGGACAACGAGAGATTTCATCACGCTCCTCACAACAGCTCACCACTCAGAACTGAAACCCAAAGCGTCTTGTTCCCTACAGACCTGGGTGGGGGACGGGAGGAAAGTCAGGCCTCTGTGAGATCCAGCCTGTGGAGCAGGAGACAAAGCTCCCTTCTCCATCTGGGCACCCGTCTTCTGTCAGCCGAGGGCTCCGTCCACACCACCGTAAAATGATAATCACTGAAGGCCATATATACTTGGTTAGGAAATACAAGTGTCCATATGATTGATTAATGTAATAGATTTCCAATTTCCCTGTGAGTCAGAATTAAGGTGTATGCTCAGGAAGTGTATACATGTGCACAGTTACACTTATAATGCCTTCTGTACACACCTTTTTTACAACAAAAGCATGTTTATGTCGTGTGTGTGCCACCAGCACACACATCCCCACAGGAAAACATGCCTCATCTGTCACGACTGTGATGATCTTAAGGACATGACTGAGTTTTGATCTTCAGAACTCATCACTCCCTAGTTTCTAGGGTCTTATCTTCAGAAACTGTGTTCGCTCTGGGCTCCCACCTTTCTTCTCCAGAAGTTAAAGGTCAAGGCGACAAAGCTGGCTGGAGAAGCTCAGTTCATCCTCTGCTGGTCTAAGGAGTCACTGTGTCTACAGAACAGATGTGGGATGGGCAGGAGTGGAGTAAACCTATCCCCTCTCCTACTGCAAATCACATTGAATTCTGACCCAAGGGGCCTTTGTGTTGCAAATGGAGAGGTAATTAAGCCTCTATGCTCTGAGCCTTTTGGGGTAAGAGGGCTTAGTTTTTCATATATACACCTAGTATATATTTGAAGAGCAGAGGGTGGGGGTCACAGAGGCATAGCAAACCTTGAAGATAATGGAAACAAGATGACAGGTGTTGGGCGTGTCGCCGTTCGGTGGCATGGATAAATAGAACACACATTTAAAAATTAATTCCAGTTTTTAAAAGCTCACAGGATTCTACCAGCATTCTCGGTGCTGTGACAGAGGACCGGGGACACTGACGTGTGCGGTGAGTGCTCAAGAGAAGGAGGGTGGGCGAGAGTGCTCCTTCTGCTATCACTACTATTATTAAACAATGATCATTGGAATGGAAAAGTTCCACCTGCAGAGACCTGGAGTGAGACCTCGAAGGACAGGAGCGCTCTGCTGGTAACGACACTTGGTTGTTAACCAACACAGCCAGGACGGAGCCCAGTGACCTAGAGGGAGATGGCTGAGGTAACCAATCCCCAGGAGCAGCCCCCCAAGGAGCATCGGTCCCATTTCAGCCACTGCCGGCGAGGAGCATTCCGCTTGCTGCTGTTAGGTGTTGACTTGGACCGTCCCTCCTGGGCGTGGCTGCCGCGGAGCTTGGAAAATCTGAAGCAAGTGAGAGGACTTGAGAGATTTCCATTTTGGAATGTTGACACCTTCCCATATTCAAGGGGCATGGTGTGTGTGTGTGTGTGTGTGTGTGTGTGTGTGTGTGTGGCTTGCACGGAGAGGGGGGGGGGGTCAGTCTTTTCCCCACCATCCCGCTGAGTTAGGACTGGTGACGTGGCCCGTGCTCCTGTATGTGCTGTGTGCCCCACTTCCACCACCCTATTTTGGAAGCAGACTGAGAGAACTCTTCAGCATGGGCACCCTTGGGTTGTTTTTTTTTTTTTTGATCGGCCAAGCTTACAGTTTTCAAAGTGCTATGACAGGATGGTTGCAAAAATAAAAAGCTAGTGAAAGCTTAGTCACAATATTTCTATAGCTGGCAATCAAAAGATCATATTGCATGCAACTGGCAAAATCATCATAGAGAAATTATGCATTTTCCAGAATACCTTATTCCCTTCTGTGTATTAAACATTACTTTAATATTCTGGTGACAATGTTTTATAATTAATCTAAATGTAAGGGAATGAACACACCAGAGATTACGTCTCAGTGCAAAGAGGTGAAAAGCCTGGGTGTTTTTTTTTCAGTGGCAGACCGGATTACACACTCCACTCTTTCGCTTAAGAACAGCCACGGATATCACTGCGGGCTAATATCCCACCCGGTCTTCCCGTGAGTGCGAACAGTCTGTACACTTCGGGGAGTAAAACCCTTTCACTCATAAGGGTGTTAATGTTAACACAGAAGAAAAGCGTTTTTAAAATTACATTAGTTCATAGACTTATATTGAACTCATGAGGGGAATCTAGCCCCAGAGAGATAAAAACTAAAGAGCTGAGCCATAAACCAGTGTGATAACATCCTTATTATAAGATGCAAATTGAGGGACCCAATTCACTAAAACACATGTTACTGGTATTTAATTTTGCTTGTGGGAATATATCAGAAGTTGGCCTATGCCTTTTGCACAATGTACTTAAAATGAGGGCGAGTAACTTTAGCTATAAAAAAAAGTGATAGAGAAGCACAGGGCAAGCCAGGATTGAGAGAGAATTGTGAGGACCTGATTTAAGTGTACACAGCTTTCTCTGTGGGCTGGGGCTCAGAGGCGCAGCCTTGGCTCGGGAAGGCACGTGGGGCTGTGCTCCTGGGTGGGGAGGTTGGGGTCCTGCCACAGGACAGGGCAAGGGCGGCCTGCTTGGCTGACCCAGACCTGCGGGAGGGAGCAGCTGGGTGGGGGCCAGGAGAGGCACGCCCACGCACAATGGTCATCGCAGGAACTTCACTTGAGCTAGTATGGTTGTGAGCCTGTGGTTTGGACAACAGAAGATGTACTTCCCCACGAGAATAAGGTCAGTTCCTCTTTCCCCGGGTGGCACAAACAGCCTGCTGGGTGTGCTTGCACTTCCTGCCGCCACTGCCACCCCCGAGTGGGTGAATTATGCTTCCCTCTCAGGGCGACATTGCTAGGTTGTATCTCTCCAGGTAGTCCCTCCTGTGGGGCTCAGCCGATGAGAAAACTGTTCCTCAGCTCTTACCTCCTCTCAGAAGCCTTCCTCACACAGGGGCTCTGGGGGAAGGGACCGCCCGCTTTAGACTCAAAGTGCGGTCAGTGGGCCACAGACTGTGGGCATCACTCGGAAACCCATTGCAAAGGACCAGTGCAGTCCCTCCCCGAGCCACGGATTCACGATCTGCATTTTAGTGACGTGTATTAACTTCCGAGAAGTATGGCCGATACGGCCAACCCCGCCCTCGGACCTATTGCATGAACCCCTCCTCTGGCATTTACCATTTGGGGTTTGTAGGGTTTGGATAATGAAGAGAGGGTCCTCCAAACAACTATCTTTTTTTTTTTTTTTTTTTTTTTTAAGAGGAGGAGAGATTTAAACCTTTGTGACTAGAGGGAAAAAGTATCATAGGAAGCATAGGGATGCACGGAGCTTGTCAGGGCCAAGCACACACCGTGAAATGCTACCTTAGGTGACATCGGAGTCACCTTGATGTTGGCTGGGGAGGGAAGGGTCATACAACTTGTGAGGCATGGAGTCTGCTGAGGGGATCTGTTTGCTCTGATCGTGTTGGCTGAAGCCCTGGAAGAAGTTATGGACTCAGTGTGGCCTGGCCTGTCCCCTCTCCACAAATAGGCTGCCAGCTGCCTCCTGGAGAGTGGACGTTAGGGAGACAGGGAGGAGAGGCAAGGAGTGCGGGACAGGGACCCCCAGGCCACCTTAGAATTAATCTTGGGGACCTCGAGGCAGGCTGGGTAAGGCTTCAGTGATTTCAGGGGCTTCTTGGATTAACTCAGCTCCCACCAAGCTGCCTAAAACCTCTTTAATGAGATGAAAATCCTTTCATAACACAATTAGGAGAGAAAATGCTTACACTGCAAAGGCTGGGTTGAGGCAACACTTAAGTGTGAGTGAATGAGAGAATAACCGGCCACTCCGTCCCTGAGTCTCGACAGGTGAAAGGGATGAACCCGTCTTGGTTTTGCTGGGCTGACAGACTCAGCTAAAACCAAGGAGAGGGCTGGGTGCAGAGCGTGGGTTTTGAAGACTCCCCTCGTCCGTGAGTGAGGTCCCGTCTCCTTCACACTGAGCAAGCGGAGTGGAAGCGGCTAAGGACCCGCCGAGCACCTGCAAAGGCCCCCACTCAACTTTGCATTATTCAGTGAAGTTTTTGTATGTTTGTGTTTTGTTTTTAAACCTCGGTGATCTCATATACAGGAGCTTGTCTCCTAGAGCTTTGTTAATTGGAGCATTACAATCAGTTTCTCGTCTCTCCCCCTCTCCCTGTCCCACACTTTGTGGCTTTCCCTAGAGTGAGCGTGTGCCCACACATCACTCTCTGGAGAGGTGCCCAGAGGTAAGTGGCCCTTTGGAAGGGCCAAGACCTTCGGTGGGATACCTGCCTCTCCCAGGACGGATTTCACTCATTGTGTCCTCACCAGGACAGCCCATGGGCATCCAGGTCTCAGAAGTGAGCAACTTACTTCTTTTCTCAGTTTTAAAAGCAAAGAGGATGTTTCATGAGGCTCTCAACGTTAAAAGGTCAATCTCAACGTTTAGGTCAGATTGACCTAAATGTTCTCAGATGGGCAGGGGATGGAGGAGGGAGTGGGGATGGGCCTGTTGATTAGTGACTGCAGTTGTGCAGCCGAGAGTGCTCCTGTGCTTCCCACAGTTCAGATCTAGACTCGAGCCTGGAGAAGCCATCTTTCCAGGCGCTTCCTTTGCTGCCTCCTTGTGCACCCGCGAGCAATGCCCAGCGGGCGGACGGCACTGCTGCCGGGAGGCAGCCCCTGGTTTTGGAGGAGGCATAGAAGAAGTTCCTGGAGGGCTTTAGTGCCCAGCGTTTTCTGATGACTGCTACTCCACACATTGGTGGGACCCTGGCCTACAGGGAGCCCCCAGCATGCTCTCATTTGATGTCCACAGCAGCACTGGGTGTGATACAAGCAGGACAGCGCTATTACCTCCATTTCACTGGGAAACTGAGGCTCAGAGCAGTTTGGGGCGCCCCTGAGCTCACACAGCTGGCGAGGAGTTGAATCAGGTCCCAGGTTGACGTTTCGGTACTGTGTGAGGATGGTACAGGATGGGCTCTGTGGACTGTTTCTCTGGTAAGTTCAAGGCCTCTGATCTGCTTCTTCCTCCCTCCAAGACCATACGTTGGCTCAGTGGCCTCTCTTGGGGTCGACTGGCAGCATGTCACCAGTGCTGGGAAAGCTACCATCTGATCCAAAAAGATGGAAAGCAGGGACTCGAAGGACATGTGTAAGCCATGTTTACAACAGCATTATTCACACTGGCCGAAAAGTGGACATAAGTGTCCATCAGCAGATGAACTGATGAACAAAATGTGGCAGACACATGCAACAGAATACTATTCAGCCACAGAAAGAAATGAAATTCTGCCCAGCCGGTGTGGCTCAGGGGTTGAGCATCGACCCATGCACCAAGAGGTCACTGTTTGATTCCTGGTCAGGGCACATGCCCAGGTCGTGGGCCAAATCCCCAGTGGGGGGCATGCAGGAGGCGGCCAATCGATGTTCTCTCTCATTGATGTTTCTATCTCTCTCTCCCTCTCCTTTCCTCTCTCTCTAAAATCAATAAAGAAAAAATAAAGAAAAAAAGAAATGAAATTCTGACAGGCTGCAACATGGATGAACCTTGAAAATATTATGCTTAGTGAAATAAGCCAGTCCCAGAAGGACACATGTTGTATGATTTCACTCCTATGAGGTACCTAGAACAGGCAAGCTCAGAGAGACAGGAAGCAGAAGAGAGGACACCGGGGGCTGGGCGGTGGGAACGCGCGTGTTGTGGAATGGGCACAGGGTTTATGTTGGGGCGATGAGCAAGCCCTGCAGATGCATGGTGGTGATGGGTACGTGGCGCTGTGGATGTACTTAATGCCACCGAATCGCACGCTTACAGCTGGCTAAAGTAGTAAATATTATGTGATATGTAATTTACCACAATAAAAATAACTGTTTAAAAAAATCAAAACCCACACAGAAAGCAACAACAAGGACAAACAACCACAAAAAGAGCAAAACAAAAGAGGCAGTAAGGACAGCAGAGAAGGCCAGGGCCAGGACAGACGCTGGTGTGGGAGACCCTGGCCTGGAAACGGAAGAGGGAGGGAAAGGGAAGGGGCGGGGAAGCCCTTGCCCAGGGGCCGCAGCTTGTGGGGGGCGGGGAGTACTCTCTGGGACCTGAGACACCTTCAGGGAAATTGTCCCAGCCGGTTTTAGCCAGAGAAAGGCAGGTTTTCTTTTATTATACAATGGTATTCCTGGCGCCCGGGGATGGGGTCAGCTCTCTGGGGTTGGAGAAGTGTCCATTTCCAGTTTATTTATGAGTTTTATCCCGAGAGTGGGATAAACGGCTATGAAGCTGACCTGATATTTATGTCCATTTTAAAGCCGGTGGTTGATATGAGTGCTTTGTAGATGAACTGAGCCCTCCGCGCCGTTTACTTTAGCGGAAGGCTTCTGTGGGGGAGGACACCGAGAACAGTCATCAACTCCCGTGCTTGCTGCCCCCTCTCATTCCGGCCTCACTTCTGAGTGACTTCTGAGCACGTAGGGAGCGCAAGAAGCGGGCCCTTCTTTCAGGGGGGCATTCCAAAGACAGGGGACATGTGCCTTGCCGGGGGCTGGGCCCTTCACTGATAGTTTGGGAAATCTACTTTTATCGTTCTTGAAGTTCCGTTGTCCACACTGCCCACTAGGAAAAGGGGGAGCTGGTTTTCACACTCGTACTGGGGTGGGTCAGGGAGGGCAGATTCTAAGGGGTGCCTGGCTTGTTAGCTGGGGTGGTCATCCTTGTTTGTTTAGAATTCCCTCCCCTCTCTTTTCACCCTTAAGCGACAAGAGGGTATAAACTCAGTCTATCCCTGTTAACTCCCACCTGTCAAGCCCGGAAGGTTCCAGCTTGCAGACAGACAGAGACTAGAGTGCAGAGAGCTAAGGCCCAGGGCAGGCAAGAGTTGCGTCTGGTTGCCACTGGGCTTTAGAAACTGGAAGGTCACGAACTGGCCTCAAAAGCAAAGGAACTTGAGAGACTTGAAGTGACATTCTGAGACCAGGGCAAAGGGCCCCAAGCCTTCAGGCCTGGGACTGGCTCTCAGGTAGCATTGACATGTGTTTGCTGGTGATGGAGGCAGATGATTGGAATTATTTCTTTGACAAATGGTTTTGTTTTTTACTGAGTCCTCAGTCCTGGTCAAACCTATTTTTATCTTATTTTAAAAAAAAAAAGTCAATTGGGCCCTGACCAGTTTTGCTCGGTAGTTAGAGCGTGGGCCCATGGACCAAAGAGTTTCAGGTTCAGTTCCAGTCAAGGGCATGTCCCTCAGTCGCCTTTTGGTCCCGGCTGTGGTTGGGGTTGTGTAGGAGGCAACCAACTGATGTGTGTCTCTCACATGGATGTTTCTCTCTCTCTTTCTCTCCCTCCCTCCCCTCCTCCCATTCTATCTGAAAACCAATGAAAAAATATGCTTGGGTGAAGATTAAAAATGAATAAATAAATAAATAAATAAATAAATAAATAAATAAAAGTCAGTTGGTACAGCCTGGGTTTAACTGCCAGGGAATTTGAGCAGGAGGAGAGACTAATTCATACAAGCTATCTGGTAAATCTGGGAGTTCCCCAAAAGGATTCCAAAGAAAGCTTGTGAGTATATGTCTGGAAGGAGGGCAAGGAAGTGATGATATTATTGCTCATAACGTAATGACATGAAATACCTTTAAAACTATTTTAAACTCCGCCTAAGTTTTTACTTTCTTATTTTGTCCCCACACTACCTAGGTATTGCCATTAGCCTCATTTCTTCAATGAGTAAACTGAGGCACAGAGCAATCCAGTGGTTTGTTGGGGGTCATACAACTGGTTAGGAGAATAGGCAGGGATTAGAGTCTATCTGGCAGACTTCCCTTGTTGTTTTTTTTTTAATCTAGTCCTTTCTGGACATGCCTACTTCTGGGTTTAGACGCATGCTAGATGCTAGGTGGGAAGGTATTGGATGCAGTGGGTAAATGTGGGGGTGGGGGGTGGCTTTTGAAGGTGCTGATGTGCTCACACTGGAGCTGGTCCTCACCCTGCCGTGGTGAGGTGATGGGAATGCCGACAGACCCTTTCTTGGGAGGGAGGAGTGCGTGTTGGGTTCATGACACTGATGTCTGATTCCCAGTGACTCCATTCAGGCCACGAGACCAGGTAGATCTCTGTACAACCTGCAGCCTCTGGGCCACTTCTGAGCCTGGCCAGCTCCGATGCCTTACCCTTAAGAAGGCAGCTCACCCCTTCCCCCTCCAAGTTCAAATGCCTTCTTTAAAAGTTACTGCTCTGGTCTGCATAGCAAAGCCATTTCCTTTAGAAAGCCCTTGTTTTAATATTCTCAAATTATCTGGGAGGAGCTGTTCGTCTCCCTTCCTCAGATGGATTAGCTTGTCAGATTTTGTACATCTCACTTTATTCCAGAAGCAGGGAGTCTGACCTTGAGAAGACAAAATGCAGAGAAGTCAGGTAAGACGAGACTGGAGTCCCAGGATGTTGGGAGGGAGGATGGCAGCCACAGGGAGCCTCTCTAGGCAACATCCTGGAGGCCCAGCTGACTGAAGGCAGACACCCTGGTCCTCACCCGGGATCCTGGGATGTGTGCTGGGGGAGGCACTGAGGATGTGTACACCGCACTGCCTTCAAAACCAAGACACCCAGGTTCCAGCTCCTGCTCTCAGTTTATTTTCTTCTCTGGGCCGTAGTGTCCTCATCTGTAAAATGAGTAGATGAATTCCAAGGTCACTTCTGACTCTAAGACTCTATAGGACTCTCCCTGGAGGGGAGAACCTGGGAGGGAACGATGCTCAGAGGTGACCAGGTTGGAAGTCAGCAGGAACGGCGGTAGGAGGAGTCGTGAATCACTGAGCAGCCACTGCCCCAGCAGTTCCCGGTGTGAGGAGGAGGCTCCAGCAGGGAAGGGAAGGACAGCGGCTCTTCAAAATGCCCGCGGAGCTACAGCAGGACGTCAGCCTAAGACTTAGGCCCTCAGTGATGGGCAAGTAGGTGCTCGTAGCAAACAAGCCAGTTCAGAGTCTCCACTTGGTCAGGAATGGAATGCTTTCTTTCATGCTTTTTTTTTTAAGGAAATAAATCCAATCAGGTCTTTTATCTTGTTTAGAAATCATAAATTTAACATGTATTGGGGTTAGTAGACCAGCGCAGAGGCTGTGTGGGGGCACGGGGTCATTAGACTGGGAGTATTTATGAGGCAGGGTTTAAAGAACACCATTCAACAACTCTTGGCCCACGGCTGTTTTGGCTGCAGCTTTGGGTGATTTTTTGGAGTTCTGTGTTGTTGAAATATAGTTTAGAACACAAAGAATTAAGTGGCTTTTGAAAACATTTCCCTCCCACCCCAACTCCATACTGAAATTCCTAGCACTTCTGAATCACGGCTGTGGCCCAGCCTACACCCTCCAGTGGCGCTCCCACCGCGTCCTGTGTGCGTGACGCAGGGCCAGGTGTTCTAAGGGACACACAGTAAACAATACGTTGTCTGAATTGTAATAAGTTTGGGGAACTGTCCTTCTCAGATAAGAAGTCACACCCACACACATCTGCACGGTGACCTCCATGTGTCTTTTTGCCACAGGACTTGGTCTTGGTTTCTGGAAACTTTTCATAATCAAGAGGCCAAACTTCGTCCCAGTCAAACTATGGTGGACATAGCCCAGCATGAACACTGTTTAAAAAGGAGGCTCTGGAATACATACAAAGTGGTTTAACAACGAATGAATGCCGACACGTGGGGCACGTGGGCGAAGGTAAAGGGCATACTCTGTTCTGGAGCACCTGTTACATGCAGTTCATTTATTCCTCTGAGCTACGGACTATTGTTGCCATTTTCCAGATTAAGAAACTGAGGCTGAAACTAGTTACATGACTTGATGAAGATCATCCAGCTATCAAGAGGGAAAGTCCGGTCTTTCTGACTCCAAAATCCATGCTGTTATTCACTCATTCATTCAACAGTATTAATTGAGCATTTCCCATCAAACGTGCTACCTTCAGGGGCACGTACTCCAAGGGAGACAAATCTAATCATCACGAGACAAAGCACAATGTAACGTGTGTTGTGATTAAGTGCTGCTTTAAGATCTACATGAATCAGAGAAGGGAGAGTGATGTGGGTTGGAGAGACTTGGTGGGATATCTTTGGAGGCTCTAAAGCTGGGTCTCAGAGCACAGAAAAGATTTGCAGGGACAGAAAACAGAGAGGAGAGGCAGAGCAAGGTATGTCTGGAGGACAGTGGGGTGCAGAGGGAAACTGAAATAGATGGTTTAACTTGGCAATGGCATGGCCTTTTGGACTCGAATGTATCTACCTGAAACAACCTTTTAATCCCCCAAATATTGGAGCGCATGAAAATAATCTGCATTGCCTTACTTCCATCTGCCTTAATAGTGATAGTCTCTAAGTCCAGAAAAAGGGGAGGGGTGAGAATATAAGATAATTACTCTTTGATGGCAATTTCCATGTGCTTCCTAAAATGGTGCCCAACCTGAATTACCTTTCTACAGGTACACGTACACAGATGAGGCTTAATAAACTTGAAGTAGTAATGGGAGAAGCCGTAAGAGTAATGATTTTAAAAGCGCTGTGTTCCCAAGGGGCACGTGTTACAGCTGCACATACTCCTTTCTGTGTGTGATCAAAATCTTGTTTAATTCCCTTTAAAAATTAGACATTTGTAAGAAGATGCTTCGTTAGTTGAAGAAGTAGGTGCCTGGCTGCTGGCTTGGTTTTTGAAAACAGAAGTGATGTTTCTGCCTGGCTGGTGTGGCTCAGTGGTTGACTGTTGACCCATGCACCAAGAGGTCGCTGGTTCAATTCCCAGCAGTCAGGCCCATGCCCTGGATGGGGCCTTGATCTCCGGGAGGGGGTGTGCAGGAAGCAGCTGACTGGTATTTCTCTCTCATCGAAGTTTCTATCTCTCTCCCTCTCCCTTCCTCTTTCTCTATAAATAAATAAATAAGTAAGTAAGTAAGTAAATAAATAAATAAATGATGTTTCTGTGGAATCAACTTGAGCAGGGTATTCATTCAGCTTTTCCAAAGTTGTCAGTAAACTTATCAGATTCTTGGGAGGCCTTTGTGATTCTGACTATCTGCGCCCATGCCCACCACTTCCCTCTCTTGTTGTTTGTTTTGAATCCTCACCTGAGGATACTTTTCCATTTATCTTCAGATACAGTGGGAGGGGGAAGGAGAGAGAGAGAAACATTGATGCAAGAGAGGCACATCAACTGGTTGCCTCCTGGGCCAGGGACCAAACCGCAGCTGAGGTACATGCCCTTGACTGGAATTGGACCTGTGACTCTTTGGTCTGTGGTCTGACGCTCCAATCGCTGAGCCAAACTGGCCAGGGCCACTTCCCTCTCTTTTGCCTTCTTTACCAGCTGCGTGTATCCCGAGGAGGCAGACGGGAGGAGAGTACAGGATGGTTTGGGGCTCTGACGTTGGTCAGGAGAGGTTGGAGGTTGGGGTGGAGCCCCAGGAAGACATGGTGATGTGGCCTCTTAGCCATCACACTGAAGCTCCCCAAAGGAAGGCTGCCGCCACCATCCTCTCCTTTGCCACTGGTGGTGACTGTGGGGAGCATTTCCCGTAGGATTTGGGAGGGCTGTCCAGGTTCATCTCCTGGGGACCATTAATTCAGTTGCTTGGGTGTTCTAGTGACAGATTTGTGTCATGAGGTGCAAAGAGCCCCAGATTGGAAAAGAAGCCTTGCCCTGGACAGTCCTGCTGTGCGGCCTTAAGCAAGTTTCTGAAAGTTCCTCCACCTCGGTTTCCTTATTTTCCATCTGGACAGTTGCATTAGATCATCTCCAAGCTCCCTCCTTGTAACTAGAGGCCAAAGTTGTAAATTCTGTCTTCTCTGCTCTTGGGATAGATAATGGTGCTTTGTGCCAGGGTCCCAGACAGGGGCCCTAACCTGCCCTCATCTCGACTCCTCTGGGTGAGAGAGTCAGCGGATCAGCCCCAGTCCCTTGTCACTTGGGGTAAAACAGCTCCCGCTCGATGCTTTCAGCAAAACTGTGTAGAAGGGCTAGCGTGCCCAACAGCATGCTGGTTTGAGAATGAGGGGTTCCCCTGCTTTAAAGCCAGCAAACGAGCAAACTGGGATGAGGCGTCACCCTAAGGAGGACCGTGTCCTCTGAGTTAGCATGAATGTGCTGCTCAGCTGGGGCCTGTGAAGGCGAGAGATGTAGAAACAGTCTAGAAAGTGCCCGTCTCTCTTGGCAGTGAAGGTATTTCCCTGGAAGTCTCTTCAGGTCTCTCTTAGACAAATATTGAAATTTGAATGATAACCTCTTTACTGCCCCCGGTCCCCAGGCCTGTGTAACTAAGACAGTTCCTATTTCACAGTCTGGTTTGGCCCTGGTCTAGTTGGTCTGGCACCAAATGTCCCGGAAATCACCTTCTCATTCATCACAGTCTCCTTGTCCAGCACTCACCTGTCCAGGGCAGAAGGGATGATTCTAATGAATCTGATGGGACCATGGCTAGGCCTCGCCCCAGTTCTCACGCACCCTCCGGCCTCTCACCCTCTGCCTGGGAACAAGTAACCTGTCTTTGGAAATGGACGCTCCGATTGGGCTGCTAAGAAAGAAACATGTGACCACAGGAGAGCAGGAGCCCTAAGATATGATGAGTCTGGAGGCTTCATGCCCAGAACCCATGCGATGATGTCGGTGATTTATTCTTGCAGGGAGTGTTCTGATGGCCGTAGGGGTCTAAAGAGCCTCTTCTTGTTGCCCAATAGCTGCTCTTCGTAGGGAGATGGCCACGCCCGCCTGGGGCTTCTAGAGGGCCTTCGCTGTATATTTCGGGGTGCGGAACACCGACCGGCCATTTTGTAATCTCTAAAATCTATTTGAATCACACAATTTATATACAGATATATTTTTTTGCTGCAAAAATGTACATTTTGTCAGTTTGATAGATGAGAATGCTTTGGTCTTGGTTTACATCACATTTCCCTGGGTTCCTGAGGGATGGCGTGAGTAGGCTCTCCGCCACCCCGCTCTCCCCATAACCTGCATCCAACTGTGATACAAGGAAGAAATAACCCTGTGTGTGTGTCAGGCCGCTGAAATTCGAGTTGTTTCATGCAGCAGTTTGGCCTCTGTCAACCATACCACTGGGCCCTGCCCTGCCTCGCTTGGATGTGAAGCTGACTTCTCTTTCTTAAGACCTAGCCTATGGTTTGAAAACCCAAGTAACTACAGAGAATCGAAATAGCCCTTTCCCCTCCTCTGTTTCGTCTTCCTTCCACAGCTCTTTGTGAATATTCTTCTCCTTTCTCTCTCCCAAATCATAGAAGTAAAATCGAAATGTTCAAAGGTTAAAATAGGCCAATGATTCTTTAGCTATGTCAGTGCATAACAAATTGGGGTGGAGAATTTTAACAATAATATAAAAAAAATCTTTCCAAATCTTCCTTTGGCTCGAAGTACTATCTCGATAATTAATGCCACCGCAGTATCTTTTCTCCTCTCTTTGGGTGACTAAATATTTGCACCTCAGCTCCCACCTCTTTGTGTATGGGTATAGAAATTATTTCAATGCCCTAGCTTAAGATCTGGCAGAGAAAAATATCCTATCCCCTTGGAGAAGGTCATCCAATTCTGGAAAAGCTGCCTCAAGAAAGGACCATATACACGTTTTGTAAAAGCATGATTATTAAGTTTCAGGTTTATTATCATGCAAATGCTTCCATTTCCCCTCTTACCCCACCCAATCCCCTCCTATAACCGTGAATAAAATAACATCTGGGACCCTGGGAATTTCACGAGCCAGTCAGGAGGGCAGAACGATGTGTCCTCAGACAGTGGTTCACAGGCCTTCTCAGAGGGCCTCTGCGGGGAGCTCCAGGAATTGTTCCTTTAAACAAGGTGCCGGCTTATCTCACATTTTAAACTCCCGTTGCTTTCAAAGTCAAGTGTTTATCTCCTTGGGAATATGAATGGGTACAACCTTTTGGGAAAGCAATTTGGCTACACGCATCGGGAGCCTTAGAAACGTTTACATACTTGACCCGGCAGACCTGCTTCTTGGGCGTGAGCCTAAGGAAATGAGCAGAGATGTGAGCACAGGTGTGGGTACAAGAATGCTTTATCGCCGCATCATTTGTGATAGCAAAACACCTGGAAACAGCCTCCATGCTGAATAATAAGGGTAGGGTCAAACTGCTTGATGAGGGAATATTATACTGCCTTTAAAAATTGCATTAAAAATTAATAACATAGGAAAATGCTCACAATACAATGTTAAGTAGAAAAAAATACAAAACAAATTCTTGCTTTATTAAAAAATAGTTTATTTAGGCACACACACAAAGACAAGGAAAAATACACACACAAGAGTCTGGTTCTGACCCCAGCTCTGACACATTCTAACTGATTAGCGTTGCGCCAGTGATTTAAACCCTGTGTATTTTTGTTTTGCAGAGTTGTGGTCAGGCTCTCAAGGAATGTTTGCCAAGTTTCTTCCATGAAGTAGTTGCTCAATAAATGGTAGCAGCATACTCTGGTTTCTCTTCAGATGGCATACATCTTTCGCCTTTTACCAATAAGTGGTAGCAGCTGTGATCATTATGCTTCTTATCACTATTATTTAGTTTGGAGTTTGTCCGTGACAAAGCTCATGTAAGAATAGTTTTGTAGGGACAGCTTTCCTGTTACCTTCAATTTATTGCCCACCATTGTCTACCCACTGTCTTCTGTGAGGTGGTCCTGCCCATACGTCACACAAAATAAACTGCAAGCCGTGAAGTGAAAATTGCCATAGGGATAAAACCTCCTGGAAAATATATGGATGAGGGCATTGGGAGGAGAGCAGGACTCCCTCTGGCTGTTCTACCAAAGCAAGTTGAGCATTTAGGAAAGTGACTTATTACTGGGTCAGAAACAAATGATAATATACATCTGTATGGCACTTCACTGTTGAAAACCCTGTTTTCTCAGAGGAGAAAACATTCCTGTGAAGTCACTTCTGTGGTTTGATCTCCTGGAAAAGTTATCTATTGCTGCATAACAGATTATCCCCAATATAGCACCCACATCAAACACATTTATTATCTCCCAGTTTCTATGGGTCAGGAATCCAGGTGCAGCTTAGCTGGCTGAGGTTCTGTCATGAGGCTGCAAGCAAGGTGTCGGCCAGACCTGCAGCTTTCTTGAGGTTCCCCTGGGCAAGCTGGCTCAGTGGTTGTTGGCAGGGTTCAGTTCCTCGTGGGCTGTTGGACTGAGTGCCTCAGTTCCTCACAGGCTGCTGGCTGGAGACCACCCTAAGTTCCTTGCTACGCCAGCCCCTACAGGGCACCTCACAGCAGGGCAGCCAGCTTTAGCAGGTGAGCAAGTTGAGAGAGAGAGGAAAGTCATAGTCTTTTGTAACTAATCTTGGAGTTGACATCCTATCACTTTTGCCACCTTTTTTGTTGTTGTTGTTAAAGGAAGCCAGACACTAGGTTCAGCCCATACTCCAAGGGAGGGGATTACACAAGGGTGTGAATACCAGAAGGCTGGGCATCGGTGCCATTTAACAAGGCAGCCTACCACATCCCCTTTTTACAGCAGAGGAAACCAAGGCTTAGTAAGGATCGAAATCATCACTGAAGGAAGACTCAAACCAGGGTCGTTTGCATTCCAAAACCTGTACCCGGTCCGTTCGATCATGCAAACCTCTGCTCATTCTATTCCAGCCTAATCTTCATGCACAAAGGCATGCATGGGGTAATTTATTGCGCGCTTAAGGATTTTCATATAATAAAAATACCCTAAGAAATCTACCACATTTTATGATAATCTAGGATTGGGGCACATTTTGGAGACAGATAGAAAAATGTAATGATAATTAGAAAAATATACAGAGGCTCCATTACCTACAAATGCCACCCAGAGTTTTCACAGAAGAGGGCCTGGAAAATAGTTCTTTAGGCCATCCAGGGTAGCAGTGATGATTAATTCCAAGCTGTTAGCGCATTTTATTATGCAAATACTCCAGCAACTCAGCCATGGAGAAAGTCTGGGCACCGCCCCCACCCCATTCACTCTGGACACTCAATTTGCATGGAAATGTGATACTCTCACTAGGAGAGGGGACAGTTTGGTTGGGGGTGGGGAAGGGGTTAGGAGGTGGGTAGGTGGAGAAGGCTGGAGGGAGCTCCAGCTACCCATTAGTGACATTGATCATTTTAATGCCATTTGTGATTAGAAAAACAATGATATTACCTTAATTTAGTAATTACTTTGCTCCAAGCAGGAGAGGTAAGCAGGCCTAGGGTTAATTCCAGCGCACTGAATTTTGGGCCTTCCAGGAGTGGGAGATGAATTCTGCATCACCAGGAAGAAGGGACTTCCAGGTGAGCAGTGTTCAGTCTCAGCAGAGATGGGGGCACCTCCTTTCTGGGGAGAGAACGGCAAGCCAAAGGAGCATGTCTGTGGGAACCAGATGCAGTTCTATCTGGGATTTTTTTTAGAATCGGGTCAGTGCTTGGTATCAAGGAGGTGATCACTGATGGTTCTTTCCCACTTAATACTTGGGTGTGTTCAAAACCATGTTCAGTGAATGAACAACCTCAGCGTAGGCATGGCAGGCCTATGGAAGGATTTCGCCTGGGTTGTGTGAGGTAGCTGTTGAGGAGGTAAATCAGAGTTGCAGCTGGAGACAGCTCAAGGGATGGGGCAGGACACTGAACTGACTTGGGAGGTAGAGGAGGGGGTGCTGCAAGTTGAGGACTTGAGCAGCACAATTACCTGGGAGTGGAAGGGGCTTTCAAGGCCAGAGTCAAAGGTGAGCTTAAATATCTCTGGGGAGGTCCTATTGTCAGGAGAGAGGAAGATGGAAAGATGGGCAGAGAGTTGGGATGTCTATTTGCCCACACACATGAAACCGCTACACACACTGGGAAAGGAAAAGCCACATCAGGTTTTTCTACAAGCAAGGATGTGGTTCAACTTTGGGAAGAGACTGTGCTCCAAAACCTCCTTTGTAATTCCTGCTTCTGGCAATGAGGCTTCAGGAAAAGCACATTGTTGGAGTCCGTTATCTCCATTCCTATACCTTTTTCTGTATGCCACCTTATAGGCATTGTATCCTCACAAAACCTTCAAGCAGATAGGGCAGGTGTTATCTTCATTTGCCAGAGGAGAAAAACCATGGCTTGGAGAAGTCCAGCCGTTTGCATGGTGAGTTTGGGGCAGGTGGTCCTCCCCTGACTCCTGGTTCAGAGCCCTTCTCATTTCACTAAGGTACTGGGAAAGTCAAACTGGGTTGATGTGAATGGCAAAGAAAGGAAACTTGATTGTTGTGGGGATTTTGAGAAGAAGTCACTAGTTTCTTGAAAATGGCTTCTGCTGATGGGTGGACAGAAATGAAAAGAGCATCTGGGGAGACCTATAGACCAACCTCTGAATTTCTGGGACAGCCATCTGATTAACTTCTTGAGCTCCAGTTCTGGAAGCAAATGGCTATGTTAATTGACAGGTTGGAGAAGATACACAGTACCTAAAAAAGAGGCTGGGCTATGGTGGAAAGGTCACTGACCTTGGGGTCAGAAGACCTGTATTGTTTTCTAGTCTTCAGTTGTGCCACTAATTCACTATTTAACCCTGTGACTTCCATCTCTTCAGTTCTTCTTTTGGTCACTTGTAAAACATGGACTGAATGATTTCTAAGACCTTCCCAAGTCTTTCCAGGGGGAAGCTGATGTGAGACAGAAATGAAATCAACTTTCATTCCATTTCTCGGTGATTGATCACCAGATCCCAGCCTCCAGGAGACCCAGATTATCTTTAGAATTTCCAAGTTCTGGACATCTTGGAACTTTCCCTGATTATGAAACACAGTGACCTTGGCTATAAGAGAAATTGGCCCTTTCCTGTGCCACTCCCAGGATATGACACCACCCAAGAGTTCCCATTCATTGTCCTCATGTCTGCACTTGACTCCACACATTCCTTGCCTGTGTTCCTTCATCTCTGCCCTCTGCCATTCCGCCCCCAGCCTTCCCTGCCCCAGTCATAGCCACGTTTCCACAGAAAGGTGGATATTTGACCATTGTTCAGGAACCATGGGGGACATGGAAGATAGGTTCCTTGTCCTCCAAGAATTTGAAACACAATGGGGACAGAAACTGATCAATAGATTTAATGTATATTCAGTCAAAATCCCAGCAGGCTTTGTTGTTGAAACTGACAAACTGTTTCTAAAATTTATGTAAGAATGCAAATGCTTAGAACAGGCAAAATAATTTTGAAAGAGAAAAACAGAGTTTTAGGACTTACACTACCTGATTGCAAGACTTAATGTAAAGTTAGAATAATCAAGACATTGTAGTGTTGGTGGATAGATAGACATGTAGATCAATAGAACAGAATAGAGTCCAAAATAAATCCACACATGATCAGCTGAAAATTTTACAAAGATACAAAGCAAGTTTAATGGGGAAAAGATAATCTTTTTACCAAATGAAGTGAAGTATTTAGACTCCAAATGCAAAAACCAAACCAAACCAATCCCCTCACAATCCAACTTCAATTTCCTTCACACCATACACAAAGATTAAAGGGATCATAGACCTAAATGTAGGAGCCAAGACTAAATGAAAACTTAGGTTAGACAAATACATTTTAAATAGGACACCCCCCCAAACTATAAAATAAAATAAAATATTGATAAAAATAGTATTACCGAAATTGAAAACTTTAGCTCCTCAAAAGACACTGCTAATAAAATGAAGAGAGAAGACAGACACTAGGAGAAAATATTTGCAAAAAATACATCTGACAAACTTATATTCAGAGTAAAGAGCCCTATAACTTAATAAGAAAACAAATAACCCAATAAAAATGGACAAAAATTTGAACCAACAGACATTTCACTGAAGGAGATGCACAAATGACAAGGAAACACATGGAAAGATGTTTCACAACATTAGTCATCAGGAAAATGCAAATCAAAACCATAAAGTGACACCACTACATACACACCTGAATGACTAAAGTTAGCAAAACAGAAAATAACAGGCATTGACAAAGATGTGGAGCAACTGGAACTCTCATTCATAGAAACGCACAGACGAGACCTAGTTCTCAACCCTGTGTGGATATTCCTGGGATGGTGGGGAGAAAGGAGGCTTGTATGGATGGGCCTTGAGAGCTGGGTGGGGTTGGCACAGGACAAGGGGAAAGGCAGGGGCTTAGCTGTGGACAGAGCTTGGGGAATGCCAAATTCTAAAGGGCAAGCGAGGAAGTGGTCCCGCCACGTGGTTTTGGTCAGCACCTTTACAGTAAGCTGTGGGGAAGTGTGGAGTTGCTCGAGTGTGGCAGCACTTCTGGCCTTGAGCCCCACACACGGTCACTTTCATCAGAACAGGAAAACGAAACAGGCTCCCCTGAATGATTTATGGGAGGGCTTGTATTTTGGGGATGTGATACTGCAATTTGTGTTATAGGATCAGGACATCTGTTTCCAGGGAGGTGCGTTCTTTTACCATGAATCTTTCCCACCAGGGACCCTCAAATAGTCACACATTTTATCTCGGTTGCTTGTTAGCATGATGGGGCCTTCTGGTGACAAGTGGCCTCCCCAGTGCAGGAGTGTGAGTGGTCTGGGGCCAACTGGGATGTGAGCAGGAACTGCTTCAGTCCCACCCTGTCCCTCAGTGGCGTCCAGCCGTGCAATAAGCCACAGTATTAGAGAGTGTGCCATCTGTCAGATGGCATAGGCAGGTTCCTACTTAACAATTAAGGTTCAGCTATTTATTTGATTAAATTTCAGTTAATGCTAGCTGTCCCCATGTGGATTAATGTCCCTTGCTGGGGAACTCTACTGCCAACAGATCTTGGCCCACAACCCCTTCTTAGCAGGCGGCACACTTCCCTGGGGAGGTCTGAAGCAAGAAGGTATGGAACCATAGAGTGTCCTGGCTAGAGGGACCTTGGCAAGCTTCTTGTTCCACTTGGCACTTCACAGATGACAAAACTGAGGCTAGCTGGTCACAGGAAGCGGTAGGGAAGGACTTGCTCAATGTCACACAGCCTGTTAAGGAGAAGGACTCAGATCTCCAGCCTCCAGGTTCTTTCTAAGTCATGAGAACTCATCCTCTTGGTTTCCAGGGCATGTGGGCACGGCCTGGCATGTGTGTAGACAGAGACATGGCATGTACCCGTGGCAGGCAGCTGCCCCACTCCTTACCCTTTCTTGGAAGGGGAATGTGGGCACTTCGCTTGTGCCCACCTTTCCCTGCCAGGCTAGTTCAGGAAAAGAGACTCACTAAAACTTCCTTGGGATGGAGGCTCAGTACAAGCAATACATTTTTTTTCTACCCCACCCCCCTCTGCTTTTAAAAGGAAATATAAATCCTTAATTTTTATTGTGGAAGATTTTTGTCTGGTTTAAATTTCAGGGACTTGGTTTTGTCACAAGCGTATTTGAGATTCTTGAAGGTCCGCCCTGCCCAGTTTTAACACTCCCCACTAATCCCTGTTCACCCTGAGGCCCTGTCCACACAGTGTTCATGGTCTCCGAGCACGTCTGGGTGAATCCTCCCAGCTCCCACCCTGAGAACCTCCTGCAACCCGTGATCCCCAGGAACATATTATGCAAGAATGTGTGTGTACAAGCACTGCCCCCCACACACTGTATGTGGGACCGAATATTCATTGTATAAGTCAAATTAAAATGTATTAACTTTCCTTCCAGATGCCCCCTGATAGCAAGTTTAATTACTCTGGACATAATTAAATGAGTTTAGGAGATTAGAAATATAAGGGGGTAGTGAAGAGCATACATTTGTAGGGAAAAAAGGAAAATTTAATTCCAGTCTTTTGTCACTTGGTGGGTAGAGTGCTGTGGATGAGGAGAGACAGAGGAAATGCTGGGGAGAGGCAGAGTGAGGAGAAGGGAGCCAGCTTGGTGGGTCGGGATGCGTCAGTCTCTTGCCCCAGAATGCAGGCGGCCCTATGGCTGGGCATCTTCCCCCTGATTCAGGGCCGCCTTTCCTGCAGGACGTCTACTGAACTTGGGGCAGATAGACAACTAAGAAGTTCGGCAAACAAGCAGCGTTGCTGGGAGTCCCATCCTCTCCCCTGCTGTGGCCCCGACTTGTGACACAGGCCTCCCTCCAGTGGTAGGCTTTTCCAGGGACTCAGGGTCAAGGCCACAAATGTCGGTGTCTTCAACCACAGAACTGGCTCCCTAGAATGCTCACTGCTTTGTTTTTTTCTGACCCTTGGCTCATGGCACACCTCCAGGTTACTTCAACCCCAACCCTGCCCTGACTTGAGGAGCAACAGGGGTGGGAGTGGGGGACAGGTTCCAGGTGAAGCCAGCAGAAGACTAATCCAGCTGCTTAATCAGACACTGCGTTTCTCCATTAAAAACCCAGACACACACACACACACGTGCATGCATACACGCTACTACACATACTCACATGGACACATACACAGTCATGCACAGACACAACTGACACATACATATATACACTCACTTGCACAAATATGTACTCACATATGTTCACACAAACTCATAAACTCACATGCATGAACACACACCAACATGAAACACACACATACTCTCACACATATAAACACATTCACACACATGTGTACACCCATGTATGCACACATACACATACAAACATTTACACATACATACACTTACTTGCACAAATCTGCACTCATGTATACACATGTCCACAATCAAACTTCCACAGACACACACACACACACACACACACACACACACACACACACACACAACTGGACCCTCAAAACTAAGGGAAGTGTTTGGAGGAGAAGATACCATCTTCGCGATGACTCTCGCTCTCAGCCTTTCTCCTCGGAACCCAGTTTCCCGGCCGGAGGGGTCTCTTGCCTCTGAGTGGGAAAGGCCGTTGTGGTTTGTTAAATTTTTCAGCTGCGCCGGGCGGAAGGATATTCTTCCTTGTGGTTTAGAATTACACTCTAGAAAGTTGCAAACAGATTTCCACACGTTTTCTGAAGGTGCCTTTGCCTGCACTCGGGCTGTTTTAAACAAGCTGGCCGAAGCTTTCGATCAAGTCCCGATATATTTTTTTTTATAAAATCAGAAAGAAAACACCAAGGCACTGAATGAATAATGAAAGTGAGGGCAAACAAGCTCGAGGAGATAAAGTGAAAATTCCCTTACATGTGAGCCTGGGGTGGAGGATGGGGGTTGGGACTGCCAACTGCTAGAATGGTGTTTAGAAATAAAGAGTCTGTGTTATGTCTAGTGGTCCTAGTATTTTGTGTTACTCTGACCCCGGCATTGTATCATTTCAATGCAGTCGGGTGTGCAAATGTTCAGTTCTGGTCGGTAGAAGGTATTTTGTATTCAAGCCAAATCTACATTTCAGATTTGAAATGAGGGGAGCAGGGGGGGGAGGGGGTGTGGTTGAAAGGGGGCGAAGGTCAGTGTTCGCAGGTCTGAGACCATGTTTAATATCACATGACACCTTTGTCAAACAGTGTGTCACCCCCTCCCCTCTGCACACACAGGCTGTCTGGGTTTCTGTACCTAAGGGACCTTCCTCTGTGTGGACCTCCCCCCGCGCTCTCAGACTTGCTTTCTGTAAACCAGAAGAAATGAATGAAATGTGACCTATCAGATTTTTTTCTACGTGGTGGCATGAGAAATCCTGGGAGGTCATGTGCTCCCTTTTCTCCCTGGCCAGGCCTGTCTGCGTCCCCCTCCTGGGCTCCTGTGGGCTGTCTGAGGCCTTGGGATCGACTGGAGGCTGGGGGAAGGGAGTGGTGTTGTATTTCATGCTTGTGTCCTTGAAGGAGAGCCTCGGGTCTGCAGCCCAGTGTCGGGTCATCTCCTGAAACCTCAAAGAAGGTGAGTGAAACCCCAGCAGACAGATGCATTTGAAAAGGCTTCAGAGAGCAGTGATTATGGCTGGGGGTTCAGGGCTGTCTGCTGCCCTGTGGTAATGTGGGCAGATGGCCTCCCTCTCACCTTGTGGACCTCTGGCTTTGATCTTCATCTTCCTCTGTCCCTATCACCATGGTCCCCGCAGAAGCACAGCTGCTCTGGATAAGACCCTGGCTGGGACTCACCTCCTTGTCAAGTGTCTCTAGGTCTCCCCAAGGACGCTGTATAAAAGGGGCCAGACTGGTGACTATCTCATCGCTTTCCTCCTGCATCTTTTGGACAATGAGTGTTGAAGGCCAGGAGAGAGAGGATGAGCTACCAGTGAATAGCAGTTTCCCAGGCAAACCTCACTCGAGCTTTACAAAGAGAGAGAGCTCTATTAACGAGCACAATTCGGCAAATGTACCTGGGTTCAAGTCCCCAGTGTCACTTGAAGCTGTACCTGCTCTGAGATTCTTCCTTCCTCCTCTTGAAAATGGGGATAGGAATGACTCACCTGTGAGGTCACCGCTGGCGCTGAGTGAGTTACTCATGCAGAGCGCCTGGCATGAGGTTGGCTCTCAACACGTGTTAGTCATCACTCATTTCTTAAGATCCGTATCTAGCCTTCATTTCAAAGAGTTAGAGGCAGTTTATACATAAATCCATGGGGCCAAGGCAGAGTTTGAAGTGGGCATTTGGAGGAGGGAAAGGGAACATACTCAGAATGAGGCTTGAATTCCCCGGTCAACCAGCACCCCCGACCAAACAGGATTTCCTTTGTTTTGGGGAGCTGAAGCATTCTTATCTCCTCAGAGCACTGTGGAGGGAAGAATCCATGCAGGCACCAAGTGCTACCTCCAGGACAGGCACGAAGGCTCAGCACACCGTGAGACCTGTTGCCATTTGGAGAGCTATTCTGAAATAGGTCAAGGTCAGCTTTACCTGTTTAACTCTCTGCTTAGATGAAGAAACAAGATGCCAGGAACAATTTGGGGAGACAGCACAATGGCACCGTGTGGGAAGCGCCAGCCTGTCCCTACTCCCTACACCCTCTGCTCCCATCTCCCAAGCCCTGCCTCTAGGCTGCAGAGGTATCTCTTTGAAATGAGGTATAAACTTTGCAATATGCCGGAAACATCACAAATCACACATAGTAAGCCAGTGATGCCCATTTATCAGTGAGCTACTTTTTTTTTTTTTAATTTTTCTTTTTTTATTGATTTTAGAGAGAGGGAAAGAAAGATAGAAACATCGATGAGAGGGATCATCGACTGGCCTCCTCCTACATGCCCCCCACTGGGGATTTGGCTCATAATCTGGGCATGTGCCCTGACCGGAAATCAAACTGGTGACCCTCTTGGTCCATGGGTTGACGCTCAACCACTGAGCCACACTGGCTGGGTGTGAGCTTCTTAATTCATTACCTGCACTTCAGAAAATTCAGCCCCTTTCAGTGTGGGAGGTATCTGCTCACTGCCACTTTTTTTTTCCAAACATCGATGTGAGAGAGACACATTGATTGCTTGCTGCCCACACGCATCGTGATCAGGGTCAGGGATTGAACCCCCCACTGGGGATCGGGCCCACAACCTGGGCATGTGTGTTGACCAGGAATCAAACCGGCGACCTCTTGGTGCGTGGGTCGACGCTCAACCACTGAGTCATACCAGCTGGGCAACCCTGTTCTTGAAGTCCTGAATTCTGGAACCAGCCTGAACATGGGGAACTCTCTGCGTTGGTTGAGCTGAGCTTCTGGGCTGAAGCCAGGCTGGGAGAACAGGCATCTGATCTGTGATGGGGACGAGGGGCCACAGGCATCTGCGGCCACCCTCGCCAGCCCTTTCACTTACTATGTGGTCGATCTTCGAGTGAAAGGCCTGGGGGGTTGAACGTCAGCTCTGTGTTGACGGTTAATATACCTGTCCTCCTCTTGCTCCCTGGGGAGGGACTATTTTTTCTTGTAAGGTTAATTCAAGGTAAACACATGTGAGGGAGAAGCAGGAATGGTAAATACATTTTTTTAAAAATTAAAAGAAAAGGGAGAAGGCTGTTGATTAATCTGTTATCCTTTGGGTTGCAGATCTTAGTAGTACATATGTTGACTTCTTTAAAGGCTCAGAGCTCCCAGGCTTATGAAGGGCTGATAAATAATAAATAGTAATTAAATGACAGATGTGTACACTGGCCCCTCGGAATTCCAGGAAGTTTGAAAACGGACTCAGCCGTTATCATAATGAAGACCCTCACCGAGGGGCCCTGGCGCTACTGTGTACAAGGAGATGTCACGGAGGCTCCCCCACTGGCTCCTCCAGTGGTCGGTTTATTTGGGAAAAGGAGAAGGTAGAAAGAGAGGGTCCTGGGGGCAGTGGGGCTGAGGGAGCTGTGGCTGCCTGGGAAGTAAGAGGGAGAAGCTGTGGGGTAGACAGACGTTTATGAGAGGAGGTTGCAGTGATTGGATCCTGGATTCTCCAGGTTCATATTTATCAGCTCTCTACCCCTTAACCTGAGAGGAATGTGGGTATATAAAGGATTACTAATTCAGTGAAACTTTGTAACTCATTTGGGACTTGGGTGGTCACGTGGAAAATCCATGTAAAGGCCGTGGCTGGCTCTTCTGGAACAAGGGCTCTGCAATGGGGCTGCAGCAGGCCTGAAGGGCCAGTTCTTCAGCCTCAGTGGAACCCTTGTGGCACCCGCTTGCCAAGGGCTGTCCCACCCAGTGCAGTGTCGGGGAGGCAGGCCATGGCTCCAGGTCATCAGCCCTGGTCATTGCAGCTCATGGCTCAGGCTGTGTGGTTTTGAACAAATCTGAAACATTGAGATAGTGACTCCTGGAGGGAGGAGGCCCTGGCAGCCGGAGACGTGAGGGGCAGTCTTCGTGGAAGAGAAGAATCAGAGGGTGTGGGTGAGCAGCGACAGTCATGGGAATGTCTGTCTCCTGCAGTCCCTCGTGGGGCTGAGGGAATTGGTGTGTGTGTGAGCTGAGGTGGGAAGGGCTGAGCCTCTGACCTCTGGGTTAAGGAAATGCCATTTTCTTTCTTTCCTTCAAGAAAAAAATCTACACACACACATACACACAACACACACACACCAAAAAAAAAAAAAGTCCAACAGTTCGTGGTCCTGTTTATTCTCAGACAGGGAGTGGATGGCCTTTCGGAGGTGTCCGACTGTGCCGTCCAGCCAGACTGACATCTGTGGGAGTTCAGGGTTTTAAATGTTTAGTCTGCATGAGACCCCCAGGCCCCAGCAGGCTCAAGTCCTGATAGGCCTGACTTAGCCATCTACCCCCACCCCCTCCTGTGAAATGGAATCGGGGGGGTCTGTGTGAGGGAAGCTTGGCTCCCCCTGAAGTCCAAGGGGGAGGACCTGGTGCAGGGCTGTCATCAATATTGTCGGGAACCTCAGCCTGGGGACTTGGTGAAGACTGTAGGTCAGAATCTTCCCTCCCTCCCCTTCCTCCTGACAGCTAGCTGCGATTTTCCTTCCTCTGGTGGGGCAGGGCCCGGGCCAGGCCCCGAGATCCAGGCCTCTCTGTTCCCCTGGCCCTTCCTACTTCCAGCTCTCACCGCACTTACATGGCCCGGCAACGATTCGTCAGGCTGTGCCCACCCCGCCCCCTAACTGAAACCCCCAGCTTCTAAATCTAAATTCTAGGTATTTACCCACAATAAATGAGAGGGAATATATTCATAAGAGCCTGAACATGAATGTTCATTGCAGTTTTATCTAGAATAGCCCCAAATTGAAAACAACCCACATGTCCATCAACAGGTTAATGGATAAACAGACTGGTGTATTCATTCAATAAAATGAATGAAATATTGTTACACCCTACAACATGGAGAGATGTCAAAATAACGATGCCGAGTAAATAATCTAGACAGTAAAGAGCACACACTGTATTATTTGCCTTAGATGATATTGAAGAAAAAATGCATGCTAATCTACAGGGAAAAGGCAGGTCGGTGGTTGGCTGGGCAGGGGGTGTGAGGACAGGTAGAAGGGATGGATTATAAAGGACCAGAGGAGTCTTAGAGGTGATAGATATTTTCACTGTGGAGATGATGTCACAGGTGCATATGTATACCAAAACTATCAAATTGTGCACTTTCATTGTGCACAGTTTATTGTATGTCAATTATATATATATATTTAATCCTCACCTGAGCATATTTTTCCATTTTGTTCGGATAGAGTTCGAGGGAGAGAGAGGAAGAGAGAGAGAGAGAGAGAAACATCGATGCGAGAGGGACACATCAACTGGTTGCCTCCCGCATGACCCCAATCAGGGCTGGGGATGAACCGCAACCGAGGTACGTGCCCTTGACTGGGATTGAACGCGCGACTCATTGGTCTGCGGGCCAATGCTCTAACGGCTGAGCAAAACCGGCCAGGGCGGCAATGATATCCTAATAAAGCTGTTAAAAATGTTTTCAGCTTCTAGCATGGTGCCTGGCACATCTGGAATTGGCCTGAACTAAACTCAGCTGAACATGCTTGTCAAAAGCCTGAGGATTTCACTGGGCGTGGTGGCATCTGGGGCACACTCAGGGAGAGCTTTGCAGAACTCTGAGCTGGCTGTGTATAGAACTCCTGGATTATGGTTGTGGACTGACCGGTGAGCAGGGGTCGCCCTCTGAAACCTGTGCTCAGCTGGGGTTGTCAGCCCATTTGGCAACAGAAGAGGGACCGCTGGGTCCATGGGACACGGAGGGGAAAGGGAGGGGATTACCCCTGAGCTGCAGGTGTGCACTGCACTCACTGATTTTCTAACTGGAAGTTCTATGGGGCCTGGGGTAGGGGACACCCTGGGAGTGAAGCAGGTTGGGTCTAATAATCCACTTAGTTCTGGCCTGAGTAGCAGCAGGAAAACCACAATTAAATAAGCCTGGTTTAGAAAATGTTATTGCTGAAAATATCCTTTTAAACCAGTTTATGTAACACTTTGTCCCTCAGGGTTCCTAAGGACTTACTGGCATGAAGATGCAGAAAGCAAAACAAATACGTTCAGAATGCAAATTATTTACATCGATAGTCATAATTTATACAAATCAATGAACAGAATATGAGTTGCAAAACAAAAAAAGAGAGAGAAAAAAGAAAGAAACCATCAGTTTGAACTGTGTACTGAAATAGTGTCTACTGTATTTAGCTAACTGCCTAATTTAGAGGTAACCTCCAGAAAGAGTCCTTGGCCTCAGTTTAGCTGGCTGTTCTCTGGCCACGGGAGCTCCAGATTTGGAGATTCCATATCTTTACATGCCAAGGGCAATGCAAGAGATAAGCTTCGCTTCACTGTCCTTTAGTGCACACGGTCTATCTGTCTCCCCTTCTATCTAAGACTTATAGTAAACCTACTGTGTGCACTGTGAAACATTGTGACATTGTGAAGGTGATTCCGAAGACGTGGAATGTCCTTGCCCGGGGAATGCATCATCTAACTTGGGACTTCTCCACTTCTGCACTGTTGACATTTTGAGCTGGACAATTCTTTGTTGTCGGGGACCATCCTGTGTATTATAGGATGTTTAGCAACATCCCTGGCCTTCACCACCTAGATACCAGAAGTTCCCCCTTTCCCCCACCTCACCCTCCGTTGTGACAATCAAAAATGTCTCCAGGTATTTCCAAATGTATTCTGGGGGTTGGGGGGGTGGGTGGTGGTGGTGGCAAAAATCACCTCCAGTCGAGAAACACTGGTCTAACTGGAGACAGACACATCTGATACAGAGCAATGTGTTTTAATGCTGCATGCTCAAATGATTATGGGATGAAAAAGGTGTGATCAAGGGATGTTGGCGCTGTACTTTGAATGGTATGTGGAAGTTCACCAGGCCCGCAGAAGGGGCAGTGTATAGGCGTGAAGTCATTCCACAGCATGGTGGACACGGGAGAAGGAACTGGATGAGGCTGGTCTGTGCCCTGGATGACGACGGGGAAGGAGGAGCCTGAGAGGGGAATACTAAAGTAGGTCAGGACCAGGTGGAACAGGACCCTGAGGGCAGTGATACACTTGAACTTCACCCTTTTCTGACATTGGAACCCATGAAGTTCTTCAAACTTAGTCAACACTGGGGTGGGCAATTGAGAGATCACTCATGCACTAACCAGCCAATCCAACCCAAATTCAGTCCAATCGAAGGAAGGTAAGTGACTTACACTTGACCTTCCTCTCCCTTGATTACCTCCTGGACCTTAAATAGAAACCAGAGGTACAGTGAACTGAACGTAGAGTCTGTCACTCATCAAGTGTAAACCATGACTTTTCCTGGGAGCACAGGAATGCACTGGATTCTGAGTTGCTGGGAAAGAGCTGGCTGTTTCCCTTTTCGTATTAGAGAGTTGTCACTGAGAAGGTGCTGCATCTCTCTGTCCCTTTCTTGCATCTAAGTAGAGCCATGACAACATTTCACAGTAGAATGTGACCAGACATGGTTTGTGCCCCTTCCAGGCCAAGACTGCCCATGTCCCTTTCTGCCAACCCTGGGTAATGAAGCTTCAGAGCATGGCAGAGCCACCGGGAGGAGCCTTGGCCCTTGAGAGACTGTGCAGGAGGAGCTGCTCGAGCAAGAAACAGACTCTGTGCATTAAGCCACTGCATTTGAGGTCTCTTTGTTACTGCATCTTAGGTTTTCTTAACAGATGCAGAGGCTGTAGTGGCTAATTCAATCTAAGAGCACAGATGTCCACTCTGTTGCCAACACCGAAGACTGGACAATGAGCCTGAACACCACAGTTGAAATGGTGATGTTTCTGGGGATGTGTGTCAGGGGAGTGAGGTGTGGACTTGATCCTCCTTCCCATAGCTTGCAGTACGAGTCCCAGATGGCAGCCGTCTCTGCACTTTCATATGTTCTCCTTCCCTACCCAGGTTCCCTTCGTATCTCCCACTTTTCCCTCCACCCCTTTCTCTCTGACACTCCAGGCCTGCTGTGTTATCTGGTCCAACTGACCGAATCTAAACAGTAGATTCCTTCCAGTGCTCCGGAAAACAAGAGGGTGTGTGTGTGCTGTGTGTGCATGTGCTGTGTGTGTGTGCTGTGTGTGTGTGCATGTGCTGTGTGTGTGTGTTGTGTGCATGTGCTGTGTGTGTGTGTGCGTGTGCTGTGCTGTGTGTGTGTGTTGTGTGCATGTGCTGTGTGTGCGTGTGCTGTGTGTGTGTGCTGTGTGCCTGTGCTGTGTGTGCGTGTATGCACACTATAGGCCTGATATTAGGCACAGGCAAGTGAAGCATCATTCACTGATGTGTGGGGATCAGAGGACTGGATATGCGGAACTGCAAGAGAATACCTGGGGGTACCTTTGATTCTTTGGCTTTTGGGGAAAATAACTTCTAGGATTTTACATGGAGCTTCATATGTGCATGTTGGTGAGTGTTGAAAACAAGATGGCAGGAAGAAAGGCATTGCTTTCTGAACTTCCTTTCCCAAAGGATCCCTTTTTATCCACTCTGCCTTACCTGCTTGCATACTGTTCAACAGAGGTGTGGGAGGAGGAGGAGGAAGAGGAGGAGGAGGAGGAGGAGGAGGAGGAGGAGGAGGAGGAGGAAGCAAGGGTTGGTGGTGAAAAATAGAAGGGAAACTTGAGTGTGCCTTTTCTTCTCTTTCTCCTTCTCCACCCTTAGCCATCATTAACAGAAAAATATTTTTAAAAGATCCCTTGATGGCATCCCCAATTGCGAGGCCTGACATTTTCTTAGCTGATGGCCTCCTTCGTGAAGGTATTTTGTATCCTCCCAGCATGCCTGCTGGATCCCCGGATTGCTGTGGTTGCTAAGGTAAATATTCTTTCCATTAAGCACCACAGCCCAGGAGTGGCCTAAAGCTCAAATAAATGACCAAGGAGTAAGTTAAACATTCCCTGGGGCGATTTTAACCTGTGCAATGGCTTTTTGGGAAAATTGCCTATTTTTTCATGTTTTGGCCAGGAGGGTGTCTCTTATTCCCCTCTTTTTTCTTTTCTATTCAGCTGAGTACACCTTCTCTTTCATTTATTCATGCACTGGATGAAGGGTGGAAGCAGGTTTAATAAATCACGGAGGATTCTACCTCCCACCCCCAGTTCTGTATTTGTAAAGAAAGCCAGAACAAAATACATGCGTTATGTTAACTTTGGGGGGACCTGGGGCGCATAGCCAATTCACGCAGAGGTCTCACTTCCCTTTCCTGTGAAAATACTACAGGCACTGGAGAATGATGTCCTTCTGGAAGGTTCCTCTGGCAGGAGGAGAGGTCGAGGATCCTGGTCCTCAGTGACATTTAGAGACACCTGTGCCCAAAGCTTTGCACGTGCCTTGGTTTTGCTTGTTCTTTGCCTCAAGAAGAATGTGTTCATAGTCCTCGGGGAGAAAAATCAAGTTTCCTGGCAGTTGTCGTGTTGCGTGATTTGATAGAGGTCTTGGGACAGCCTTGTTTTCGTTTACTCTCTTGTGGAGTTTGGATTGCTGGGCAGAAGGCAGTGTTTGGCCAATGGGGGAAGCATGGTGGCCGTGGCCTCTTGATGCAGCCTGGGTGCCTCAGGAAGAGAACTCTTCACTCGAAGTCCACCCTCAATTCTTTCCTGATTCCCCTGCTGGGGATTTGTAACTTTGCCAGGCTTTATCTCCCACTAGATGAGACATCCCTGCCGCCCCAGAATCCTCTCTCTCCCCCATCTCTCTTTCCGTCCCCCCTCCCTCTCCCTCTCCCTCATTGAAGGGACTGGAGACCAGGATGGTAATTCCCCAGGTTGGTGGTTTTCCAATGTTCCTCAGAGCTCCTGGAACAAGCAAGGAGAGTCCTAGTGTGTGGTGGTTCCACGGCCAGAGCGATCTTTTGAAACATGTGTACAGACCAGGTCCCTTCACTCTCTGCACTTAGAACAAAACTGCATCCCGAGTGTGGACTGCAGGCCCCACAGGACAGGCTCCTCTTCAACTGCATCTCATTGCGGCGGTGCCCTGGGCTGGGGCGCTGCAGGCCCCCCGCTGCCCTTCCTGCAGTGCTGGCTTCCAAGGCTCTGCCTCCCACACTTCACCTGGCCACACCATGCATTCTTCAGGTTCCACTTAAATGTCTGTCCTTTGAGAAGCCTTCTTTGACCCACAGACAAAGTCAGTGTCCCCGAGGTGTACATTTATAAAGCCTGGTGCTTATTTTTATTATTAAAAAATTTTAATGTTGACATTATTGCAGGTGTCCCCTATTTCCCCCCCTTTGCCCTCCTCCACCCACCCCTGCCTTCTCCTCCCTTGATCCTCACCACACTATTATCCGTGTCCATGGGATATGCATATATGTTCTTTAGCTAATGCCTTCACCTTCTTTCCTCCACTCACCCTCACCCCTTTCCCTTCTGGCACCGCCAGTCTGTTCCATGTATCCATGCTCGTGGTTCCGTTTTGTTCGTCAGTTTATTTTGTTCGTTTGATTCCACATATTAGTGAGATCATATGGTATTTGTCTTTCTCTGACTGGCTTATTTCGCTTAACATAATATTCTCCAGGTCCATCCATGCTGTTGCAAAAGGTAACAGTTGTGTAGTATTCCACTGTGTACTGTAAATGGACCACAGCTTTTTTATCCACTCATCTGTTGATGGCACTTGGGCTGTTTCCAGATCTTAGATATTGTAAATAATGCTGCTATGAATATAGGGGTGCATATATTCTTTCTAATTGGTGTTTTGGGATTCTTAGGATATATTTCCAGAAGTGGGCTTGCTGGGTCAAAAGGCAGTTCCATTTTTCATTTTTTGAGGAAACTCCATACTGTTTTCCACAGTGGCTGCACCAGTCTGCATTCCCACCAGCAGTGTACTAGAGTCCCCTTTTCTCCACACCCTCGCCAGCACTTGTTGTTTGTTGATTTATTGATGGCAGCCATTCTGACAGGTGTGAGGTGATACCTCATTGTAGTTTTAATTTGCATCTCTCTGATGATTACTGACCTTGAGCATTTTTTCATATGTCTATTGGCCATCTGTATGTCTTCTTTGGAGAAGTGCCTATTCAGGTCTTTGGCTCATTTTTTAATTGGATTGTTTGTCTTCCTGGTGTTGAGTTGTATAAGTTCTTTATATATTTTGGAAATTAGCCCTTTATCAGATGTATCATTGGCAAATATATTCCGCCATACAGTGGGTTTTCTTTTCATTTTGTTGATGGTTTCTTTTGCTGTGCAGAAGATTTTAGTTTGATTTAGTCCCATTTGTTTATTTTCTCCTGAGTTTCCTTGCCTTTGGAAACATATCAGCAAAAATATTGTTGTGAGAAGCGTCTGAGATTTTCCTGCCCATTTTAATTTTTTATTTTTTTAAATCCTCACCCGAGGATATTTTTCCATTTATCTCAGATAGAGTGGGAGGGAAGGAGAGAGAGACAGAGAGAGAAACATCGATGTGAAAGAGACACATCGACTGGCTGCCTTCCGCATGACCCCGACCAGGGCCAGGGACCAAACCGCAACCGAGGTACGTGCCCCTGACCAGAATTGAACCCACGACTCATTGGTCCCCGGGCCGACGCTCTAACTGCTGAGCCAAATCGGCCAGGGCCTGCCTATTTTTTTTTCTAGGATTTTTATGCTTTCATGACTTACATTTAAGTCTTTCATCCATTTTGAGTTTATTCTTGTGTATGGTGTAAGAGCCTGGTGCTTTTTCGCCACTGCATGAGGCCCAGCTGAAATTACTTAGGTATTTGGTGTGATTGTTTCCTCACTGCCAGCTTTCCCACTAAACTACAGGGGCCACAGGCACAGGGGCAAGTCTCTTCCATTTGCAGATGTATCCCTAGCCCATGGCATATAGTAAGTGCTCAATAAACATATGTTTAAGGAAAGACGGAGTGGTCTCCCTGTCAGAATAGTGCCTGCCTCCTTTTTATCTTTGTTCCCTACCCTTCCAGTTGTCTGTCAGCTGTTTACCGGAGCAGATTAGAATAATTTCACCAGCTCTCTTTTTAAACAGGAGGGATGAGTGGGCCTTTTAAAGCACCTTGTTTAGGCAGCCCTCAAAGAATACAGTCTTTATTCCCCTTCCCGGTGTGGGAAACCAGAGCTCCCCATCAGTATGCGCGGGGTCTGGGTCCTGGAGATCTTGGAAGTGACCTGGATGCCCTGGAGGCTCTCCAGGGCCTGGAACCAGATGAAGAGGCCCCACTGCCCATTGCTGAGGCCTGAACTCCTTGTTCAAGCAGCCGTTTTGCCAAACCGCCTTGGGCTACAGCACCCGGCTCCAGAGCAGGACTTGGATGGAGATATTAGAGAATAGTTTTGACACCCACCTCCTTTTCCTTCTGAAAAAGCCCGGCTTTATGGCCCTTTCAGGAAACACGGGAGGGGAAAGCCCAGAATGTAACTGCAGCAGGAGCAGGGGTGGGGGCGAGAGGGAGAATTCTTGTGTTTTCGTCTTGACTCTCAGTCAGTCTGTTTTTGTACTTGTGTCTTTTAAGCTTTTCCACATGTGCCCCAAGGGCCCATCGGTGAGTGTGTTTTATAAACTGGAAAAATGAATAAAAATAAGACCCAGAAGGGAAACACCAGAAGGAGTGTGAAGGGAAAAGTGTTAGTTCCTCTGTACCCCCCAGCTAGGCCTGCCCTGCATTTGTGGGAGTCCCAGGGTCAGGTTTATTTGGCTTTATGGGTAAAATGTGGAGTCTTCGCTCAGAGAAAGCCTCATCGGTTTTGTACTTGGCCTGTTCCATTCAGCATTAATTAACTTCAGGAAAGTAAAAGTGATCCTTTTTTATTTGACTATCTGGCTCCGCAGACCTCGCCGGCTTCCTGTCCCCTAGGTGTTGGATGGATGGGGCTGCAAATGTGTAAAGCCTGGCGCAGGAAGCCCCCCGGCGCGGCCATCCAGAGGCTCTCACCTCCCGCTGGACAGGACACGAGACACCAGGAGGCCCAGACCCCGTCGCTCAGTTTGCACCTTAGGAAATGGTACCTGAAAAAAACACACACAACACTCCATTTTCTTCTTTTAACACACTTGGGCCGATATAAGAGCCTGGGGAAGGGTCTATTTGGAAAATAAATTCTCAAAATTGCCTGAAAAAATTAATTATAACCCATACCCCAAATATTTTGAAAAGCAGCACATTTAGGAAGTTTGAAGAAACTTTGAATAATTCCAGAAGGTTTGTGTTTACCCCACAAGTCTCTGTCTTGTGACCTAAGGTTTTATGCTCCAAAAGGTTTTATGATCCTGCTTGATCAACTTTATCAGTAAAAACATTTTCGAGAATGTACACCTAACATATGTATATTTATTTACTATAATTTATGTACACATACTTTTGAACTCACATGTTATATATATTTATAAAACAAATACAATGTTAAGATTTGGTACAGATGAAATAAATATTTAAGAATAATGATTTTTGTCTATCAACAATACGAAACCCTTTTTGCTCTAAGATATATAGTCAATAATCATAATTTTAGTGAGAGCAGTTGGATTGGATGGGCTCATTGTTCTTGAAAACCTTGGCATATTGCTTTATGACACAGTGAGTCAGAGTCTGGTGCTAGGTCTGGTTTTTCCACGCCTGGGTGTAATAACTGATAAAGATATATAAGCTGTACTGGCCCAAATGGAGGAAAAGAATTGGGGCTCTCATTGCTGAATCCCAGCCCCTGTGCAAACAAAACTTTTCATTTGTCATAATGTGCAAACAAACAAGCGAGGAGGTCACTGTCACCCTCTCCTTGTCACGAAACTCCCACCTTCCCTCCAGATACCTCCAGCATCACGTATGACATTGATCGTCTGTCCCACGGTCTCAGTCTGTAGATCAGATATCAGTAGAGCTTATTTTCTTTATTATTGTGGCAGGCAGAATGTTCTCCAGAATGTTCTCCACGTCCTAATTCCTGGAAACTGTGAACATGTGGCCCTTCCTGGTGAAGGGGACTCTGCAAATATGATGAAGGTTAAGGATCTTAAGACAGAGAGAGTAGCCTGGAATATCCAGATGTACCCCATCTATTCCCACGAGACCTTAAAAGCAGAGAAGTTTGGCTGGAGTCAATGAGATGCGACAAAGGGGAGGTCAGAGCCACCTGACATGCGAGAAGGACTCGGCCCACATTGCGGGAGGAGTGCACTTGGAAGCAGGAGTAGCAATGCAGGCAGCCTCTAGGAGCAGACTGGCTCCCAGCTGACAGCCAGCGAGGAAACAGTGACCTCAGTCCTATAGCCGCAAGGAACTGAATTCCGCCAACAACCTCAATCATTTGGGAAGAGGATCCTTCCCAAGGCTGCAGTAAGGAATGTGGCCTTGCCACACCTTCAGTTTGGCCTGTGAGATACTAAACAGAGGATCCAATCAAGTCCAACTGGACTGCTGACCTACAGAAACTGTGAGGTCATACACACCTCATGTGTTGTTTTAAGTGGCGACATTGTGGTAATTTGTTACAGCAGCACTGGAAAACGAATGCTATTCACTATGTTAGAAACCCTGTAAGTAGAAGTTCTAATATTTTCTTTCCATACTGCCGTGGCTCATCTTGTATACCTGTTGGAGTATGGGGACACCATTTTGAAACCACTGTCATCCAGGAGTCTAGCCCCCACCTGGGAAGAGGCCAAAGATAACTTTTAGGATGTGTTTCTAAGCCATTCACAACTAACCCAGAGAGAAGAGGTGTCCTACCCAAGTGTGAAGCAGCATGACAGTAAATTCTAGATGTAACAACTTCAACAATCGTCACCAACTAGTTAATGTCCACCTGTCAGCCCTGTCTATTCTTTCTGTCCTCGTGGCAATGAGCGGGGAGTGGTGACAAGGCCCAGTGGCTGCCAAAGGCGCGTGTGGCCGCAGCGTTCTTGAGTGGAATGCCATTCCTGCTCACGTCCTGATTGCATCCTTTCAGATTCTGTAGCTGGCTGTACTCCTGGCAATGCCTGTTCACGTGGCAACTTCTGTTCTATGAGCACAGCAGATGTGACAGTGGCACAGGTCTGAGGGACTTTCCTACTCCAGTGACTCAGCGTGGGCCATCTCTTTGATATTCACAACAGTCAGGTGAGTGAGGGCACATCATCAAATCAATGAAAGCTCAGAGACGGTTAGTGATCTGCCCAAGGTAACAGGCCAGCAAGATAGAGTCTCACGCCCGAGGGACCTGGCTCCAGCAGGGGTCTGGAAAGGGGAAGAGGCAGACTGGGGGCAGGGCCTACATCACCAGGGCATGGGGAAGAGAGAGCATTGACACACGGGACGATGAGCATTCCCCAAGGCAGGACTGACTGACAGCGTGTGGCTGTGTGATGGCCCAAATGTATCTCTCGTTTCTACCACAATTCTGCTCATCCCAAGTCTGTCTATTTGAGATCCCCTCCTGCTTTCTCTCAGCCTCTCAGTCCTTCAGAAAGCCCTCTTGAAGTGCCTCTACCAGGATTTCGCTAGTCTTTTTTATTTCCTTAAATTTCCATTGTGCTAATCGTCCAAAAAGATGAATTCCGGCACTTAATCATATGCTGCCTGTATTGTTATTAAAAGTAAACAAACAGTGACCGTCTCAATCCATTTGGTGGACTTTAAATGCCATGCTTTACACACTTCTCTGGCCCTACTCTACTGGGCACAGAGGCACACCCAAAAGGGGCTTAATACCTGTGAATATGAATGAATGAATCAAGAGATTCTATTGATTTCCCCTGTGCTTTTTCTCTGATTTCATGTCTTAAACATAGTTTCCCCCTTTAATGACAATAACAGTGTGACTTAGATATAGGGGAATGTAAGCCTATGCAGTCCCAGCTGGATGAATAATAACATACCCATTTCTGCCTCAACCACACCTGCTAAATCAGTTTAAAGGCACTGGGTGAAGAAGGCCAGGCTAGATTAAGCTGGGCTCAGTCTTGGAAAGAGCCACAGCACCAACACACCAGTTTCCATGTTGTGTCTCATTTCAAGCAGCAGCTTTGTCTGCCCACCGCTCCCCCCCCCCCCCCCCCCCGGACCTAGGACCATATAGTGGAATGTGCTACTTAAGGATTAGCTCTCGGCCCGGCTCCTGACTAGACCTCTCTAAAGGTCCATCTGGGGGTGGTGGCAACATTGGCCACTCCAAGACTTGCACAAATAGACTGATTTTGAAGGCTCACGGTGGGCTGTAAGGCTGTCAGTGTTGGATCTGGCCCCTGACATCCCTTACCTTGCCTCTGGCTTGGCTCTGTCTGCTCTCAAGTTTCCACCAAATGGGCCTGCTGAGTTAACACCCTCACCCTTCTCAGAGGGAGTAGCCTTTCCTGGACTCCCATTGCCCAGCACATCAAGCCCTATACCTGCCTGCCATTCAATGCCCTCCAAAGGACTTTGCAAGTTTTCTCTTTCCTCCAGTAGAGCCTCTGCATGCTGGCCAGGCTGGTGTCCTGGCTCTCCCTTGTACACACCAAGCCCACTCCTGACTCTGAGCTACTGTCACCTCCTCTGTCACAAGCATTTGTTTTCCCTGCATCCCTCCCAATGTCAAGTCCTGTGTTGCTTTTAAAAAGCCATTTCTGATAACTCTGACCCCACTGACTGTTTCCCTCTTGGACACCCCCCATGTCCCGTTGTTTGTCCCACACAGTTTGACTTTGATAGTGTTTTTAAATTAAATTAAAAAGTACTTATTTTTGAAGCACTTTAGAAAAATACTTTGAAATTATTAATAAGTCTTCTACCTGTTACTTAAGGAGGATCCAGAGAAACATGACTACCAGGGACTGGACACTTACTAAGTGCCAGGCATGGTGCCAAGCATTTATGATTCTGGCTTTACATGACCAGCAAATACCCCAGGCAGTTCTACTTGGAGCAACAACCCTAGAGAAACTTGGGTGCCTGTGCACAGGAGACGTATGTCAGGGTCCTTTCCGTAGCATCTGGTCTGTAATAGCAGAACAATCTGAATGTCCATCCAGATAAATATGTCTTGTTAACTTTCTGTGGTGAAGTCCTATAAATAAATTGTGACAAATTCATATAGTGAAATCCTATACAGCAGTTAAAATGAATAAATGAAACTCACATGTAACAACTCAGATAAATCTTAGCAAACGCAATGTTAAAAAAAGAGTGATCGGTTGCAGAAGCAAATATATTGTATAATACCATTTTTATGAAATGTTAAGACACACCAAACAATACTCTATATGGATGTACACGTATGGAGTTGCCATATTAAAACATACACGAGATGATATACAGCAGGGTTGGCAAATGAGGCCAACTGGCCAAGTCCAGCCTGCCTCCTGCTTTGGTACGGCCTGTGAGCGAAGGGTGATTTTTACAGTTTTAAATAGTGGATAAAAGTTATATGTCAATCTTATCGCAATAAATCTCGAAAACATGTAAGAAAACATAGTCGAGAAAAAAAATCAAAAGAAGAACAAGATTTTGTGACACGTGAAAGTTACACGAAATTCAAATTTCAGTGTCCGTAAATAAAACTTGTTCGCGGACCATCATGCTCGTTCCTTTCTGCATTGCTGTGGCCTGTACGCTCCCAGGGCCAGGCTGGATCCTTGCGACAGGGACGCTAGGGCACACAAAGTTGAAAACAGTAACTATCTGGCCCTTTACAGAAACAGTTTGCCAACTCTTGGTCTGTATTAGATTCAGGGGAACGGTTATCTCTGGTAAGGGAAGGAGAGGAATGGGAGGGAGGGATGTACAGTAGGGGAGTCAGTGGTAACATTTTATCTTTTAACCTACTGATGAGTTGTATACAATTACTTATATTTTCAACATCTAAAATATTTGATAATATTGGAAGAGGTAAAACACCACCCCTTTCCCAAACCCTGTAATAGGTACCATTATTGCCTCTAATTACAGATGAGAAAGCGAGGCTGGGAGCTGGCACAGACAGTAAATGCTGGAAGGGGAGTCAACTCAGGGCCGTGGGTCCTGCAGCCTGCGAAGCATTAGCTTGAGCTGCCCACCAGGGCCGCCCGCTGGGGACAAGAGACTCAGTACAGAGCTGCTCTGGAGTGAACATTTGTCCCCAGGCGACAGTGTTTTCTGGTCTCCCACTCCCATTACTGGTATAGCTCATTTTACTGAGCTTCACAGGGGTGGCATTTTTACAAACTTAAGGCAAGACGCTCCAGCAGCAAAAAGAGTATATGACTCACTTGCTTGTGACACTCGCTTTATTGCGGTGGTCTGGATCCAACCCCGCCATGTCTCCGAGGTGTGCCTGTAGCAGCATCTCCCGAAGGTGAGAGGAGGCAGACGGACAGGGCACCATTCGCGACATCACCTGTGACCGCAGGGCCTGGACAGTAAGCATGTCCAATAATCGAAAGAGCTTTCTGTTTCTGTGAGTCGTCCTCACAGAGTCAATCAGGAGCCCTGGGAAAGCAAGGCGGTCATGACGCCCACACGGCAGAGACAGTCAGGAAAAGTCTGAGAGGCTGGTCAGTTCTCTAGCATCCGCAGGGGGCAGGGGACGCTGAGATCTGCTGCCACGCTCCTGCGGCCCCCCGCTGAGCGATCCTGGGCAAGTCCCGCCTTCTGTCCCCGGCCCCAGGAGCTGCATCTGTAAAGTGGGGCACCAGTTAGTTCCCGCACGGAGGCCCTTGTGAATCGGAGGGAGCGAGTCCACGCGCGGCGGGCGCTCAGCGCTGTTTCTGGACCATGCGGAGAGCGTCCTGCCCGCGCCTCCTGTGCGGTGCCCTTTCTCTTCTTGCTGTTCCTCGGAGACCCGGCTATCTTTGACATAGCTCTCACGGTCACTAATACTGGCTGAGTCCCAGTGTAACTGAGGAAACTGAGTCTGGGCGAGCAGCGGCGCTCTGCACAGTGTGCGGGCCCACGGGAAGGGGGAAGGCTGGGAAGCCTGGATCCGGCCCCAGGTTCAGCACCGGAACCTGCCTGCTTTTCCTCTGCGAACATCAGAAACCCAGAGTGTCCCAACAGGGCAGGAAACCAGTGCCAAGCGGCAGCAGCAGGACAATTACTGAAGGAGGCCGTGGTGTCCTTTCACGTGGCGCGTGGCATTCTTCTTTTCTGAGTGGGGTGTGACTTCTCCTTCCGTGGTGAGGGACTTGCAACAAAGATGGGCAGGGAGAGGCACTGGAATGAAGGGTTGACGGTGGGGGCGGGGGAATTGGGGACAGGATTGGCTTGGTTCCAAGGCTGACAGGCCAGACCAGGGTGCTGACAAAGGCCCCGGGGGGGGGGCTGAGCAGGGATGTACCCGCTGTGCTCAAGGGGTCCAGGAGTTCTCTGGTAGTCAGCGGTGAGTGGAGCAGGGAGCAGAGGCTGCGGTTTCTCCAAAAGGGTTTGACTTCAGCCCTGGCCGGGTGGCTCAGTTGGTTGGAACATCATCCTGTACATCAAAAGGTTTCAGGTTTGGTTCCCGGTCAGGGCACATAGCTAGGTTGTGGGTTTGATCCCCAGTTGGGGCACATATGGAAAGCAACTGATCAATGCTTTTCTCTCACATCAATGTTTCTCTCTCTCTTTCTCCCTTCCTCTCTCTCTCAAATTAATAAAAACGTATCCTTGTGTGAGGATAAAAAAAAGGGCTTGACTTTAGACTTCAGGTGGGCATCTTGGCCAGGATTTGTGGGCAAGCCTCTCTGGGTTGTAAGTGGCAGAAACTGAGCTCAAACAAGTAATAAACAAAAAAGCGACATTATTGGCTCATGGAACTGGAAAGTGCAGAGGAACATGGGATGCAGGTATGGCTAGATCTGGGGGGCTCGCCAGGTTGTCAGGATTCTCTCTCACTCTCCATCTCTCAGATATTTCCCTGAGGCAGGCAGCCCCAAACTCACAAGCTATCAGCTAAGAAGGAAAGATACAACCTTTCTGCATGATGCCATCACACTAGGGGAGGGGCTGGCTGACTGGGCCCAGGTCGCTGGCCCCTCCCTGTGAGGAGAGAGACATCTCCCATGCAGTGCAGGACAGTCTGAGCCTCAGGCTCTTTCTGTCACCTCACCATGCAAATGAGGATGATTTTGATGAGCACATTCCCTCTTAATTTGCCTCTGATCGTCGGCACACGCTAGAAAACATAAACGTGTGCCATATTTAAAGCTGCGTTTAAAGGGGGAAACAGGCAGAATCTGTAAAACTGGACACTTAGAGCAAGGAAACATACTGTGTCCTGTGTGAAGCCCACTTAAGCTACCTCACAGCCACCCCGGGGGCCTCCTTGTCCCCCTTTCTCGTTTAGGCCGAGTGGGGAATGAGTTCTAACTTCAGATTCGCTTGTGAGTGTAAACCAAGTACATCAAGGCTGTGCCCTCAGGGAGCTAGAAAATGCATGTTTTCCCTAGAGCCCTAACCCAAGATCCACGGGGACAGATGGGCTCTCTGGGCCCTGGAGAGGGACCCAACTTCACTGGGTGATGCGAAGGGGCAGCTCCAGAAAAAGCTCTGGCCATCCTGTAATAAAGCCCCTCTCTTCTTTCCTCCCCTTCAACAGGGGACAGAGCTGCTCCTTGGCATGCACACGAACGGTACTAAATTTGGGTTCGGGAACTGGCTCTCGGAGGTTTATAGTACGGAATAGAGTCTAGACATGTGGCTCCTTTGCCGGCTGCCCCATTCTCAAGTCCCAGGATCAGCAGGCATGTGCACCGTGTTCTGGAAAAACGTCTTGCAGAGTCTTTGCAGAGTCTTTGCAGGGTCGTGCTTTGCGGCCGTTGGGAAGTGTTTCTGTGCCCGCGTGCTGCTGGCAGCCTTCCCCCGACGGTGGCATGTTTACCTCGAGCCCCCGTGGAGTGAGGGAGAAGTGTTTCCTTCCACAGGGCGGCCTTCCGCGCCGCCTGCACGGTGGTTAACGCAGCTCTTCCCCTTCCCAGAAGGTGGTCAGTGAAGTGCCAGCTCCTTACACGGTGGCTGAGGGGACTCTTCATGCTCAGTCCTCCCATCCTCCTTCCAGCCCCCAGTGTCTTTTCCTTTTGTCTCTGCCCTTGAAAATCCTTCCCATCTTGTACGTCTGACTTGCTCTATAAACTGAACTTCAGAAGCATGTCTAACTGTCCTGCCTGACTCTGAGTTCTCCATGTTGTTCTCTGGGTGCTCCTCCTGTGTGTTCTTACTACTGTGCTGAGCTGTGGGTGGGTGGGGGCAGGGCTCACGGCTGCTTCTTCCTCTGCCTCCCCCGCTCTAGGAGTTGGGCCCATAGTAGGAGTTGAAGAACTATTTGTTGACTAAGATTTAAAAAAATACAACAGGACTCTTTATTCAGATGAAGTCTTAAGTGGAAACTAAAACATATAAAAAGATAAAGCAGAATTGCTCTGGTGGACTGAGGAGCCGGGGCCCACCTGCCTGCCCCTCTCCCTACCTTGTTACCAACCCCACCCGAGACCCCTGCCCACCCCAGCCCAGAGCAGCCCCAAGGAAGGCTTGGGGACTGGCCCTTAGTGGTGCTCACCACTGTCTGCCCACTTGCTCGATTGCTGTCACTAGTCATGGCACATGGCTCGAGTCATTGGCATGGGTTTCCCGGGGAGCCCTTTTGCTTCGTGGAGTCCCTCATTGTGACGGGGTGTCCTCCTTGCCTGCAAGTCACTCTAGACCAGGGGTTGGCATGGTTTTCCTGTAAAGGGCCAGATAGCAAATCTTCGGTCTCTTGGGCTGCATGGCCTCTGTCATGAGTCTGCAGCTCTGCAGTTGTCTGGGAAACGGCCATACACAAAGTGTAAACGGATGAGCGAGCCTGTGTTCCAGTAAAGCCTGACCTACAGAACCAGGTGGCAAACTGGGTTTGGCCCATGAGACATAGTTTTCTGACCCCTGGGCCAGACCAAGGATTTAGTTGGCTTCAGGGAAGGCCCTTTCTGATGACCAGAAGAAGGCAAGTAATAAGTCAAGGTGACTTTGGAGGTGTCACCACCACTGGCTGTCAGTGCTATAGCTTTGGCTTGTGTTTTCTCCTTTAATGCTCAGAAAGGCAAAGGAGGGCCATCTCCCCTCCTTTAGAGGGCCGGCCACTCTCTGCTGTCCCCACAAGCCACGTTTTTGCATCTCCTGAGTTTCTGTTATCAGTTAGATGCTTCCAATCTAAGGAAGGATGCCATGATACCATCACTTCGGATAATGGGAGATTATTGGAAGGACACACAGGGAAGTGAAGAAGAACAGAAAACCTTCTGAATGGTCACAGAGCGGGCCTCACCGAGAACAGGAACATCACTCATGGCCATGTGAGATTTGACAGGAGGGTGTGGGACCTACTGAACGAAATCTTGCATTCCATAATCAAACTTCCTGCCTTCAAATTCCAGCTCTGCTATTTACCCGCTGTGTCACCTCCCTAGCCTCAGTTTCCCCATCTGTGAAACAGTGATAACAATAGCACCGACCCAATAGGGTCCTTGTGAAAATCCAGGGAGACCACCTGTGCAAGGTTCTAACGATGCCAGTCAGAAAGTCGTGCTCCATGAGTAGGGTTGCTGTCAGCAGTGACTCCATGAACAATATTGTTATTATACTTGCTACTGAGAGGGGTTCTACCCCACAGACAGAGGCATCCATTGCTGTCCGCGCCAGGGTTGGGTAGTTGGAGCAATTCGGTTTTGCTGCATCTACTACTACTTGCCAACCATGGCTCCCGTTTCACAGCCGGGAGATGTGCTGGCCCTGCCAGATGTTATCTAGCATTGGGCAGTCCTACTGAGCAGTTTTCACACCAGTCCCTATGGCCAGGAAACCCGTGACGGAGTGCCTGCAGAGCCTGGGCAGGAAGGCATCTTGCAGAGCTGGTCTAATAGCTCTGCGGAGCCTGTTACTTACCAGGACCCTACCTGGGTTCCACGATGGCCGTGTGCTCTGCAGCGAGGGCCCTGTCTCCATGTCACACCGAAGCATCCCTCCCTGCTTCCACGGCTTCCGTTCCACTCTGTGTCTCACCTGTTCCTAGCCTAGTGCAAAAGTGGACTTCATTGGAACCTAGAGGTGTTGGGTCCAGAGCAAATACTTCAGAGAGAGACCCTCATAGCAACGTCTCTGGACTGAGGAGATGGGGACAGAGGGGTAACTTTGACACATTTCCTCGGGAGCCCCAATTCTCCTGAATATCCTTCCCCAAGATGGCCCCTCCCTCACTGAAATGGGAATTGTGGGTAAAAGGGGCGCTTGGCACAGGTTTAGGGCTCTGCTGCTTCTCTGAAAATTCCCCTAGTGAACGAGCAGGGAGGGGGCAGCCGTCTCAGAGTTTTCTGGACTGGCTTCTTGGAGACCGATTTGGAGATGCCTCTAGAAAATTTGCTCTTTAGCTCTCGGTAGATTTGAGGTAGGCTGTTAGTTGAAGCTTCAAAATCTCCTTTCTTTTGTTCCTTCAGCAAAGTCCCAGCCTCTTGACCTTTGGGTTCCAGGGCTGAGCCCAGCTCTGGATTGATCTACCCCACTGGGGCCAAATGCCTGACTTGTTAGCCATGCTGAATGGCTTTATTTGTTTTCGGTGTGCATTTTTATCATTTTTGTTCATGTGTCTGGAGGCTTTCCTTAGAAAATGATGGATGCGTTTTCATAAATCAAAAAATAAATGAGAAAGAATATAAAGGCGAGAAATAGACCCAAGCCTGGAATTTACCACTCGAGGTAGGAAGGAGCTGCTAGCTATTTCCCAGCGAGGACGCACTTTTTGATTTTATAAGGTCAGATCCTGACTTATTTCACAGAGCACAGTTTTCAGAGCATTTCCTAAAAATAATGGTCACAGTCGTGGTAATGGTAATTCCAACTGTGCCTGGATGGGCTGAGGGCTTTACATACATAGACACATTGACCCTCACAACAGTCCAGGAGCTAGATTCCGTTATCTTCATTATGCAGATGAGCAAAGAGAGGTTCAAGTGGTTGTGTTATTTAACCAAGGTCTCACGGTTGGTAAGGAGTGGAACTAAAATGCAGGTTTCCCTGATGCAAACCTCTTGCTCTTGACTGCTACACTGAACTCTTTTTTAGTACTTGATGGAGGTGCTGAAGGGTTGTGGGTTGTGGTTTCTCCTGTCAGCTCTCTGGAGAGTAGGTGGCTGGGAGAGATATGGCAACTCCCAGTCGAGAGGAACTCATGGAGGAATCGGGTCTCATGGGCTCTGTTCACAGAGTGTCCCTGAGCCAGAGCACCAGCCTTGCTGGTGGCACATTGGGACAGCTCCCACAACTGTTTGCCCATGATGCCTTGGACAGTGTCACTGTCCTCACCAGCAGAAATACTCCCCCTTCCTGTTTCATCACCCTTGAGCCAAGGCTCCCTCTCCCTCAGGGTGTCCTCTAGGACCTAGCCACAGGGTGGGGGTCTGATACAAGCCAGAAGGCTCTGGTGAGTGCACATGCTTCCTGTGTTAGTCATGGGTCCTCTGGTTGTAAATAACACACTTACCACTGGAACAGCCTAAGAAGAAAGGAGGTGTGGGATGATTTTGGGTTCATGTGTCCAGACAGAAAATGGTTTTTGTTCTTCTTGAGGATGGGTCCTGATTTGCCTGCTCAGTCCCAGGACAATCCCAGGACCAGTCGGAGGGATGGGGAAACTGACCGGCCCAATCCTGGTCAGGAGCTCACTTCTCTGGCAGGAAGATGGGCTGCTGGAACCATGGAATAAAAGTGGAGGCGGAAGTCCGGCTGGTGTGGCTCAGTAGACTGAGCATCGTCCCATGGACTGAGAGGTCCCGGTTCAATTCCCGGTCAAGGCACATGCCTGGGTTGCAGGCTCGATCCCCAGTGGGGGGCGTGCAGGAGGCAACCGATTGATGTATCTTTCTCACATCGATGTTTCTATCTCTCTCTCCCTTCCTTTCTCTCTAAAAATCAATAAAAACATATTTTAAAAAAGTGGGGGTGAAAGAGGCCCACAAAAAAAGGAGTTGCTTCTTTTTAACACACAATTTGGTAAACGTCCAGGATTTTTTCTATTGCTTTTCTTCTCTTCCATGCTCCCTTCTTTGTCTGGGCCGCAGTGTGTCTGGCCCAAGTCAAAGCTGTGAAATAAATCTCGGGTAACCTTCTGAATAATCCCACCTCTTGTTCTTTCTCTGCCCAGAACAATTCTGGGGGCCCCATCCCACTTGGCTGTCTTCTGTGGTAGGGGTCTGTGTTCTATCTTAGAGCTTCTGAGGTCAGATTCCGTCCTTTGCTCAGGCTTGGAGCTCTCGAGTGGTGTCTCCAGGAACTGTGCAGGGGGTTTACGCCCATAGAGTTTCTAAGTGGCCAAGTTTGGAATTTTCCATTCAGCAGATCTCTACTTCTGTGAACAGCCAGCCGATAGGACCAGAATCTTGTCCTGATTCTGTGTTCTTTTTCTGATTTTTGAACATTAACAACATTTGTAGTTTTGCAAAAGATTCTGTTACAATTTTATGAGTATGTGTAAATAGACTAATTAGCTAATCCTTTCTCTTGCTTCATCTGTGTGGCATCACCTGGCCCAGGAGCATGCCACCCCTCTGAACCCCAGGCAAAGAGAAGGCAAACAACCACCTTGACGGAACTTGGAATGCGAGATTTCAAGACCCTGCCCTGGAGCTCTGGCAAGGAAACCCACTCCTTCTTGATGGGGAGGGATAAAGGTTTGGGACTTTCTAAGCACAATATTTTAAAAAGCAACTTAGAAAACAAACATCCGGGAACTACCAGGCACCTTTATAATACATGATTCTCTGTCTGCTTCCTCTGGTGACTCTTGCACAGTGGTCTCTCAGCTGCTCCGCTCCTCCTAGAAGCGGTTCCGAGCTCTGGCGAAATCCCCTCTTGGACTGTTCCAACTTGTTTTCATGGTTGGTCTTGTCTCTAAGGCTGTCATAAGCTCTCTGAGGACAGGAGGCCTATCTACTCTTTCTTTTGCTGGGCACATGGTAAGCGCTTGATAACTCTTTCTTGGGGGAGGAATTGTACTTGCAATTGTGTGTGTGTGTGTGTGTGTGTGTTTTGGGGTAGGGGTCAGAGAGTGTTGGTTCCTAGGGCTGCCATAACAAAACACCACAGACTAGGCTTAAACAACAGGCGTTTATTTTTTCCAGTTCTGCTGGAAGTCCAAGATTAGGGTTCTACCAGGGTTGCTTTCTGATAAGGCCACTCTTTCTGGCTTGTAGATGGCCACTTTCCCTCTGTATCCTCACATAACCTCTTCTCTGTGAGGCGTGGGGAGAGAGAGATCTCTGGTGTCTCTTCTTCTTTTTATAAGGAACCTGGTCCTGTTGGATTAGGGGCCCAGCCTTACGACCTCATTTAACCTTAATCACCTCCCTAAAGGCCCTATCTCCAAAAAGTCACATTGGGAGTTAGGGCTTCGACGGATGCCAATTCAGGGTATAACAGGGTGGTAACTACAAGTAAGTCCTCTGATCGCTGCCTTTCCGATCTGTTGGGAACAGCTACATTACGTGTATACAGGCTTTCACTGGGGGGGAGGTGCTGTTCCCTAACTGTGCAGAGTTCCAACTGGCCCTCTCCGGTCACTGCCGTCACTACAAGCTCGGAAATGTGCACTGGATGTGACTGCTTTCCGTCACAGTCATGTAGTATTTACATGGGACAGAGCTGAGGCCGAATCACTCTGGCTGTTATTCAAAGCCTTCCTACCAGTAACCTCCTGAAGTGACAGGTCAGTCACATGCCCGACGGGATGTTCTGGCTTCTCTAAAGCCCAGTTGCAGCCTGGGTGGATTCTCTGTTCATTTGAAATATGTCTGCATGAGCTGTAGGTCGATGTCACGTGGGAGAGCGTCCAGGGAGAGCAGGTGAGTCAGAGGGAGGAGGAGAGACCGCTGCCCGGCGCCTGCTTTCTTCTGATGCGTCTCAGTGGGTTTACGGGATTTGATGTGGCCACAGGAAAACATGCCCCAGCAAAAGCAAAATGTCAGTGCTGGGAGGCCTTTCCGTTGGAGAGGGTGAAACTCGGTGGTCACTGCGTGTTCCCCTTAAACCAGGCAGGGGAAAGGGAAGTATATGCGAGCCTCTGATAATTCTCTTCTCTTTCTTCCTCTGGCTTTTGTTCTTCAATAAATCACTCAGGACAATCTGCTTCTCTTTAGTGGTGTGTTTTCCTAGGGTTCAGCCTTTGTTTGAAATTCTAGAACAACAGAGTTGCAGTAAATATGGTCAACCTACGTGTAATTATGCTGGTATGTCAACTTTGCCCCTCAGAGTCGGGTCTCCTTTGGTTAACCAGAGGCCCCCCCTGACTCAGAAATGAGACCTCCTGCAGGACCCTGTGGAGGGCCGACCTCGAGCCCTGCATCTGAAGGGGGTAAGCGAGCCCATAATTATGTTCACTGTTTAGGTCGGAGTACAGGAGGGTTTACATTAAAGACCTCAGCTGGTACACACAGTGCGCCTATGGAAAAAATGAAACGGCCCCCGCCTCCTGCTCTTCGGTCCCAGTGCTGCCTGGCCAAGGGCTTGGGGCTTCACAGACGCCTTCCGCGACTCCTCTTTTTGACCACTCCTGATTAAAAGCTTGGATTCCCCTAGTTCCAAGAGGCATCTGCAAACTGAATCAGGAGCCGGTTTTGGAGTATCACAAAATTTAGGTCTTGGGAAGGACCTGGAGATGGTCTAAGCTGATATATCTCAAACCTTGATCTTCAGACAAATCACCTGGAGATCTGGTTAAAAGTGCAGAGTTGAGTGTGGCAGTTCTGGGATGGGGCTGGGAAGTTTGAATTTCTAAAAAGCTCCTTGGGAATGCCCTGGTCAAGTCCCTGGTCATTGGATTACACTTGGAGTGGCCAGATTCTAAGCTAAGCCTTTCATTTTACAGAGGATAAAAGACAGGCCCAGAGATCTGAAAAGGCCTTTGGGGCAGAGTCGAGACTTGAGCCTTCTTCTTGTCCACGGTGTGGTCACAGCCCTGCATGGGTGCTGCTGGCAGGGATGGCGTGTGTGTTAGCACAGAATACCCTTCTGTGACCACTCCTGGAACCCTGGAGCAGAGGGCTCTTTCCCAGATGCTCTGGGGTAGACATGAATCCCTAGAACTCTTGACACGAGCCTGCAAGCCTCAGCGCCGGAGGTCTAGATGGGAATGGATCACTATGGGCTCCTTTCCAGAGTCTTCAAAGGGGCATGGGAAGGGAAGGCACTTCTGAGCATGCGGTCTGTTGAGGGACCTGTGTGTCACCTAACCCCAGGCTGCTGTGGGAAATATCGGGCAGAGCAAATAGGATTTGGAGGAGAGGATATGTGGCCTCATGGTAGAAGGGAAAGAGTGATTTTAGTAGAATCAAGAGGATTTGAGGCTCTGTTTCTGTCTATACCACCATGAGGCCTTGGGCAAAGCAGTAAACTTCTCCAGACCCCACCAGTAAAATGGGCGCCGTGTGTTACCTGCCTGAACCCAGAGACTAAGCAATGCACTCTTTTGAAGTTTATTTTGACCCTAAAATTGAAATTGTAGATCTTATCTTATCTATCCATCTCTCATCTTTTTCTACCTTTATCTTTGTCAAGTTACTTTGGTATGCAGTATGCATGGCTGTGTAGTAAGAATTAATCTTACCTAAAGAGAGCTCTGGCCTTTGCCCTCAGCTACTGGGTGGTGATCTAGCCCCTGGAATGTCTTGCCTGATAGGAATGTGTTTGTCTTAGGGCTTTAGCCACTAGAAAGTCTAACAGTGTCATCTATGGTGGTGCTGTGGGCACACCATATCAGCTCTAACCTCCAGAGGAACTAGAGACTAAAGGTATTGCTGAAGCTCCAGGGAGGGTTGGAGGCTAAAGGTCACCGATGTGGGCAGTATGTGATTGGGCCCTAATAAACGCTGTGGACACTACAGGCTTGGGTGAGCTTCTCTAGGTGGCAATGCTCTATTGTCACACATTGTGACCAGGAGGATAAAATACCAGCCATGACTTCCTGGGGAGAGGAAAACCACAAGCTTTTCATCGAGACCCTTCCTGGACTCTGCTGGATGCATCTCTTCCCTCAGCTGATATAAATTTGTATTATTTCACTGTATTAAAACGGCAATAGTCAGTATAGCATTTTCCTGAGTTCCTTCTGTGAGTCATTCTAGTGACTTATTGAATTTGAGGGTGTTTGTGGGGGACTCCCATATTTGCAGCCAGACAGCCTGAAGTGAGGGTGGTTCTGAATACACACGGCCTTGCAGCTGGTACCTTATGGGACTCTTCCCTCCACCTTTGTAGTTGGCTGAACTCTGAATAACAGCAACATGCCAACTTAGCACATAATCTGGAAAAGACAAAGAAATCAATCAATCAACTCCTTGAACCAAAGCCTGCCTAGTGTAGAGTAAACCAACGACCCTAGGATTTTAGTTAATTCGTCCTTATAGCTTCCATACTTTTCTGTTTGGTAAGTTCACTCATGGAGGTATGTGCTATGCTGTAAAGAACTAGGGGAGAGAATAGAGGTGACATTGGTTTTGGAAAACTTCCACCTCTGTTAACGATTCTTTCTCTTCCTTTTGTCACCTCCAGGCATAGCCAGGCCTCTCCAGGGGCTATGCTTTTTCTCATTTCTCTTCTTTTCTGCTAACATGTTACTTGATAACTAAGAAGTTAACTGATAAGGGTTCAAGACATTGTCCAAGAAGATTTCTAATTTGATATGAGCCAAAAGAATATAACTAGAGTGATAAGATATGGCGATGATAAACTCTATCGATAAACAGTGAAACTTAAAGACACACACACAAAACAAAACATTCTCATCCCCAAACCCTGAAATCAAATCCTGGAGTAGAACTACTTCAGAGGAAGTTCTAACTGGCATTCCAGGGTCCACAGGTTACAGCAGAATCCCGAATCACAGCTCTGATGCGGACTAGCAGGTCGCTTGACCTCTCTGTGCTTCAGTTCTTATCTGTATTGTGGGGATAATAATAGTATTTACCTCATGAGGTTTCTGAGAGGAATAAATGGCCTAATAATATAAAGAATCATTCTATTTTGGTGGCCAGTGGTGTTTCAATGAAAAAACAAACAAACAAATAAAGACACCATACTAGGGTAGTTCAGTCTTTTGATCATGATGTACTTGAATTGCACAAGTTGACCACTGGCTTCTTGGAGTCAAAATTTTAAACAGTGGGCTGAGAGTCAAGCAGAACAGATTAAACATTTGGAAAACAATGTCCTTTTGTGATTCATCAAATCTGATTAGCAGTTGGAATGTGCATGGCATAGATCTTGTTTAGTTAAATACAGTTGACCCTTATACAACATCAGGGTTAAGAGAACCAACACCCAGCCCCTTCTCTGTGCACTTGAAAATTTACATATAACTATTGACTATCCCAAAATGTAACTACTAATAGCTTATTGAAGCCTTACCAATAACATAGTTAACATATTTTTTGTTATATAGTGAATTTTTACAATAAAGTAAGCTAGAGAAAAACTATTTTTAAGAAAATCATAAGGAAGAGAAAATACAGTATAGCACTATACATATTTATTGAAAAACAATCTGTGTATAAGTGAACCTATTCAGTCCAAACCTGTGTTGTTCAATGGACCAACTGTAATGGGAATGGACGTTCTCTTGCATTCGGCAGTGATATATTGAGGTCCTAGAGAGGAAGAGTTACCAGGTGGATGGCGTAGGTCCAGATTTCCCCAACCTTCTCTTTGACCTTGACCTTCAACTGCTGAAACTTGAACTAGAACACATTTGAAAGAGCATAGTGAAGAGGGTTTGGGATCAAACATCAAGTCAGCTATGGGACTGGATTAATGACGACTTTTGTGAGGCTCAGTGTGTTCACCTCTAAAATGATCATGACGGAACCTCCTCACAGTGCTGTTAGGAGGACTAAATGAGATGGTGCATTGGAAATGTTTGGAAATAATTAAGGATAATGCAAATGTTTATTATTGTTTTATCCTTGAAATGTATTGATGCATGTCATTGCTCCTAGAAGGAGGCACAGCCGGGTTCAGTTCAGTGTGTTGCCCAAGATGAGTGAGAAGGAGGATGTGAGGTGCCTTAGGGCTACAACTGAGCTGAGCTAAGCAATCACCTCCCACACTTTTTCAGCATGTGGGTCTAAGTGTGTGCTGCTTAGGCACAGACTTAATCTGTGGGTTGTTTTGTCTGCTTGGTTGAACTGTAAGGGTCTGTGCATGTGTTGGATTAGGTTCCATTTCGCGTCCAATTGCTGATTAATTTTGTGACTCAGTGAAGTCATGTAGGTCTGGTGTCTTCATGACATGGGTGGCCTTGGCTCTGTCTATCTCAAAGGGAATTTGGAAAATAAAGACAACTAAAGGATTGAAAGTATAAGCACTCCTGGGAGACACATACATGGTGGAGGCAGGAGGGCATTGGAATTAAGTGCACAGACTCCTGGGTCAGAGGCCTGTGTCTGAATCACAGCTCTGACACTGACTACCAGGTCACTTGACTTCTCAGTGCCTCAGTTTTTTCACCTGTAAGTGGGGGATAACAATAGTAAATTGGGGTTATTGTGATAATTAGATACTTAATAATGTAAAGAGCTCCAAACAGTGTCTGGCCCAGGTGGATGTTCTGCAAGTGTTGACTGCTGTAGAGTAGGGCCCGTCCTTGATGTCCCCTTTGAAGGTCAGATTCCTGCAGGAGAGATCAGGACAGGGGTGTCTGGAACCCTTTGGTTCTTATTTTTCTGTGGTACTGCCCCATAAGTCACTGGTAAGGGGACAGTTGACCAAGTGCTCTGCCAACCTTTGTAAAAAGGTGAAGAAAAACATGTTTAAGGATAATTTATAAATATCAACCCTTTCCTATCTTCCTAGAACTTTAAAAGATTTGTATTTATATAAACCTGGGGAGAAAGTTTAATGGCTGAATTAATGCGTACAATGATTTGTTCAGTGGTAGCTGAACCATCACAATCAAAATGTCTTCTCATGTCCCAGAACTGAAGGACAGGGTCATGCTATGAGGTCGATCAGTTAGTTCCACCCTCTGTTCACCAAGCCTGTCTTCCCACACCCTGAAAGGGATTCTACCTGTTCTCTGAATGTTCTTCCAAGTTCAGTGCAGGCAAGCAACTTCCCATTTCATAGACCAGGAACCTGAGACCCAGAGGTACATCTATTGACCATCTTTACCAGGAGTACTGATAATGGTTGTGTCACTTTGAGACTAGTTGGGTCAATTTTGGAAACATCTTGCTGTATAAAAATTCTATTTGAAGGAACTTTGGAGGTTTTATAGGAAACATGCTGGTCCGTGTCTGGTTTAGGAAGGGTCAGTTGTTATTCATTACAATTGTTTGCAGGAAAATTCACTCATTACAACACTTCTGACACAGCAACACCTCAAAAATACCAATGAAGGACCGAATGAAAATACCAATGTTGAACTGAAAACTGTCCAAATACCTGGGGTCCCAGCTGTGTGCAGAGCGGGGCTTGCTCTTAGGAGGACTAAGCATCCTTGATGAGCCTAGAAGAGAAGAAAACAGAAGCAGGTGAGCAGGATCACCAGGGGCTCTGGGTCCACGTGCACAGAGGGCTGCTCGTGGGGCAGGACCCTGGGCATGTGCCCTGGGAGGTTTGCTTCTTGTGCAGCAATGAGGTTTCCAAGAAGGCTGTGCATTGCTCTACCCACCTCCTAGAATTGCTTTCATTATGGTTCATTAAAAAAAAAGAGAGTTTTGTTTTGTTTTGTTTGTTTTTTTTCTTTCCAAACACACATGAAATTTGTCCAATGTAATTCAATGCTCTGGGCCAGAGGGGAAGGTAAATGTCATCCTAGTCATTTCTTATTGGCAAGTGTAGTTGAGGTCTGGTGTGTGTCACTGTCCAGGGTATGACATAGCATAACATTCTTGGAAATTGTGGGAACATTAGGTATGAGCCTTGGCATTTTGGATCCAGGAGCTGCGCTAAGATATGGGCTGTGGCATACTCATATCTGTTTATTCAACAAGTTTTATTTTCTCCCATTTACTCCTCATTCATTTTAGAAAAGAATGTTCTGGAACATCTGAGGGTCTTGTGGTATATGCTGTGGTAGGATGCCCAGCTCCCTCCTTTGAGACCAAGAGCATTGGCTGCTGATGATTCACAGCTGTACTTTCTCTGGAACTAGCCCTGGAAGAAGGAAGCTGCCTTGTCCATTCTTGCTCCCTCTCCCCGGGCACCTTGCATCCAATTATTACTTGAGTTGAGAATAGGAAAACCTGGCTCTTTTGCTTTACCTGGGGCAATTCAGACAGGCATCCCAATCCCAGAGATTTTTATGGGATTGGTCAAAGCCTTTGTTACACCTGTGCATTTCTGCTTTCCCCCATCTCTTACGGATGTTGTTCCCAAGAGTGCTCCCGAATTTGCTCTACGCCCAAATCTCGTCACAGAGTTTGTTTCCAGGAACCTGATCTGAGGTAGGTCCCTCGCAACCATGATTAGGGATAAGTGGTGGCAGAGGTCTCTGACCCTTTCTATCTTTTCAAAGAAGTTTCCTAGTCATTTTTTTCCCCTACCACAATATTTTATTTCCTTCCGCAATCAGAAGGCAGGGGCTTCTGAACCTGTCTAGGTCAGTTTTCATGCATAGATATGGCAAATCTGGAAGGACACCGACTGAGCTGTTAGCCGTTATTATAGGAGAGAAACAAAGAGTAAATTTCTATTTCAACGGTATATACTTCAATATTGTCTAAGTATTAAAATAAAAATACATTGATGTATCACCTGTATAATTATGTTATTTCTTACTTATTAGTTTTCTTTAGCTTCTGAGGGTGAGTATCTCCCCAGCCCATGTGTTCACCATCCCCACGGTCTCCCTTCCTTCCTTCCTTTCCACCTCCCTCTCATCACGGGTCCTCTGAGTGTGCGGTAGAGGGGACGCGGTGGAGTGAGAAGCGGAAAGGGGGGATGACTCCCAGCCACAGGGTCAGCTTCCTCTACCTACTTATTGAGATGAGTCAAAGCAGAGCAAGCTGTGTACTGTCCACCGGGTCTCTGTTCAGAGTGTTAGCTCTGGAATTTTTACCAAAAGAGTTCCCCTTCCTTCCTCTGGAATTCCTCATTAAAGTGAGCACTGTGATAGGGCTCTGTCCCTCCACTCCCTTCATGGGGTCAAAGGCCATGTCTAGTCCCTGGTCTGCTGATGAGGGATGGTTAAGAGGAGGGACTTGGGGAAGCTGCCCTTTTCCCTGAAAATGTCCTTTAGTGTTGAGGGCTATGTTATCCACAATGCGAGGTGTCAAAGAGTGGTCCCTTTCCATTGGACACATTGTTTCCACTTTGGGGAGGAGGGAGAAAGGTGAGTCCTCAGACTCCCTTGTTCCTCTCCCCTACATGAGCCACAGTATTCTGTCTCTCTGTCTCAGGGAGCGCTGAGCACAGGATGTCAGAGGACCAGCAGGCTGCAGAAACTGAGCCTGTGCAAATAACATCAGCTCAACAGTAATCCCCCAAATGAAAGCCCAGATCCTATACCTTATTGTTCTAAGAGAAGTTAGCTCCACTTCCTTGCCTCAGTTTACTCGTGTGGCACATTGAAGTTGCCAAACAGAGGCTGAGCGATGGGAGTGGATGTTTGCAAAGTGGGCAAATCCTTATTACCTGTGTGGCCACCCTCCCAGTGCTGTTTGGGGCGTAAGCAGGTTAATGCACGTGGCTGTATAAAGTGGAATATATGTAAATATAATAGTCATCAATAAAAAATATGGCTTATTTCATTTAAATAAGCTCTTCAAATAATGTCTTCCTGGAGGTCAAATGCTACAGTGCAGCATTACCATGATAGATAGATGTGGATAAAAAGAGGCTACTTTGTTCCAGGGCTCTGTTTCCAAATATGTTCTGAGGGACCCTAAGCACAAAAGACGGTGTTTTGAAAAAAGGCTACGTACATGTATGTGTGTGTGTGTGTTTATGTATTTATTTGTGTGATCAACATCTTTGGGAAACTGCGCACACATGGGGAAGAAGGGATGCTATAACAGTACATTCATATATAGAAGAAGAGAATAAATTATACAATTGCTAAAATGCTGACAAATTCCACAAACATGACAAAATCTAGAAAACTAATGTCATATTTTATTCATTCATTACTTGCCATACTTCTGTGATAGTTTTTCTTTCATACTTAATGGCTACACATTCTTTGTTCATCTCTTCCTATGACAATATTGTAGTATTTTCTAGAGAGAATAGATAAACTTGTCTTTCTCTAACATGGTTGAGGGAAATTTCCCTTTTATTATTGATAAAAGAAAATGTTCTATTGATAAAAGAAAATTATTGATGAAGAAAATGTTTGCTCTGCCACTTGTTATTGGTAATGTCATATAGATGTTTAGGCTGTTGACAAATCTGGGACAACCTGTATCAGGTTTCCTTCGTAGGTGAGCTGTGAGATTTCAGGATGTTTCAAGTTTTCTGGTATAGTGACGTATCTCACCTACTCTTTACATTGATGACCCTCATTAATCTCCTAAGGTCTTGGAAGAGCCCCATCTATCTAATGAGGGGCCCTGACATTTAATCTTTATCCACTTCAAGGTAAATTTGCCTCTGTATAAGACCCCTCCTCCCACCCCCAAGTATTTATTTGGAAAAAATGTCAAACCCAAGGAAAAGTTGAAAGACTAGCACAATAAACACTTGTATACCACTTACTACGATTCACTAGTTAACATTTTGCTACATTTGCCTTTCCTCTCTCTTTCTCAATCTCTACCTCTCTACCTTCCCCATTAAACACACACGTGTGCACACACACTTCAGACTATATCTTCTGGGAACAAGGACATGTTCCTGTATAAATGCAATACTATTGCCGTGCTCAATGAATATAACTTAGATGATAATATTATCTAATATACACTCCATATCACACTCACATTTCCCCTATTGTCATCAAAGGTGCTTTGTAACCTTTTCCTGCCCTCCCCTCCCCTCCCCTCCCCTCCCCTCCCCTCCCCTCCCCTCCCCTCCCCTCCCCTCCCCTCCCCTCCCCTCTGCTCTCATCTTTCTTTTCCTCTCCTTTCCTCCCTCCCTTTCTCTCTCTTTCTCTCAGCTCCTTTATCTTTTTGTCATGTGCCTATTAATTTTGCATGCTTCCTCACTTTCTGGATCAAGATATTCCATGATCACATTGTACTTTTAGCCTCAGACCTAGAATCAGCCATTTCTCCCAAGGAATCCTGGCTCAAGGGACCCCGTTGAAAAAGAAAATACCTATTAACATCTGGTGGAACTTAGGACATTGACCACCATCCTTTCCAATCTGGATCTTGTGCCGTCTCTCCTTCTTTGTGAGTCAAGCCCTTGGGTTGGTACTTAAGTACCAGGAAAGCCACAGATGCCTGTAACACGGGGAGACTTTTCACCAGGTGTTAGACAGATGCAATTTGCTCCACACCTGCACACCCCATAACCTTGTCTTATCTATTTCCCCTGTGATTGGGGGAGTGAGATGAGGGGAGAGAAGACCAGAGAGACAGTCTATAGCAAAGGGAGATTTCTGGAAGTTTTCCATATCCACACACTCCCCCTCCATTCATAATGGCTAAGCCATTGTTGAAGGTCCTACCCAGGGTCATCTCTTACAGCTTCTGTATCAGGCATTTAGATAGCTGGGGAGTCAGTCTTTGTCTGTGTCTTGGGTTGTGGGAACTCAAGAAGAATAACCCAAAGCTTTGCCAGTGCCCTCAGCTATGAGTTTGGATATTTTCCAGAAAGAGCATAACGTTCCTCCCTACAACCCCGGGAGGGCAGCTTTGGAGACCCGAGATCACAGCCTGAGCTAAGGAGAGCCAGCGAGCTTGGGCCCTGAAAGGGGCGACTGAGAGTGACAACCAGGGTGCCTTATGTGGACTTGCTTCCCTGGAGTCATTAATGTTTTTTTTTTGAGAACTGTCCTTGAACGAGCTCCTAGACTGGAGCTGAATCTGCAAGGTTGGTGCTACCCAGAAACTGGAGGGCCAAAGGAGCTGGCTGAGGAGTTGAAGAACCCTGGGGATGCCACCCCAGGTATGAACTGGAGTGCCCCAGGAGAGGGCCTAGGGTGGCACTGATGGGGTGGAACTGGAGGTGACCTCTGCTGAGAGCTGCCAGGTGTGGGGACAGAATAGGAGAAGCCACTCCCAGCTCTGCCACAGGTAGGAGGACCCTGCTAGGAAGTCCTTTCACTGGAAGCAGAATTTCCTCTCTTTTTCTTGCCCAAGCAAGTGGCTAAGGAAGGAAGTTGGAAAACCAGCTAACCTTTCTTCAATGTGAATTCCTCACCAGTAAGCCAGGGGACTAGATGAGATGACTAGTTTTCATACCTTTTCCCCCACGTGTTAGCAAAATAAAGCCTTCTGTGGAAGCCCAATTAGGTAGACACGCAGCTGCTGTACTTGAAGAGGAAGTTGGGGCCCCAAAGCCTCCCCAGAAGCCCCAGGCCTCACCTTCCTCCACCCCTCAGTGGCCCCTGAAGGGAGCTCTGGTTTTCACACACATATTCCATTTGGAATAAAAACAAAAACAAAAACCAACAACAGAGGTATAAAATATTTTCCTCATTTTAAACGTGCAAATGCAGGCAGAAAATGGATAATTTGGAATCCTGCATGGAAGGCATTTGGAGTGCTGGTAGGGGAGGCCCAGGAAGTGTTTAGATAGCTGAGGATGAGAGCTGGTGGTGAAGCACCCAGAATCATCAGGACTGTTGGCTCTGACCAGGGCTAAGTGAACCAGATACACTCAAGTCCTGTGGCTGATGGTCTTGGCTATAAGAAGGCAAGGGAGCTACAGGGTTCAAGTTTGAATGCACCCAAAGTGCCTTCTAAAGTCGTCATCTTTTCTGTTCTGCTTGCCACAGGTCTGCGTTACACTGTGTAGAATGGCCATAGGCTTCCTAGAAAATATGAGCAATCCTGGTCATTTTGAGAAACTCTGTGTTATCCAACTCTTGTCTGAGAAGAGGGTCCATTCATTCTATTTTTGCACAAGATCCACAAGGGTTAGAACCTTATGCTTCCAGAAGGTTTTAATTTTCAAAGAACACCCCATGATCTCATTTGATTCTCAGAATAATTCAGAAAAATAAGGAGGGGAGGCACTAGGCTCATTTTTCAGATGGGCAACCAGAAGCCTAAGAGATGGTGAGCGACTTCCTCATGGACACATAGCTGGCACCTGGCGAAGCTGGGACTGGCTTTTCTAATCTTGCTAAGCCAGCCCCAAGTGCCCGGCTCTGTCTAGCTGGTGGGTCACATGCAGGTGTCTAGAAAAGAGTTTTGTTGCTGTGGCTTCTGTGGGGAGGGTTACCCATAGACCTCATTAAAGGTGGGATTAGGACCCCTTAGCAACTCCACCAAGTGCCTGCTCCTGGCTCCATCCAGTTGTAACTTCTTTCCTCTAGTGCCCTGGGCAGCAGGAGGTGGCAAGTGTGCAGACCTGAGTACCACTCCGAACTACTGCTAACTGGTTATGTGCCCTGGGCACTTCTCTGAGCCCCACAGAATGTCGGACTGCCTCATTGTTTCTTTAAGTGCTGTGCTTGTCCAGCTGTGACAGGTCGTGGTGTGTGTGTGTGTGTGTGTGTGTTCCTGGGTGACTTCCTGTCCCACTGCACCAGAGTCTCTGGGGCTGGGTCACAGGCTCTTCAGATGATTTGGTGACCATCACTAGACTAAAGAGTCCCCAGGTGTCTCCCCAACTCAGTGCCTGCTTTCAGCAGTAACCCGCTACATTGACCCTGGGAGGGCTGAGGTTTCTGGAGGGAGGCAGTGGCACTTGATTTAAGAAGTTGTTTCAGACAAAAACTTTCAAAATCTTGAGAGTCTAAGGGGGAAGTAGCTGAGCAGGTGGTATAGGCCTGTGTGCGGTGTGAGAAGACATCAGATGTGCTGGTCAGAAACTGATGTCAACTCTGCTCATGCCAAGCAAAAGCGTGAGAACTGTCTTGCCCTTTTTTTTTTTTTTTTATCCTCACCTGAGGACATTTTTGCATTTATCTTCAGATAGAGCGGGAGGGAGAGAGGGGGAAGAGAGAGAGAGAAACATCGATGTGAGAGAGACACATCGACTGGTTGCCAGGGCCGGGGACAAACCGCAACCGAGGTACGTGCCCTTAGCGGGAACCGAACCTGGGACTCTCTGGTCTGTGGGCTGACACTTTAACCGCTGAGCCAAACTGGCCAGGGCTGCCTCTTTTTTAAAATCCTCCCCGAGGATATTTTCCCATTTGTTTTCAGACAGAGTGGGAGGGAGAGATAGAGAGAAACATCGCTGTGAGAGAGACGCATCACTTGGTTGCCTCCCGCACGACCCTGGGGTAGGAGATTGAACCTGCAACCCAGGCATGTGCCCTTGACGAGGAATTGAACCCGAGACCCGTTGGTCCGAGGGCTGACGCTCTAACCGCTAAGCCAAACCAGTCAGGGCTGCCTAGCCTTCTTAACTGAGGTGCTGTCTAGAACTTGTACCCGAAGGAAAAGCTAAATTCTTCCCTCCACTTCCCTGGGAAGAGCACGGCTGAAACAACTGACTGTGTTGACCAAAGAAATGAGACCAGAAGCACTGAGATGAGGAAGAAGGCCAGCAAAAGAGTCACATTTTAAACTATGTGCAATACTTATTATAATTGTTTTGTGCGCTCCTATGGTGTGTTAAAAGATTTCACACTTTATAAGGTCTGGCTTCCAAACTGAATATGATATTGTTTTGTACTCAGGTCGCATATAAAAGTAGTTGTAACAACTTAAGGAGTGAGTCTTAGGAGTAGACTCACGGACCAGCGTTAGATAGTTTATGCTTATGAACTTGAATTTGGATATTTTAATACACTGGGGTTGATAAAGTCATCAAAAGTGTCATGGCAAGAAGCCAAATCCTAAAGGGAGGCCGTTGTCTTAAAAATGATTAGCATTTATAGCTTACATGGAAGCATAAGTTTTACTGACCCAAAACTACAGAAAAGGTGATATGGAAATTATGTACGATTTAATATAAAGTACAAAGAGGGTAGCCAAGTGACTGGGATATCTTGCTGGATAAGCATATGGCAATCCAAAGTCTTCACGTATAATTTAGAAATGTATTTATTGTTTGCCTAATGCCTGCAGTTTATCACCAGCTGCCCATGAGATGAGTTTTAGGTGCACTTTCTGTGGGGTCTAGAAGGCTGCAGTTTGGGAGTGGACTGTGGTCAGGAAGTGGGCATAATCCACTAGAACAAAGAGAGGTACCATTACAAACGAGGAAATGGACCGGCCCCTGCCAGTGTTCTGACGTGTTTATTCTCATTCTTCTCTATTCTTCAAAGATCATGCACAGTGGATCTAAGGCCAAGCTACAAGTTATTTCAGTATCCTGGGATCTTATTTAACAAGCCAAGGAGACTCGGGTTTATTTTAAATTGCTAGGCTCATTATTCCCAGCCCTTTATCTCTCCTCTGTGGCTATTCTAGTGTCCACCCGTGAGCAGCGTCACCACAGCTGACAACCCAAGAGCCAGCCAGATGGACCCCAGCATCTGTGGTTAAGCAGACTTTTGACATTCCAGCCGTCAGTTTCAGCTGCTGGAGCTTCTTCCCATCCAGTGGTTATACTGAAATGAACTGTTCAGGTGAAATGAAACTATCCAGAAAGAGGCCTGTGCATCTGAGTCAATGGAAAAGTCTGCAGAAGGAACAGCTCTGAGATGTGTGTTAGCGAGGGAAGTGGGGTCTGCTCGTCCCTCCAGGGTCACTATTTCCATGTGGAACATCTTAATGTGGGTTTAATAAAGTTAGAATAGTGTGTATATTACCGTTCTTTATTTCAAAATTATAGCTACTTAAAAAACAATAGTTCTTAAAAAGTGGCTGGGTTTCTCATTTATTTTGTTTAATTATAAAAGACACATACATCTGACCGGTGTGGCTCACTGGTTGAGCATCGACCCCCCAAGAGGTCGCCGGTTTGATTCCCAGTCAGGGCACATGCCCAGGTTGTGGGCCCAGTCCCCAGTGGGGGGCATGCAGGAGGCGGCCAATAGATGTTTTCTCTCATCGATGTTTTTATCTCTCTCTCACATCCTCTCTCTCTAAAATCAATAAAGGAAAAAAAAAGACACATAGCATTACTGATCATTTGAGTAGTAAAGACGAGGGAAATTAATCACGCATAATCCCGAACAATTATTCTCTTTGTTTTTCCCTCCAGTCCTTTTTGATAAGCATGCTTTCATCTGGCTGGAACCACAGTGCGGCGCCACGTCCGGCCCCTTTCCCACGCAGCCTTTCACTTGCGTTTTCCCATGTTGCTACATGGTCTTCACCTCCTAACGGCTGCATGATGGCCCCTTGGAGTGGATCGTAATTTACTTGACCATTTACCTGTTGTTGTTGTTTTGATTGCTTTCCATTTCCCACTGTTATAAAGTGTGTTGTGATGGGCATCTTTGTGCATATTGTTTTCTCATGGTTGTGTTATTTGCTGCATTTAAAAAAAAAAGTCTCCTTCAGGAACAAGGATATTTACTCAACAGTGGGAATTACACGAGAAGCTAATGGGAAGATGGGACATTATTGAACAATTTGTTCAGTCTCCACTATTCCCTAAATGGAGGGAAGGTGCAGCATTAAGGTATTAGCCCAATCCTAGGTGTTCAGACACCCTAAAAGTACCTCTGACTCATTCAGAGGTCTTGGGGTGTTGTTAGGACTTCTGTTCTTAGCGACATGACTATGTACTTTGGTGCTGGTCATCATTGCTTCATTACAATTTCAATGCCATATGCAGATACCTAAGAGGCTATGTGCAAGGATGAAAAAAAAATCAGCATTTCCTTTGGTCAGCATCCTTCAGAAGAATATCAGTGATATCGTATTTGTCTGAACTTCACCTAAAGGTGTGGGTTTTGTGGTTGTAATGGCAATGCCGTTCTTGTCATGTTCAATGTCAGTAATATGGCCCTTAGTGAGTGTCCAAATGAAAGCTGTGATCCCCTGCTTAATACGAGCTTGTAATTACAGTGACATTCTCTATTTTTTTTTCAGGATTGTGAAGCTTTTATTTAATGAAACCTGCTTGAGACTAACTAGACCACTTTCTTGTCTCTCTTTCTACCTGTTTTCTTGACTGAACTTTGCTCCCTCAGTATGAATGTGAAAGGGTGACTTTTGGGAAGCAGGGAACCGGGGTTCACAATAGTGGGTCTTTGTGAGCTCACAGCAGAGAAGAAAAATAAGCATTGCATTTTTTAAATGGGGGAAAAATCAGGAAAAAAGGCATGCATAAAGGATTTATCCTTTCCATGAAAACATTGATTAATGAAATCTAGTATGAACGAGGTGTCATGCCCTTTAAATATTAGATTTCATTACTTAGTGGATGGCAGGCTTCTGAAAGGAGATATTCTGCCTCTGCCGGCTCTTCTCGGACACAGGTGTTTCATGCCCTTGCAGCGATCAAGATGCAAATGCCTTGGGTAACCGAATCACTGGACAGGGTGAAACATTGTGCTGGACAGATGTGTTGTCAGGAAAGGGCTTTTGCTGATAAGAGGGACAGCTGCCCTCAGGATGGGTGGTGGTGGGGGCAGGGGGAGTCAAGCAAGAGGAAAGGAAGTATGCAAGGGAAAGTGACCCAACCACATGAAGCCAGCCTCTTGAGCCCCCAGCTGGGAAACTCCACCAGCTTGCTAGCTCTTCCGGTTCTAGCAGAGCTGGCCAGACATCTGGCCTCTGTTCTAATTAAAGTGGTCAACCAATTTGGTGGCTGCAGTGAAGCAAACAGTAGTGAAATCTTGATGGCTCTGTAGGGTCATAACAAGGCCCTACATAATTCTTCAAGACTGCGGCTTTGCCAAGTTATATCCATTTCCTAAGGTCTATTCAATTCAATTCCACTTAGATTTATGGCGTGCCAGTTATGTAGAAAGCCCAGACTCCGGCCCTCAGGAAGCCCCTTTCTACTGGGGAAGGGAGACAAAGGGACAGTTGACTATGGAATAAAAAGGAATGAATTAAAGACCATGATAGGGGCACACAGAGTTCTATAGTGTAGCAAAGGGAATGATGCATTTTTATTGAGAGAGTCTGGGAAGGCTTTCTGGAGGAGATGGCATTTCCTCTGAACTTGGCATTTGAAAGTCAGGTTCCAGGCAAACATTCTGGAGGATTGCCGTGAGCAGAGAAACACGTTTCCTAAATGGAATTTCCCACTTGGAGTTCTCTGCCGAGACCAGAGTGAGACAAGACACTCATTCTACTGCAGACGCATTTCCCACATTTCATGGGTGACCACTCAGGCCCTGTGACCGCTGAGACTAGGACTCAGACAGGAACAAGCCAGGAGCCTGGCTTTTCACCGACTTGAATTGTTGGAGAAGGATCAGTTTGGCCCCTCAATACCTGGCTTATGTTTATGCCCCAAACGGTGCATATGGTAACGTGTTACTATCAGGAACAATTAAGCCCAATCTACCCAAGTTATCTCCTGCTAGGTAGTTAACCTGCGCTTGGCTCTGCGGCTCTGGCGGCAGGCAGAGGGAGAGCTGCCCGTCTCCACGTGGATGAGCCAGTTGGAGCTTATTTGTTAACCATTTTCTTTCCCTTCAGTGGCCCCTCTGACATTCCTCCTCCATTCCCCTCTGAGTGCCCAACAATTATTGGCTGGCAAGATCGTGCCAGGGTTCCGAACAAAACTCTGGTCTGATATGTGTTACTGAACGCAAAATGATCTGCTATGTATATTTCATAAGAAAATGTGTTTTGTTTATAGCTCTATAGTCAGCCCTCCCTTTGCCACTAATAAGCTCATGTCAGGGCTTTGAAGTAAGTTTGCCGTAATGGTAGCCTAAAGGACATATTTTGTAAAAATGAAAAATGAACATATTATTTATATATCAATAGTGTAAAAAGCATTGATCAATGCAAGCAGCCTGATGTTTTGCGTCTCTATTTCTCCTCCAACTCTCTTTCGCTTTCCTTCCCCCCACCCCCTCCGTCTTGCCCCAGGTGCCCGGGACACGCCTACCATTTAGAAAGAGAGTTCTAGCCTGTCCTGGTCACTTTGTGCTGGGATTTGGTATTTAATATGGAGCCTTCAACGGCTGAGCCTCCAAAATGACTCTCTGACAGCCAGCCATTAATTACCATCATCCGCGTCTAATTCATTCATCCCTCTCCCTCTCATGTAGAGGGACAGCTAGGGCTGAGGGCACTCAGGGAAATGTAGGCATGAGTCCATGTTCTTTATGCAGAGAGGGCTGCCGGAGACTTTGTTGGATGCAGGGGCTTTAATTGAATTGGCTTGCCAATAAAGCTGTTGTCATTCAGTAAGTGAATTTGTTGTACTACTCGAACCACAGCTGCTGCAGACAGCCCAGAATTTCCTGAAGGCAAGCCAGGACCCGGGCTTGCCTGGGTTCAGCCTTTTCGATTGATCCTGAAGGCTAGGCTGAGTGTCCTCCCGCAGGACTTAGTTTTGGCACCCATTGGAATGGCAATGAGTTGCAGATGCCGGCTGGAACTGAGCAGGTACCCGGTGAGCCAGAGGGGTGTGACCTTGGGGGATCTTGTAGGAAACAGGGAACCCATAAAATGTTAGAGGTGACAACTGGCTGGCAGAAAAGCCTTGCCCACCACAGTTGGGTGTTTTTCAGTCCCCAGACAGTGGCTGCCCTTGGCTCTGACATGCTAATCATAAGAGGATATCGTTTCCCATTGTAAAAAAGAAATCGAGACTATGACAGTTAATATATTTGTAGAGCCTAGTTTAAGAGGTCGAGTGGTATTGAGGAAATACTGCAGCATTCAAACTGGCATTTGTTACTGGGAGATCGTTGGGCCAGAAATGTTCTAGTTCTCCCCACAGTTTATAAAACATGGCAAGATTGGCAGGTTGTGTGATTTATGATGTCTTTAAAGTAACATCAAGATTAAGAAAAGTTTTTCAAGGGGCTGCAGGACCATTTTATTTGCTGCCTCCAAGCACATGCATGCGATGGACTCGAGTGAATGACAGCAGGACCGGCAGGCAGATCATGTTCTTTGGTGCCTTTACGGTTTATATAGATGGGAATTTCTCATGGAGCCCTTCTTTCAATGAATTTCTCTCCTTGTAATTTGGGATTCTCTGACCAGTGCCCAGGCCTTCTCAGGGAACCTACTCAAATTGTGGAGAGTTCCTAGGACAGAAGGATCTCTGGTCTGCTTCCCATTATTCAAGAGCAGTGGATTTTCTAGCCCTGTGCACCTGTTCTGCATGGGCTGCCTATCACTGGGCCAATTCCTTCTACATTCACCGGGATGTTACAGGGAAAACAAATGCCTCTGAGTCAGATTTAGTTTTCATTTGAAAACTGAAATTCTGACAACCCAGAAACTCTTTAAATTAAACCTACGTATTAGCCCTGTTCTTGACCTGACTCACAAGTGAGAATGTAAATTGATACATTACACACATGGCTCTGAGATTATAAGGAAAAAAGATTGTGGAGCATGGGTGAGAGAGAGATTCTCTGTCAACATGAATATATGGAATTAGAGAGGGTGAGGTGGAGTGTATATATGCTCGTGTGTGTGTGTGTGTGCGCGCGTGTGTGTATGTGACAGAGAGAGAGAGAGAGAGAGAGAGAGGGAGGGAGAGAGAGAGAGAGAGAGAGAGAGAGAGAGACTGGGGTGATGGGGAGGAAGAGAAGGAGGGAGGGAGGGAGGGAGAGACTGATTTACGTCAGTGTCTGACTTTGGGGTGAAATAGAGAAAAATGATGCTCCTAACTCTAATAAGTAAATCTGTTGACCATAACTCTCCTTAGGTATAATCATGCCTTTGTAGGCTCTTCCCACAAATTAAATCATGACAGAATATGTGACCATGAAAATATAATTATTGTTTTGTTTCAAGAAGGTGGATTGAACTGAAAATCAAATTTAAGGTCCATCTTCTGAAGCTTTAGGCTTCTACTAATTTCCCCCCCAAAACTGATTAATTTTAAAGCCATAGCCAAATTTGTTATGTGAGTTGAAAGTGAGGTCTCTTTTCCTCCTTTCAAATGAGAAGTTTGTCTGTCCAAGCCACAGATGTTCTGAAACAGTAAGAAAAAACCAAACCAAATTAAAGTTATTCCTCTGAATGGCATCAGCATGCCTCCCAAGTGAACGCTTTTGGTGGGTACTTGTCTCCATTCCCACCATCTGGCCTCTTCCTACACGCCCTGTTCTCTGTCTGCGGGGCTTTGTATTCTTCCTCCTGCTCCCTGCTCCGTCTCCTCCCTGATCTCCTTACTTCGTCCTGGTCTCATCCCCTTGTATACCAAATTACCTAAGACTATAATTAAAATTTTAAATGGTATGGTCTTTACACAGTTGATTTCCTTAACCTGCTTCCCAAAGTGATGATTCTTCCTTCCTTCGTGCTGGCGGGCTTGCACAGCTCTTGCCCAGTGAAGGTGCCACCATGGCCCTGGCGATGGGCTCCCTGTGCTCCTCTCCACCTGCCATCTAGGGTGGAAGACTGTGTTGAACTTTCTCAGGCAATAAATCCAGGGAAACCCGGCTGAGACTAACCCATAACATTACTCATTTGGGGTTTCTGCTTTTCATAGTGAGTGCCTTTCTGTACTTCTCTTTGCTATGTGGAATTAACATCTCCACGTGAACTGGAAATGCTGAGCTGATGACAGTCTCTGGAGCATTTTGCACCTTGCTCTGACACCTTCAGTGACTTCATCCGACGTGAGGTGTATTCAGGGATCAAGGAGTTCGGCTTAAATGTTTGACGATCTCAAGGTGTTCTCAGAGCCTGCTCCCAAACCAGCTTCTGATGGTCCCTGGGGGAGAAACCTTTTCACGTCCAGATGAACACAGCTTAGCGTGAAACCTGTGACAAGTCAGCGTAATACTTTAATCATTTTCTAGCAGTGGCTATGAAAATGATTCTGGAAAAAATATAATCAGTATCCCTTTTTGGTTTCCCCCTACTTTGGTAAGCATTGTTTTCACTTCTCGTTCCAAGATTTAGAATTCAGCTCTGGTTCCCGTGCTGCTTTTCTTCTCACACCAGGGTGGTGGTACACTGGGCCAACCTCGGAGCTGTAGGACAAGCACGGTGAATTTATTGGAGCATCTATTTTACTTAAGAATTCTTGAGAAAAAGTTAATGAATGAAAAGATTATTATTGCATTATAGTGTCAAATACAACATTTTGTATTAATTTGAAATAAAATCGGGACATTTCTGTTCAAAACTCTGTACTTCAGTCTCCGTGTCAGGGCCCCCAGAAGTGTGATGTCACTTTGTCTGCGTGAGGGGTGTTGCATGACCTTTGAGCCAATTACCCTACTGAGGTTCTTATCAGAGAAAGACTGACTTTCTGACAATGAATCTTAGTATCTTTGGTGCGTGTATTGTATGTATAACACCAAATTCACTCCCCCTCATAATGATGCTAAATATCAGCATCAATAATGCAAGTGTAGGAAGGGCGAAGGCTTTGGTCAGACTGATCTCTGGGTGGTGTATGAAAGTGTCTGGATGTGCATATGGTCAACCCAGAGTCATTTGGGGACTTGTCATTTGTGTGTGGATTAGTTCAGCATATGTTCCAAATTCCCACGTATCTGGTTTTGGGGGTTTCTTCACCCGTGAGGTGAGCTGTGATGAGATGGAGAGCTATTTAAGCGGGACCCCGAGGGAGACACGCAGGGTGGGCGCTCTCGGCCAGTGCCTCCTGTCCATTCCGCAGGGCTTTGGCTCCACGCCCTGATCGGAACTCCTGTTCCTGCTGGATCTGCTGCACCAGGTCACAGGGGCTCCTTTAGCCCTTCTGGTCGAAGGTCTGGCCCAAATGCACTCTAGTGACCCCCTTGGGCCTCTAAACCCGCACTCTGAGCTTAGTCTTTCAAGTTTTGCTTTTTGAAATGAGAACAAGCGCAGGTCCTCCAGGAGGAGCTGGCAAGGAGGAAACTTCTCTTCGAGGCTAGAGTAGAGTTGGTCTGAGATGTGCACCTTTGCCAGCCCACAAGGTAACGGCTCTGGGCTCGTGCTGCCCCTCAGCGGCATGGGGGTCGATAACGTTGGAGGGAGCCCCAGATCCAGGCACTCCCACGTCTTCACCCTCCTGTCCTCACAGGGGGAAGCCTGGCAGTGAGACAAGGGGAGGACTCAGGGCGGCCAGGCAGGTGGTGTAGAGCCGGGTGTGGAGGGAGGCTCCTGGAAGAGCGATCGGGTTTCTCCTGCCGGTTGGAGTGTGGGACGGACGTTCTTAGGTGTGGGCAAAGAGCTCCACGGTGGAGGAAGATGCATTGTTGTCTCAAGGTGGCATTGCACTGTGTGCCCTTCCCTGGACCAGCGCCGGGGCTGACGTCTGCCCCAGTCCACGGAGGGAAGGGTTTGCTGAGCAGATGAACAGTGTGGACAAGATTGCCGGAGAACAAACTGTGTTCTAGCACTTTCCTAGCACTGCTTACATGCCATGGTAATGTGTTCATGGCAAGTGATTATTATCTAGTTAGTGAATTTACTTGAAAGGAATAAAACAGCCTTAATTCTCCTCTGGTTCAGACATCTCCCGAACTCCTCTGAGGGGGCAGGACCGGAGCGCTCCCCTGGATTTTTGGCGGTGGGGGTGCACGCGAGGACTTTTCTTCATAAGAAAAATAAATGACAACATTCTGTTTGGCGGCTTGAAGCCGCATGACTGAACACACAAAGGTGACAACTGTGATAGGCTTTTTTTAATGAGGGCAGAGATGTCAAGAGAAACCAGGCGTCGAGGAACAAAACAATACTCTGTCAGGTGAGCTGGACTCAAGACGTTTTTCTCTCTTGGAATAATGTCTTAAAAATAACCAAATTTTCCATTCAATAGAAAAATGTTCATACCTCCCTCCCCATCAATATGAATTGTTGTCACTGAGCCCAGGGCACGAGCAAGCCATATTGATTTGGGAAATTAAAATGGGAATGTTCAAGAATGTTTTTGAAGAATTATATGGGATTTTAGCCATCTGAATGGCGTTCTTTTTAGGGTCAGTGAGAGTATTCTTGCTAAAATGTAGCCCATTGCTTTAGAAATAGTTTCCTTAATGTCTTTCCTGTCACCCCTGCTGGCTCTGTGCAGGAAATGTAAACCAACATACAATATGTGTGTTTATTTTCATGTCCCATTTTATGGGAAATTGGATGGGATATTCCACTGAGGCTTCAGCTATGAACTGTTGACAATATGGGGAGAACAGGGCAGGCTGTTGTTGAAAGAGTTTGCAAGGGCAGAAGGGGCTTCTGTAACCTTGGAGAGCTATTGGGAAGAGCCAGGCCTGCCTGCAGGGGCGGGAGGGAGGCGTTCGGTAATGAAAGCAGCCGGTGAGTTGCTGAGCCATTAAACGGCCTGCTCAGCAGCCAGCCCCACTTGTCAGCCCAGTAGGTCCGTTGTGCCACACCTCATCTTGTGGGATGTTCTGTCTGATACTGTGTGGTCTTCCTGCCTCGGCTGGCCACAGGAAACTCAGGATACCAAACACCCAATCCAAAGCCCATAAGGGGCCATTAACCAGGCGGGGGGCCGCGTTACCTCCAGGATCCCTGCAGGACCGGGGAGGGAGGCTATGGGTTGTCATATCCTGGCCATGTGCAGGTGGTAGTTAAACAGAGCCTTTTCCTGGGATCCTACTGGAAAAGCAATTTTGAAGGTGTCCTGGTGACGTGGGGCCTGAGCAGGGTGTGTGTGTCTGTGTGTTTCCTGTAGAAGGTTTGAAATCTCAGCGCTAGGCCCATCTGTAAGACAGCAGTAGGTGTCGGTGGGAATGCAGGTTCTTCCTGCAGAAGAAAGGAGTCAGTATGCTTGCATTTTAAGCTCATAAACAGTTGCAGCCTGAGCCGTCACTGCAAGGTGCTAAGGGCTGCTGTTCGCCAGTGAGAGTTCCAAGCTGTGGACCGAAATACTGTGTAACCTTCCAGTTTGATTAGGGTTTTGTGTTGTGGGTCTAAACAAGAAAACTGAGGAGTGTCAAATTAATTTTGTAGTCTTGGTCACTTTTTAATTCCAGTTGGCCATCCCAGCCTAGATTTGTGCAAATACGGATTCCAGGAAATCGTTGAAGTACTAAACGTGGTAAATAAATGTGTTTATTTTACAAATGGATTCAAGATGAGACACCCAGCACTTCTCCAGGGCATTTCTGTCCCTGCCTGTTCACTTTAGCAGCTTGACCAAATGAATTCCTTTCCCTTAGTATAATATTTAAATGGACTTCTGGCATCCGATGCATTGCCTGCTGCTCCAATTCCCCAAGCAAGTCATTTAAATAGATTTTGACTATCTTGCATCTACTATGAAAGCCAATCTATTAAAAATCCTGGTCACTTCTCTCTCTAATTTTAGACGAGCCATGTGGAATTATTGGCATTTGAGAAAACTCATCTTATCGGAGCTGAAAGTTTTGGATTTAATTTTTAACAAAATTTCCCCTTTCCTAGCTAGAAGAACGAACAAAAAGACAAATAAGAAAATGCTGCCACGAGAGGTTAGCAAGCTGTCAATAAAGATCTCACTACTCAATAAAACTCCACTTTAGCTTTTTGGGAGAAGATTCCCACCTTCTCTTCTCTCAAGTCCCAATCTTCGTGCTACCCAACCCTTTCCGTGACCGATATAAAAAAAGGGAAAGAACCTTGACAGGTGCACTCTGCCCGCCGGGACTCTGCAATCTGATTCAGGAGATACGCTCTCCCCATTCAGAGGGTACCCTGTGTGCTTTGGGTTATTTGCGGAGCACAGGACGAGGGGTGCAAAGTGAAGAGGGTGAAGATCATTATGCACGGGTCAGGGACCAGGATGGAGGTCCGTTGGCCTGAAGGGATAGTGAGAAGTGGGTCTGTGAAGAGCAAGGGAGGTCATGCTGGCAACAGCACAAAGATGGCGAGTACAAGGGGCCCAGGGCCACAGGAGTAAGCAATGGACTGCAAGAGGTGGAGTTGAGGGCAGGGACTTGGCCGGTCTGACTCACCCCAGAAACAGAGGGGTCAGGCATGGGAGTAGGAGTCTGGGCTGGTGAAGGCGTGTGGGCTGGGCTGGGAGAGGCCTTGAGATCAGGCTGGGGAGGTGGGATTTTGTGTGGTGCCAGTGGGGTGGAGTTGTGCCAAGAAGTGTCGGAGACGAAGTGAAGCCCCACGTAGAGAGGCTCCTATTCTCGTGTTTTGGGGCCTTGGGTGGAGCACATGTTAAATCACAGTGTGAGTCACCAGAATGCTGGCTTCCTAGAGGCCAGAGGCCAAAGCTCTCCTCCGAGTGTGGGGAGGTAGAGAGGACCGGCGTCGGCTGGGAAGGCGTCTAGGAAGAGGAGGCTTTGGGAGGTGGCGGGAATAGCACTTAACAATCCTTAGACCTGTCTTCCACCAGCACTACCTCCTACCTTGGCAGTCAAGATGTACAAATAAAAATATACTGGCCGCCAAATTCACTTCCTGTTCCCTTTCTTCCTGTTCAAAATAGTAATTGATGCTTTTTTTCCCCCCCCAAACAGATGTTCTCAATTTTTCAGCACGTTGTGGGGTTGCTGATCATGTGAGGGGCAGCAGCTGGCAGTAACATCTTTTATTTTGTATTTTCTGGCTGTGGGCTGGAGTCGACTCGGGATTGGAAACGGGGAAGCCGTGGCTTGCGGGCCTGCACGCTGACACCTCACTCTGCCTCTCAGGTGGCAGTTGTCCTCGGGAGTCAGACCTGCAGCCTGTGGGCAAGTAGCTCCCGTCTTTGTATTACGTAAGTTATACCTGCTCGTGGCAAAAGGAAAAAAAAGGGAAAGTGTCCTTGGCTCTCATCTCTCTTTCCAGAGGAAACCACTGTTCATAGTTTGGTATTCATCTCTTATCTTTCCCCTTGCAGATAATGATATTGATAACAACTCACTTTTATTGGGGCCTCTATGAGCCAGACACTCTTCTCAGTGCGCTAAACACATGAACTCATTTAGTCCATAGCTCGGTCCTAGAGGGCAGGTATTTTGACTTTCTTCATTTAAAAGAGGAGGAAGCTAGTAGGTGAGGTCTGGGGAATCACGGGCTTCACATTCTTCCATGATTGATCAGTTGTGGGCACAGGTTAAACTAGATTCTTATTTATTGTACAATTCTTTGGGTGACAAGACTATGCGTCCATTAATTTTATGAGACCCATCCTTGTATATTTATATTATTAGCTGCTTGTTGATTAGGTTTTATTTTCCACTTCATCTCTTCGGTGGCGATGTGGCTGCCGCTTTTTGTTTTATAGCCCACATATGGGTGAAATCATATGGTTCTTGATTTTTAAACCATTAAAGAAATCAAAAGTAGAATAATATGAGATGTTAAAATTATATAAAACTCAAATTCCAATGTCTATAAATAAAGTTTTATCAGAACAACAACAAAAATTAAAAATAAAAGAGGAGGAAACTGAGGCACTGAGAAGTTAAGTAACTTGCTTGCAACCACACAGGTGTTATTAGGAGAGGAAGCCAGGACTGACCCCCATGCGGTCTGGGTCCTGCATCTGTGCTCTTAATTATGACCTTATGCTGCCGCCACAAATGTGCATAATACAATATGTTCAGGTCTTAAAAAATAAAATCATATTATACCTGTTGTTTCACAATTTGTTTTTTGTTTTTTTTGTAAACCAGAAAGATGTGGATACTTTTCCATGTCAGTAAATATAATTCCACTTCATTATTTAAAAAATCTGCATAGAATTATTTGATGATTCGCCTATCGCTGGCATTTATGCTTTTCCCAGATTTTTGTTATAAACAACAGTGCAGGAAACGTCCTACCAGCTCGAGCAGCAGCAGCTGCCATCGATCCCGAATAGTATGCTTACTGTGGGCAAGGTCCTGTTCTAAGTTTTCTCCATGTATGAACTCACTTAAACATGCATTTTTGTGTAAGTGAGCAAGTATTTCTACAGGTTAGGTGTCCGGAAGTGGGGTTGCTTGGTAAGAGGACAAATGCACTTAAAATTTTGATTGCAAATGCCAACTTTTCCTCCAAAGAGGGATGGGTATTTATTGTAAACTTTCAACTTAAGACTGTTAGGCATTGTTTGGAATGCACAGACCCATAAGATGGGGGTACTCCCAGAGGTCTCCAAGGGACAAGCTGGTACAAGTCACCAGGTGACTGACAGTCTTCATACAAGGCTGGAGGCAGAGCTAGGAGCACTGCAGGAGTGCAGAGAACTGAGGTCAGGAAGGGGCAGAAAGTACTGGGAGCGGCTTCTGAGAGGAGGTGGGCTGTATGAGGCTTGGGAGGATGGAAGAAGTTGGAAGGGATGGGTAGGGGCCGTCCTGGTGCAGAATGGAGAAGAACAAGGCGGGAGAGAGGGTGGTGTAGTTTAAAGACGAGCCAGGGAGCCGGTAGGACGGACTCTGGTTCTGACTGGAGCGCTGGTGTGTGTTAAGAAATGGCCAGCCAGCCTCCCTGTCCCCCCTTCCCCCAGAGGAGTTGGATTTGAGTAGAAACGGAAGCCCACCTGTCCGATGTCTGAGTTTTAAAAGTTAAATTCTCAACTCCGTGGCACACGGCACTGTGAGGCAGTGAATGATGTTTCAGATCAGCACTATTCAGAAAGGGAATGGGGCTTGAATGACCCGGTCGATTTGCTGTAACCACTTTGGTTTGTTTTTCTCTTCGGTCAATGCTGAAGCCCGCTGGTAGTGTAACTATCTGATGATTGCAGGAGCAAGGCGACCGTGGCCCAGAGAAGGCACGTGGGTGCCCTGGACACAGGGAGGTTGGAACCGCCATCTCTGACTTGAAGTTGATGTGTGGATATGGAGGTATTCCTCTTTCTCCCCCACCTTCCCCCTCCAGCCCCCAGAGGAAGAAACGCAGGTGCTTGCCTCCGACTTTCTGTTCTGCAAAGAGCACGGCCTCCCGTGCTTTTGTTTCACAAGCACAGCTAAGGTCCGATTTCAGCGCTACAATAAGGAAGCGAAGGCGATGCTAAGAATGCAAATAACTGAGCCATTTATAATTTGTACACTGTTACCAGGTAGGGGAATTCTATATTTAAATGTAACTAACCACTTTGAACGACACATGAAACTAAGCCATGTAAGACATGTTTGGTGACCTATTGCTGAAGCTGTAAAATCTGTGCCTGTCTAAACAGGAACATTCAAAAGTTTCTCATGGTGGTGCTAACATTTCCATGTTGCATCGCACAGACCATTCTGCATCATAAATTATGGATTTACAAGCATCACCAGGAATGTTACACGTGTGGAGGTGGCTGAATTCATGTCACTGTGAGACACTTTGCTTTCGCCAAGGTTTCCCCACCCTAGGCTGGGGCCCCTGTCGTGGGGGCCTGCAACTTTGCCTAATGAGCAAAAACACTGTTTTGGACTCAAGGGTTTTGAGGTCCACAAGCCACTCATCATGGGGAAAGGGAAATCAAGCATTAAAGTCATCCCCAGATTATTATTGACCAGAACGGTCTGGACATTTTAGGGTCTTTTTAATGTCTCAGGGGCCCCCGTCAGGTCCAGCGATGGGGCAGCATTTGCTCTTGTTGCTGCTGCTCCTCCACTCTGGCTGGACTTGCTCGGACCCTCTCGGGACAGGTGTGGAGCGCGCTCTCGTCTGGCTTTCCCCAGAGCTGCAGGGACTCCTCGGGAGAGGCGATGCTTGTGGACTGGGGCACGGCTTTTACTCAAGTTCCCACGTGCCCCAGGGTAAATCCCACGGTCCTAATTTTTTCATTGGGGAAGAACTGGGTGAAGAGAGACTTTGGGGGTGGCAAAGAAAGGAAAACACAGATAGCATGTATGTGTGTGTGTGTGTGTGTGTGTGTGTGTGTGTGTGTGACGACAGAAGGGAGCGGGAAGGTGGGACTTACAGGTTCTAGTCTGTGACACTGCACCTGGTCCATGGGGCAGTGTGGAACCTGTTAAAATGGGGTTCAAGGCTGACCCCAGGTCCTCACACCCTGTAGACAACTTACCTCCATGCACTCCTCTCCCCAGAGGACCTCCTGGGGTGCCGTGGCATGGGGCACACAGGCTCCCTGACAGGGAAACAAGCATTTCAAGGACAGTGTGGTTGGTTTCACTTTCCTTCAGTGGGAGGAACTTGACCAGCAAGTTGCTCTTGTGTGCCTCTTGTGTGTTCTGTTGGGCTAGGGCTGTGGAAGACACTAAAGAAATAGAACATTGGTCTTCTCTTGAAGATGTTCAGCCTTTGGTCATGACTGCAGACATACACACATTCTAAGGAGTGGCCTGGGACTCATCATGGGGGCCTTATGGGGTGAGGGGGTTGTAGTCAGGGAAGTCTTCATGGAAGAGGCAGCCCTGAGCTGCTTTTCAAAGGAGAGAGAACAGGCAGACAGACAGAGAGAGAGGTAGGAATAACTCAGTAGAGGGAGGAAGTGACACAAACCCTGATGTCTCTAGCCCTGTAGGGAACAGGGCTCCTAGTGATAGCTTTTTTTGGTTTGAGTTCAGACCTGACTCCCAATTTCAGCCTGAAGGCTGGTCGGCTGAACAAAGCTGTCACCTTGCTCTCTCCTCCCTGCCTCTTCTGCTCACGACATTTGTGATAAGTTTATAACCAACATCACTCCCCAGAGGCAGGCAAGCAGCCAGCCCTCGCCACTGGTGCGGAGAACCAAATCAACCAGCGGGGTTCCGCCAGAACAGGAAGCTGTGAAAAGTGTCTGCCTGGCTGTGTCCTCCGAGACACTTTCCCACCCTGTTCCCCGAGACGAGAGCCTTGGCATGGCACCTGCCTCACTGTGGATGTGCCGACAAGGCCACCGGAAGGCAGGAGACAGCCCTGGCTGGCTTTTCTGAGACTTGTTGGGTGGGTTGTCATTGAAGACTGCTCGACATCAGGCAGCTGTGTGCTCCAGGTGAGTGACTTCCTCTCTCTGGACTCAGTTTCTGAATCTGTAGACTGAGACGGTGGACCAGATGGCCCTGAAGGTCCCTTCCAGGTCAGCTTTCTTCTGTCCCTAAAGGCAGATGGAGACAGGTGGGGAGGGCAGTGAAGCAGAGAGGAATTGAGAGGAATTCCCCAGCAGAGGCTCTCGGGAACCACACAGTTCCCCATTCTGGTGCCACCTGGTCCGAGGGTGCGGGTGAGAAGGGTGCTGGCCTTGAAGGCTGCATGGATGGGTAGCCTGGCCTCAGGCTTCTTGGGGTCCATATCTGGAGGGAACTGTACCCCTGAGATGCTCACACACTATCCTGTGACGGCAGTAAGGGCCATGTCGTCGTGAACAGGGCCAGCAGGGCAGCAGACCCAGGCCCGGGGAAGTGCCTCTGGCACCTCCCATGGATTCCTGGGTGCAAACATGCCTTCATGCCCACAGCACATGTTGTCTGCAGAGCGGAGGCTGGAAGACCCTGACTGAGGTTGCGCTGATCCTGGAAGCAAACTCCTCTGACGAATGAGGCCTGGAGAGGACAGATGACTTGTCCAGAGTTGCACAGCCATTTGGGGACACAGCTGAAGTTACCTCTAATTCTGCTGACCCCCAGTTCATTATGCTTTCTCTTCCACCAAATTGGAAGGTGGCAGGAGGCTTGGTGTATCACAGATTGAAACTTGCACTGATCCCCCTGGGGTGCCAATCATCCTCTAAAAATGAGTCAGAGGAAGTGAGACTGCAGCGCCTCTCATCACACGTTGGAGCTCTAGGTGGGGCACGTGCTCTCCGCTCCAGGCCAGGCAGAGAAAGCTGTGGAAGGGCAGCCAACCAAGAAACATTTATTGAAGCATTTCTGTGTGCCTACCCTTGAGCTGGGTATAACTCAGCCTGAGGAGCTTTAAGTTATACACCTCACACAGCAATTTTACTGCAGCTGGCAAGGCAAATTCAACTCCCAAATGGACTGCAAAAACAACTCAATTCAAGCTCCTGTTTGTGTAATAAAATAGAACGACATATATTTATATTTGCATAAATAAAATCTAGAACAAAAAGGTAATAAAGGATGCAAAAAGGTAATAAAAGTGGTTAATTGAGCAGTCACATGACAGGAGTTGGGGTAAGATGTTGTCCTTTGCACATTTTAGTTACAAAAAACCATTTTGAACTGTGTGAATGTATTATTTTTGCAAAATATTTAATGTAAATAACAACAACAAAATCAATCAATCACAGACTGGATTGGGTGACTAGTAGCCAAAGCCATTTGGAAAAAGCAGAGTTCAGGGGGTCTCTTAGAGCCTTCTCAGGCTCCTGGAAGATTAGAACTGGAAGGGACTGGAGGTGCCATTTCCTCTGATTTCCCACTTAATGCTGGCATGTCTTATATAACCACCAAGACACGGACCTTCTGGTGTCCCTCACCCAACAATTCCTAAGCTCCATGACACGCACGCACAGTGCTGATCCTGGGATCATGATGCCCAAGGAGGTCAGTCTCCATCCTCAATGTACATTCTCTGAATATACCTTTCACTGAAATGCCAAGGAAATTATGAGTCCCAGGGCAAAAACAAGGTGCTCAGGGGCCTTGGAAGGAGAATAAAATTAGGGAAAGCAGCAGAGTTCAGTTAACACTTAAAGTGACTTTCAGAGGATGGGTTACATTTTGAGAATCATGTCATGTGGAGAGAAAGCGGGTAAAGACAGAGGTATGGGCATGTTCAGGGAGTTCTCCGGATGGGGTGGAGATTAGGCCAGGTGTGGTGGAATAGTGGGATGGAAACCTGGGTGGGGATCATGTTGTGAGCTATACTGAATGCCAGCCTTTTTTTCATTCCATAGAAAATGGGGAACCGATAAAGATTTCTGGACATGTGCTTGTGTTATTTTTCTTGAGATTCTCCAGTGGGTGAGCACTCTCCACTTTATTCAAGGACCTGGAAGCAGTAGGAATTGAACTGGGCCTTCAAGGACCAGTAGAATTTAGAAAGCATTCTAGGTGGAAGGAAGAACATAAATCCAGTATTGATGGGCACTGCTGAAGGACCTTGAACACCAGCAAGCATGTCAACGCTGTGCATTGGAAGGACACCTCTTGCTGTGCTATTTAGGACAGAATGGAGGGAGGACTGCCTGAGGCACGGTGACGGGTGGGGAGACCTTCTCTACAGCCCAAGGCACGATCCTGAAGGCCTGACTTAGGTGACGGTAATAGGAATGGAAAGAGGCGGACGCGCTGGAAAGACCCATTTCTCTCCCACCCCTCAGGTCCTCTTTGCTTGGATTTGCAAAAAAGGAAATGAAAATCATTTGCCAGTCCTGAGGGAAGAGACCATTCATTCTTAGCTCAACGCTCCCAAGTTCTCCGTTGACCAGATGTTTCCCTGGGTCATTTCTCCACTGTCTGTGTCACTGGCAGGGAATGGCAGTCATGGTCCCCCTGGCCCTGCTGTTCTTTGGCATTTGCGGCCATCTGGATTCCATTTGGATTGTGTTGATGGTGGGATAAACCTCTCCATCCTTGGGCATCTTTTGTCTGGCTAGAGGAGAAGATTCTCAGTGGAGGTGAGAGGTCACCAGTACACCTAGACTCAAACTTCTCACTTGACATGTAAGGAAATAGAGGCCCAGCGAGTTAAAGATCACTCTCAAATCACAGAGAGAAGTGAGGGTGCAGAAGCAGGACTAGGCCTTTTGACTCCAAGCCTGGACTTTTATTTAGTATAATTTAGAGTTTCTGTTCAATAATGCTAATATTTACTGAGCATATACTATGTGTCATGTATAAAGATTTGATACTATTATTTAATTCCTTCAGTGACCCTATATCATGATCTCTATCTCTTCATATCAGAAACTGAAAGCCAGAGAGAAGAAGTACTTTTCCCAAAGTTGCAAAGTCAGAATTTAAGTCCAGATCTGTCTGACTCCAAGTATCTATCCAAGTATAACCCCCTCCTTAAAAATTATTTGTTAAAAATAACTGGTGCCCTCAATATAAATTCTTTTAGCACTTAATGTTTGAGAAGATATAGTATAATCAGTAATGCCTTCAAGTGAATTTTTGTTTGAATAATCAGTGTCTACATACATTTTAGAAAATAAAAATTTGGAAAATAACAGTATGTGTCTTCATAAGACATGGCAGGAATGAGTTTCAGAACTCATCAGTTGGGTAGTGAAGGTGGTTGGTGAGGTGGGCGAAGGTGGTGGCTTGGGAAATACTGTAAGGTGAGCTTTTCAGATCTCTGATGTAACCAGACACACTAACCTGTGGGTACAAATAAAGTCACACATTTGATTGGCTCATTACTCCCACCTGTGTAACTCATGACTGAGGCCCCCCTGCATAATTTCCTACTCACACTAGGACTCCTGGGACACTCTGAGAGGCATCGTGTGTAAACAAGTTTACCAGCTGATGGACCCTGGATATTTGTCATGTGTCTTGCTCAGGTCCTCTGTGCGTCACTTGACTGCTGTACTGAGGGAGAGTGGGGGGAGGGGTAGCAGAAAATGCCTTAGTCTTCTTTGTTTGAGGCATTTGTTAGAGAGGGTCCCACAGAAGGGCTGCTTGAGCATGGAAGTGTTACAGAGTTTAGAGAAACATCTCTTTCTATTTTTAATTCAGTATCATTTATATCCAATAAAATGCACAGATCATTACTGTTCAGTTCAATGAATGTTGACATATATATATATATATATATATATATATATATATATATATATATATATAAACATTCCAGAAGTTTCTCTTGTATCCTTTTCAAGGTATTCCCTTATCTCCCCCAGAGGCAACCACCTTCTAATTTATCATCTTAGATAAATTTTAACTTAATTGAAATGGAATCATACAATATGTACTCTTTCGTATCTGCTTCTCCCACTTCAAAGAACATTTTCAAAATTCATTCATGTTGTTTTGTGTAGCAACAGTTCATTCTTTATATGATTGAGCTACATCCCAGTGCACGGATGGCCATGATTTGTTTTTCTACTCTCTTATAAATGAATATTTGTGTTGTTTCCAGTTTTTTATTATTATGAATAAAGCTGTCATTAACATTTCTGTACGAGTCTTTTTGTGGAAACACATTTTCATTTCTCTTGTATAAATACCTAATATTGAAATTGCTGGGTCATGGGGTAGATGCATATTTAACTTTATAAGAAACAGCCAAACAGTAAAGTGATTGTACCATGTTGTACTTGCACCAAGCAATATGTGAGCTTTTCCTAGCTCTACATTGTCTTTAACATTTGTTGTCAGTGGTTTTTATTTAAATCATGCTTGTAGGGGTGAAATGATGGTTTTAATTTGCACTTCAAGGTGATGTTGAGCATCTTTTCAAGTTTAATTGGACATATTTTGTGAGGGTTCTTTTTGTCTATTTAAAAAATGGGGCTGTTGGTTTTTAAATGTTTGATTTATAGGTATTCTTTATATGTGCAGGATACATGTCCTTTGTCAGATAATGGATTGTAAATATTTTTCCCCAGTCTGTGGATAGGCTATACCTTTTCTTTTATTTCTTTGTACCTTAGAATTCATTTAATAGCAATGTATGATACATATAAAACTATTTTTTTGACTATACATTTTCTTAATGGTGTCTTTTGATGCACAGAATCATTTTCATTTTGATAATGCTCCAGATGCTATGACTACCTAACAAACTAACCACTCCCCCATTTTTGTCTTAAAATAATGACATTTATTTTGCTTATGAATCTATACTTTTGGTAGATCTCAGTAGGAATAACTCATCTCTGCTCCCTTTGGTGCCAGCTGCGGTGGCTTAAAGACTGGGGGCTGGAATCATCTGAGGGCTTGTCACTCACATGTCTGGCCACTGATATTGTCATCTTAAACCTTGTATTGGGCGGTTAGCCGGAATATATACCATGACCTCTCCATGTGGCTGGATTCCGAGAGTGTGAGCAACTCAAGAAAAAAAGAGAGAGTCAGATGGGAGCTGTTTTCCTTTTCTGACCTAGCTGCAGAAGTCAGAGCATCACTTCTGTGTTAATCTAAGGGCTGGAGCAGTTACAAGCTCACCTGGTTCCAGAGGACAGTTAATTGGCTCCATTTCTTGGTTAGGGAGTGGCAAAGTTTTGGAAGAGCATGTGGGACTGAAAATATTGCTGTAGTCATTTTTTGGGAAAATATTTAGATGAATTCTAATATATCAGTTTATTCTTTATTTGCTAGATTGTTTAGGTCTAAAAGATCTTCGACTACCACAAAATTGCCAAGATATCTTCTATGTTTTCTTCCAGATGTTATATGGTTTTATCTTTTATATTTAGGCTTCTGACCCATCTTTCTTGAATTAATTGTTGTGTAAGAAATGAGGTGGATGTTGAGGTTCACTTTGCTTTTCATACATATATCCAGCTGATCTAGCACCATGTTAGAAAGACTTTACTTTTTAACAAAAATTGAAATCAATTGATCATACATGTATATTGATTTATGGATTCTCTACCTTGTTCTATTAATCTAGTTGTCTATTCTTATATCAATATCAAATTATAACTTTATGATAAGGCTTAGATCATATAGTATAAGACCCTCAAACCTTATTTTTTCCAAATGTTTTGGATATTCTATGACTAATTTTAGACTTAGCTTGTGAATTTCTCAAAAAGGCCTGCTGGAATTTTAATTGGAATTGCATTGAATCTGTAGTTCCATTTAGACAGAATGGACATCTAATAGTATGTGTCTTCTAATTCATAAGTATGGTATATGTTCCATTTATTTATGACTTTAATTTCTCTCTGAAAAAAATTTTTGTTCCTTGCACATTTTCCAATAGATTTATTTTTATATAGTCAATTTTTATGACATTGTAAATAAGATTTTAAGAATTATTTTCCAATTATTTATTGGTATTATATAGAAATTAAATTGCCTTTGATATATTGGCCTTGTTAAATTCATTTATTAGTTCTATTGCTTTGTAAATTCCATAGGATTTTCTACCTATTCAATCAAATTGTCTGCAAATAACAATTGTTTTACTTCTTTTTTTTTCTTTTTTCCATCTATTCTAATCTTTATGCATTGTATTTATTTTTCTTGCCTTAATGTACCAGCTAGGACTTCTAGTACAATACTGAATAGACGTGGTGAGATTAGATACAAGTATACTGTCAGTAGTAGATGTCTCGTAAATTACCTTTATTAGATTAAGGAAGTTCCCCTCTCTTCCTATTTTCCTAGTTTGCTGAGAGGTTTCTTGTTTTTGTTTTGTTTATTGTTTTTTTAATGAATGGGTGTTAAATCTTGTCAATTGCTTTTTCTATGTCAAATGAAATGGTTATGTAATTTTTTTCTCCTTTAAGTACTTTGAGCAATTTTCAAATGTTAAACCAATCTTGCATTCCTGGATCAGCTTCATTGAAATGATCTATTTATACACATATAAATTTGTTTTGCTAATATTTAGTTAAAGATTTTCATTTATGTTGATGAAGAATATTTGTTTGTATTGTTTTTCCTTGCAATGTCTTTTCAGGCTTTGACATCAGAATTATATAAGCTTCATGTAGCAAGTGGGAAAATGTTCCCTCTAATTTCTGAAAGTGCTTGTGTAAGATTGAAATGAATTCTTCCCTAAATATTTATATAATTAATTGGTGAAGACATCTGGGCCTGGATGTTTCTTTGTTGATAGGTATTTTATTATGAGTTTAATTTTTCTAATAGACATAGGACAATTTAGATTATTTATTTCTTCTTATATCAGTTCTAGTAAGTTTTATTTTTCAAGGAATTTTTTTCATTTTATATACCTTGTTGATATTTTGGTATCCACTTGTATATAACATCCCCTTATTTATTTATTTATTTTTTATCCTTACCCGAGGACATTTTTGCATTTATCTTCAGATAGAGTGGGAGGGAGAGAAGGAGGAAGAGAGAGAGAGAGAAACATCGATGTGAGAGAGACACATTGGGTGGTTGCTACCCACACAGCCCCAACTGGGGCTGGGGACAAACTGCCACTGAGGTACGTGCCCTTAGTGGGAACCAAACCCCGGACTCTCTGGTCCACAGGCCGACACTCTAACCACTGAGCCAAACTGGCCAGGGCAACATCCTCTTATTAATCTGTAGGATATGCAATGATATTTTCTCCTGTTTTCCCTTGGTAATTTGTGTTTACTTTTTTTCTCCATCAGGTTTGCTAAGAATTTATGAGTTTTATTAATTTTTTTAAATATTCAAGTTTTAATTTATTTGTCCATCTTCTATTTTATTTACTTCTACTATTAATGTTATTATTTGCTTTATTGCTACTTAATGTTGGTTTTAATTTGCTCATTTTTCTTACTTCTTAAAGTAAAAATTTAAGTCTTGGATTTACTCATTCTTTTCTAATATAGGCACTTAAAGCTCTAAATTTTCCTCTAAATTCAGCTTTATTTGCACCTCACAAATTTTGCTATGTTAAATTTTCTTTATTATTCAGCTATAGATATTTTCTAATTTCTCTTGTAATTTCTTCTTTGACTTATAGATTATTTTCTAGGTATCTTTTTTTTTTTTGTAATTGATATCTAACTTAATTCTATTGTGATCAGAGAATATTATTGATATCTTGATATGAGTTTTAGCCTTGATAATTTTTTCAGATTTATTTTATGGTCCAGCATGTAGTCTCTCTTGGTGAATGTTTTAGGTACACTTGAAATTAACGAGTATTTGCAGGTATGGTGAGTAGTATTTTATAAATCTCAAGCATGTTAAGCTGCTTAAAAATGATGTTCAACTCTTATATCCTTATTGATTTTTTTGGTTTATTAGTTATATCAGTTATTGAGAGAAGGGTGTTTAAATCTAAAAGGTATGAATGTGGATTTCTCTTTAGTTCTGTCAATCTCTGCTTTGCAAATTTTGAAACACTATTATGAGTGTATACACATTTAAGATTGTTTGGTCTTCCTAATGAATTGACCCTTTTATAATTAGGAAATGCTCTCTTTATCTCCGGTAATATGTTTGTCTTGAAGTCTACTTTGTCTTATTTTAATATGGCACTCCAGCTTTCTTATGCTTAGTCTTTAGATAGAATGCCTTTTCCAACATTGTTTCCTTTTACTGTATCTGAATTTATACCTAAGATATGTTACTTTTAAAATCCAATCTGACAATTTCTGCCTTACCATTGGTATTTTTAAAAAATCTATTTACATTTAATATAATTAACTCTATGGGTGTAAATCTACTATTTTTATATTTTTCTCATCTGTTCTTAGTTCTTAGTTTCCTTTTTTCCCTGTATTCTTTTAGATGAATCAAGTAGTCTTTGGTATTGTTTTGTCTTCTCTATTGATGTTTTAGCTACACTTCATTTTATTTTATTTATTTATTTTATCCTCACTTGAGGACATTTTTGCATTTATCTTCAGATAGAGCAGGAGGGAGAGGGGGAGGAAGAGAGAGAGAGAGAGAGAAACATCGATGTGAGAGAGACACATCGAATAGCTGCCACCCACACGACCCCAACAGGGCCAGGGACAAATTGCAACTGAGGTACGTGCCCTTAGTGGGAACCGAACCTGGGACTCTCCAGTTCGCGGGCCAACGCTTTAACTGCTGAGCCATACCCATCAGGGCAACAATGTAAGAACTTTATAACAATGATTTTATGTACCTGCCTCTTGCCCTTTGTGCTCTTGTTTTCATTCATATATATATATATATATATATATATATATATATATATATATATATATATATATAGAGAGAGAGAGAGAGAGAGAGAGAGAGAGAGAGAAAGAGAGAGAGAGAATGAGAATAAAAATTCCACCTGGTATCCCATCACCTTGAAAGAGATATATAACATATAACATATATACAAACAAATATATATTATATATACACATATAACTTTGGGGAGACATTTCTTGTAGCACTGGACTTCTGGAGACAAATTCTGCTTTTGTTTATCTGAAAATGTCTGTATATTGCCCCTATTTTACTAAATATGAAACATTGAGTTGTTAGTTTTTTTCTTTTCTTTTTTTCTTTTTAGCACCATAAAGAAGTTGTTCCAGTTTTCTGGCCTCATTCTTATTGTTGTTTATTGTATGTAATATATCTTTTTCCCTGTGGCTATTTTTATAAATTTTCTCTTTATCTTTGAGTCTGAGCAGTTTATGACTTGTGGGTGTGGTTTTTCTATTTATTCTGCTTAGGTTCACTGAGCTTGGATCTATGGGTTGGTTTTGGAAAGTATTTGGCTGTTATTTATTTTTAAAAAAGAAAAAATCTATTTTTCCTGTTACTTTCTTCTTTTCTTTCTGGAACTCCAATTACATTTTCTTCTAGAGTCTAGACTGTTTGACATTATTCCACAGTTTTTTCTTCTGTTTTCTTTTTCTCCTTACTTTACTCTTTGTTTTTGTTTGGGTAATTTCTATTGATTTGTCTTCAAGTTTATTGAGCTGCTTCTCTGCAGTATCTAGTTTGGTGTTAAATTTATTAAATAAATTCTTCATTTTTAAAATATTATATTTTTATTTCTATTGTTTGCATTCGGGTATCTTCTTATAGTTTCCTTTCTCTCCTGAAATTACTAATCTGTTCATGCATGTTTTTCCCCCCATTATATTCTTTAAAATATTTAAATATATATCACTGTTATATTAAAGTCCCTATCTGGGCTACCTCTGGGTCTAATTCAATTGACTGTTTCTTCTTTTGATCATGGATACGATTTTCTTGCTTATTTGCACCTTTCATGTATCCTAATGTATGGGAACATTATGTGTAGAATAACAGTAGAGACTAAGTAAATAATAGTCACCTCCAAAACAGGGGAATCATCTTTTAATCTGAGGGCATATGTGGGAGCACTGAGTCAATCTGTAGTTCAGCTAAGTCTGGGCTTGATTGCAACCTAAGTTATATTTATTTTGCCACTGGCTTAAACAATTTGAGGAAGAAAATCAAGATTCTGATTTGGGGTCTGAGCACTGATGACATTCTAGAAAATTCTTTATGTTTTATAATTAATCTGACTGCCAGCTCCCTCCCTCCCAACTCCCACAATATACTGGAGAGAATTATCTTAGCTCTTCAATTTCCCCTCTGCTTTCTATATCTTGAGAGTTCTCTCTGTCCCCAGATGTCTTGCTCACAACTTTAGGAGAATGGCTTCAGTGCACTTGGGGGAAGCCAGGAGTGCCTCTGAGTGATTTCTCTCAGATCTCCTTCCCCACCCCTAGCTTCAGCCTTGCACTGGAAGCAGGCCTTGGGCACCTCAGGGGGATCTATCTAAGCCCTCTTGCCCTACCTCCAGCCCTTAGAATACTACCGCTGGGCCTAGATGAGAACTACAGCAGTGGGTTGGTGGGTAGGAGCATATTCACAGTCTGGCTGGGGTTCCTCAGGTCCTAATATGTCATGGTAACCCACTCATTGCTATCAGTTTGTCAAAAGTTTGGCAGTTTTTTCCTTACTCCCATGCATGACAGATTCCGCTTTCTCTGCTTCTTTGCCAGTGATGAAAGCATCATTGGTCTCTTCTTGCCAGGAAGGAATCATCACTTTTGATATTTAGCTCATTGTTACTTCTTTGCATCTTCAGCTCTCTGATGGTTTTTAAACAATTGTGATTTTGTAGTTTGTTTTGGTTGTTATCATTGTTAAGCTGGAAGCAACCGTCTCTTGTAATTTTCTGTATTCTAACTGGAGGTGGAGCTCAGTTCTTCCTATTTTTATTAAACTTCTATGTCCAGGATCTAGACCCCTATCCATGTGGCTGGGATAGGGATACGTGTGAGTGATTCCAACTCAAAATCCCTACACCCTTTCTGTGCCGAAGGCTTTCTATTAGGTGAAGTTCATAGTTTCTGACTCCTTCTCTCAGGAGGCGTTGTTCCCCCAAAGGGTCTTCAGACCTCACTAAGTGGGTTTCTGTTGGGCCCTCCCCATCAGTATCACAGAGATATCTACATCTCACTCTTTCACCCCTTAGCTACACAATGCATCACATTAAAGTGACGATACCTCAAAGAGGGCCACACCTTAAGAACACTTTCAGGTAAGTGACACCAAGGCCTACAGAAATGGTAGAGGTCTCAGGCGAGGGGAGGGGGTAAGAAACTCCTACCTACTAACATTTATGATATCTGCTTTGAGTTACTCCTTTTCACAGTTGATCCTTGTGGTATCCCCTTGAGATGGCTCTTCTCACTTTACATATAAGGAAGCTAAGACTCAGACAGGTTGTACAACTTTCCTAAGTAACTCAGCTGGGATTTGAACTCACGGCTGACCCATTCCAAAACCAAGGATTTTTTTTTTTTTTTTTCCTTCTTACCAACATGAAGGAAGGCACAGCAGAAGATGGGAGTGGGCAGACTACTGCTTCCTGGTCTGGCCTGGGCTGACTGTAGACATTTTGGCTGTTGGGTTGGCACCAGCAGTGGGGGCTCTAGTTTCTGAGACCAGAGCTCTTCTCAGCAAGACCCTACCACAATCAAACCATGTATTTGCTGAATATTTTTATAAATACCAGTATTTTTCTGAAAATCTGAAATGTCCCAAATCCTTTGAAAACATTCTTGTAGGAAATTGGGAGCAGCTCCTTCATGAGTCCTCTTTTTAGCAGACCCCTCTCTCATTAACTGGAATCCTAGGAAGGAAAGGAGGGAAAATAGCAGCCCCCATGCCTACCCCAGCCCCCCACCCATCCCAGTCCACACAAGCCTTCTCTCCATGCCAGAGGCCACCTCACACTTGGCCTCTTCTCCCTGGCACAACAGCTAATGCAGGAAAAGCCAAAGTGTAATTAGTTAATAGCAGAGCTCCTCTGTTAATGGAAAGGGCACTTCAAACTTACTTATGCAAACCGACACTGTGGGATTTGTCAGAAACCATCAATAGGATGCAAAAGAGAGGACTCATAGGTCACTTGTCAAGTGGGGACAAAGCTTGTCTCATTTAAGCTTTGAGACCCAGAGTGGCTCTCTGGATCACTAGGTAGCTTGGAAGTAAGAGTACCAGGAGAAGAAGCTGGGGACCTCCCCTTCTGAACATCTTCCCCTAATAATAGTCATGTGTCAGGACTATGCTACATGTTCAACTGGCATTATTATCACAGATTTTGCTTTCTACAACCTGGGAAGTAGATATTATTACTGTCCTTATTTTATAGTTGAGAAATTTAAAACGTAGGGAGGTAAGTAACTTGACTAAGGTCAAGCAAGTAGTCAGTGGTAGGCCTGGGACTGAACCCAAGACTGCCTGAATTCTAGGTGTAGGTGGTTCACCACATTGCACGCTTCCTTCTCACTCAATCGTTGGGGTACTCTAAAACCTGAGTAAGTAACAGAAGATGACATTTGGACCTTTGTAAGGTTGGTAATGGATTACCATACCTCTTTTCTCCTCTCCCCGGGCTCACGGCCACAGTACATTTCTAAGACTCCTTTGCAGTTGAGTTTGTTATGTTACTGAATGCTAGTCAACGTAGTGTGAGCAGAAGTAACTTCCCCCGGCCCCAACACATATGCATACATGTAAGTGTGATCCTCATGCTTTTTCTACTTCAGGCTGACTGGAGTGGACGTGATTCTCAGGGCAGTTTGTGAACCATGTGTCAAAGATGGTGGGTCCATTTGGAGGAGAGCATTCCTACCCAAAACATTTGCGCCAGACTTCTTTATTGTGTTAATCCAATTAAATATGAAGGTTTATCAGCGGTGAACCACCTAGACCTAGAATTCAGGTTTATATTACCTTAAGCAATATACATATTATTACCTGACAGGTGACTGAGGAACTAAGGGAATTGGCTTTAATACTCTCTATGATTAACCTGCCTAGAGTGATAGGGGTGAGCAAGCTCGGTCTTTATTGTATAGATTCAGGTTTGGGTGCAAGCTTCACCACAGATTAGCTGGGAGACCTCGAACAATTCATTTAATTTTTCTGAACATTACTATTTTTCTGAAAATGGGAATATTTATATCATTTTGTATGAATGTAATTCATTCAACAAATTTTACTGAGCACTGACTACATGCCAGTGATTGCTCCAGGTGCTGGGAAAAAGAGACCAAACCCAAGTCCTTATAGAACTTATATTTTGTTGTGTGGGGGAGAGAGGACTGTACAGTAAATTAATAAATAAGTCTATCATATGGTGGTCAGTCACATGGAGAGCCAATAAAGCAGTAAAAGGGGGAATGAAAATACCAAGAGTAAGGGGTAAGGGGCAGGTGGTCAGGGAAAGTGTCTTTAATTAAGAATATTTGAACAAGACCTGAAGGTAAATAAGAGAGTGAGCCATGCAGGTATCTGGGCAAAGAATGCTTTAGGCAGAGGGACTAGAAAATGCAAAGGCCTGAGACTGGAGTGTGCGTGGGATATTGGAGGGGCAGCCAGGTGGTTGGTGTGAGTGAAGTAATGAGGGTGAGGAGGATAAGGGTAGCAAGGTTGAAAAGTACACAGTACCTTTCAATATATGTTAGAGTCCTCCCTTCCTGTATTATGGCTTTATAGTCACCCTAGGAAGTCCTCACTGCTAAAAACAAACAAACAAACAAATTGAGGAAAATCAAACAAGAGTTTCCTTTATTGACTTGGAATTTTGCCAGGAGGTATTATCCTGTTAGTTCAAGGCTTTGACTCCTGTTTCATCCAAGCACTTCTGGCAAAGTTCATCTTCTAAGCTATCTTTAGTTATTATGCCTTAAAGAAGTTGATTGCAAGTTTGACTAAGGTTAGCAGGAGAGAAGGGTTTGAGACAGGAGGTAACTGGGTTTCTGAAAGGTGAACTGGAGCCAGGGAAGGGAGGGCAAAGGGAGATCATGAAAGCTTAACTCTGGCTGAGGTCATGTTTTGAAGCCCTTGTGTGTTGTAGTGTTAAGTGGGTGTCAAAGGAACTTAGATGTGTAGACATCATTGTTTCAAAGAAAAGACTGCTCATAACTCAATGAGGTTGCCTTGCACTGAAAGAATAAGTTCCCTATATCCCAGGAAGAGATGACCCCTGCCCCCTACCCTGTCACTGAAGGCCAGCAGAGGAGAGAGCCCCTGGGGAACATAGACAAGTGTCGAAGGTCTGTGTGCCCCTAGGTTCCTGTCTCCTCTGCTTGCAAAATGCCCATTGTCAACATTCTTGACTGCAGACAACAGAAACTACTCTATTTCAAGATGAAAATGGAATTATTAAATGATATTTGGTTCCCTCCAGAATCACTGGGAGTTGGGGGGAGACACAGGTTCAAGGTTGAGCTGCACTCACACTGTAGAGGTGGTCTGAAGATGAAACCACCATCGCCGCTGCTGAAACTCAATGCCAGGAACACATCATCTCTCCAGCAGCACTGCTGCCTCCAGCATGAGGCCACTTCTGTGTCTGGAGCTGAACCTGGTCCCCCCAAGGCCTGATGCTTTTGCTGCTACTGGGGTCAACCAAAGGGATTCCTTTGGCAGAGCCTGGTTCCTCACACTGTCCACTCTCTCATTTCCCGGTCAGAATCCCATGTGGATATGTATAATAACAGACAGGTCACAGCCTGCACCTCAGCTGCAAGAGAAGCTAGGAGTCTGAGTTGTGACTACAATGAGGAGGCAGGACTGATATCATGGGAGTTTCCCCAAATATAAAGGATTGGTAAAGAGATATTACCAATGTTGCCTGCAGGCAATGTCTACAGAAGGCCCTTATTGACATTTAAAATCTTAGAACAAAAGCCCTGGTTTACCTTCTAGGTCCCTGGAAGGAACAATGCCCGGGCACTAAGGACCACAATGTCCAAAGAGGCATGGCAGAGAGGCATGCTGGGTTTGAGGTCCTCACAGGCATGCCAGCAGCCACAGGGAATGGAAGGAGCCCAGGCCAGCTTAGTGGGCTTAGTCTTTCCGACAGTGCCCCACCCTGCAAAGAGAACGAGGCCTTCATGGGAAATGGCAGGGAAGGCAACACAGTCGTCTGAGTTTGGTTTGTGTGGGGACTTAATTACTGAGTTATCCTGACGCCTGCATAAACTCACAGCTCAGAAAAGTGAAGATTTTTTTCTGAGAAAGTTCTGGTAAACAGAAGCCCGTAAGTGCTGAGAGGAACCCAGGGATGTTTTCCATTTGTCCTGAGCCGGACACCAAACAGATGTGTTCATCATCCCTTGCCCACGTAGAAGGTCTGTTCCTGTCCTGGATCAGTAAACTTCGGGTTCGAAGGGGATGACATCCATTCCCATTTTTCGCATCTGATCACATGGCGTTTTGAGTAAATTAGAACCCCTATCTTAAACTGCAACGCACCAGTCAGAACCCCCAGATGACTCAGTATGAACTCCACACACAACGCAGACGAGGATGACTTTGATGTTCCCCACAGCACTTTCCCATGAAAGGTGAGATTCTCTGGGCAGGGTGGGGCATGGTCAGAAAGAAGAACTTTGCCTCCTGCTTCAAAACAAGCTTCCAGCCCTGCTGGACCCTGCTGCCTCTCACCTCCTTGTTGACAACTTATCTTCTGCTGGCCCCCCTGCCCAGCTTGTCATCCTTCAAGGCAGGCCTCCTCCATGGGCTTCCTCCTCCACGAAGCCTTCTGGTCATGGTGTGTATCTTTCCAGCAGCTCCGGTATGACTGGTCTATGAGGTGGGATGCAGAAGGGAGGTGCTTTGGAAATCCTGGCGGCCAGTTGGAGTCTGACCTTTGGGCTGCGGGACCCCTGCGAAGCCTGGTTCCTGAAGATATCACGTTGAGTCGTTTGGTCCCTGAGTCTGTCTTGGTTTTAATTTCCCTGTGAAGTTTCTGTTCTCCAGCAACACATGACCCCATTTTCTACTTCAGCAACCTCAGTGGTAGCTCTCCCCATGTTAAACAACGGTCTGATTTGGCATGGAAAAATGCAGTCTATTGTTTCCTTTAAATCGGAATGTTTCAGGCCCTGGGAACATTTTAAGTAACTTTAATGAGAAGAACTTCTGGTGAAGCCGAGTTAAGGTCTTAGAGGCTCTAACTGCTCCCCAGAGAAAGCTGTCAGGGTTAAGTAACCTCATCCAGGTTGTGTGCCTGGAGCAGGGAGAGCAAAACAAGGCAGAAGTGAGAAGGGGGGGCTGTAGGGCGACGTCCCAGAGTCTGATGGATGAAACTTTTTGGACCCGAAAGATTTCTAGAGCCATGCCTGGCCCTCTCTGATACCTGCTAGCCGACCGCTATGCCCTCAAATGGTCAAACAAATGACTTACTTTTTCCTGGGCTTTGTTGCCTTCTAATTTGGAACCCAAATGAACAGTTCTGTCTTCTCCTCTTTCATTTAAATACAAAACAAAACCAAACAAAAATCAAACCCTAAACTCTCTTTTTCCTTTTAACCCCTACTTGAACTTTTTTTTTGTTTATAAGTAAACAAATGAAAGCTATTTCATTTGTTTATTTACTACACCAATATTTATAAAGTGCTTCCTGGGTTTCAAGCACTGCCCTAGGCACTGGGGATGCCCTCAATTATTCATTGCAGATTTATTGGCAATAAAATGAATTTATGGCCCTGGTCGTTATGGCTCAGTGGTTAGAGCACCGGCCTGCAGACTGAAGGGTCACAGGTTTGATCCCCGGGCCCAGTCAGGGTTGTGCTGGAGGCAACCAAAGTGTCTCTCTCACATCAATGCTTCTCTCTCTCTCTCTCTCTCTCTCTCACCTTCCCTCCCTCCTTTCCACTGTATCTAAAATCAATGGGAAAAAAAAATCCTCAGGTGAGGATTAAACAAACAAAAGAATTTCTGAGAGAACAGAGAAGGACACCACATCTAGAAGGAGATGTCTCTTATGGTGAATCCCCACAAAAATGGTAGTGCTTGTATGAGCCAGTATCCCCCCAAGTTAGGGCTGTGAGTGTGTAGTGGGGGCATTCTGTCATAGAATAATAATACTCCCCCTGTACCCTATACAAAGTGAAGCTCTTTGGAAACGGGGCTCAAATCGACGTCTTAGGTAATTGAAACAGAAAGTCCTCACGTGGGCCTCGCCCCTGCGGCCCAGTGCAGTGGTCTGTGACCTGACCACAGGCCTGCGCTGCTGTAGGCAGGAATGCTGCCTGGCTTGGAAGTGCCACGCTGTCGGTGACCATTACACAGGCCTAAGTGGGTTTGGGAGCTGTACCCTTGGAATTAAGTAAGAAAAATGGAGGTGAGAGCAGGGCACGTGGAAGCCCAGACAATTCAGTCTTTTCATGATATGAGTGAGACCTAAATCGGGAAGTATTTGGCTGATGGTGAGGGCAGATAAACGTTACGGATTTGATGTAATCCCAGACCTCAGGCTTGAAACTGAGCTTGACCCTTCCCGTTGAGCACTTTTGTGCAATGCTACTGGACATGTAGTAACAAGAAAGGAAACAGAGGAAGGATATCGGTTCAGCCATATGTCAACTCTGGGAGAGAAGATGACAGGGAGAGCAACGCATGAGGTGTGCGTTGAGTCAGGAGTTGAAAGGACAAAAGAAAATTCTATGAAGTTAGAGCTAGTGTGTCCTTGAGGAGATAAAGGAGCTTATGTGTGTGAGATGATCTTCCATGATAGGAAATGGGACATGTGTGTACTGCGAAGGGTTCTGGGGTGTCATCTGGCTAGTTAGAAACCATATGGCCTGAAATTCAACTTATAATAATTACAAATTGTGCTCAGTTGTCCTCAAAGCCTACATATTAAGGAAGGTGGAACAGCTATCATTAGGCATACATTTCAGATGGGGAAACTGAGGCACAGGTGTTTACATGGCTTATCCAGGTTGTACAACTGGTGGCTGAATTTTGCGTAAAATGCCGTATTTGCATTCTGTCCTCCCACAATGATGATGTCCTGAATTCGTCAGGAACATTTGCATTTATTATCTCATTGGACCATCCCAACAACCCTGTAGGAGGCAGAATGGGTGATAAAACTGAGGACCAGAGAAAGGTTGAGAAGGAACCGGAATCCCATTTCTTGAGTACTTGTCACGTCCTTTATGTGTGCTCAGAAAATCCAGCCTTTGATAAGTATCATTTATCTCTGTTTGAAAGATGGGGAGGCTGAATCATGGGGGAGTAAAGAATGGGCCCAAGGCCACTCAACCAGCAATGGTAGACTTGAGAGCCAGACCAGGTATCTGACCCCACCATGGCAGAGGACTCCACCCCCAGCACCTCCTGTAGGTGCCCGCAGCCTGTTGGGGCCGTCAGTATCGGAACTCCACTCCCCGCTCCTGTGTTTCCATCAAGCTGACGAAGCAGGAGTGTGAAATCAGAGAGCCCTGTGTTTGGATCTGGGCTGCGCTGCATACGAGTAGAGGATCCAGGGTGATTATTTAGTGTCTCTCAGGGCCAGTTGCCACATCTGCAATGGAAACAGATGGCAGCAGCACTTGGTGTGAGGAGCACTCAGCAGGGGTCTGGTGGAACAGCCAGATGACCGCGTCCCAGCCTGACCCGTCCATGTTCCTCTATCTCGGCCCCTCCTCATTTCCACAGGGAGGCACACATTTTTGAAACCTTCCTGTGCCCTCTCTCTTCTCTTTGTTCCTCTCCTGTGTTCTTGCCATGGGTGTGGAGTAACCTCTTTTTCCCCCACTCATCTATGCTGTAGCTAGGGTGCAAGGGGGCAGAATGGAGCAGTCGACTCACTTCTCCCTGACCCTTCCTTGGCTTCTGTATCACTCAGGGTTCTTGAGAGAAGCAGAATGAGAAACTGACACAGTTGTGGGCACTGGCAAGTCTGAAACCTGTGGGGCTGGCTGGCTGGCTGGAAACTCAGGCAGGAGCTGAGCTGCTGGCTGCAGGATTCCTTCTTCCTCAGGGAGACCTCAGTGTAGCTCTTAAGGCTTTTCAACTGCCTGGCTGAGGCTCACTCACATGATCCTTTACTTCAAGTCAATTGCAGATTTTTACCATGTCTACCAAATAACGCCCACAGCACGACCTAGATAAGTGTTTGCTTGAGTGCTTGGCTGTTACAGACTAGCCAAGTCTACGGTATCTACCACGACTGCTCTGCACAGGGGTTCCCAGTCAGCATCTTTCCTCTTCCTTCATCTAATGTGCCTGCTCTTTACATATTGGGAGTCTTCAAGGTTCCATCCTCGGTATTTTGCTGATTCTAAGTGCTCCTCTGAGACAGTCCTATCTCCGTGTTACTGTCGAACCTCTCCCTACACACCAGCTATTGTCTTATTTGTATTTCCAGAAGACTCTTCTGGTCGGCCTCTGAACACCTCCACTGGGTGCCTCCCTCAGTTTCCACCTAATTCTCTTTCCAATCTGTCCACCCTGCTGAATCCTACTTTCCCCATCCACGTGGTCGGCCCAACCAAAAATCTGGTTGTCATTCTTGACTTTTCCTCCCCCCTCCTCCGTACATTCAATAGGTGACTAAGTCCTTCTGATTTTTACCTACTAAATGTCTCATTCACCTAGTCAAGATATATTTACTGATTATTTAAACAGAGCACCAAGCTAGGCTCCAGAGCAGGGTTTCTCAACCTTGGCACTCTTGACATTTTGGGTCAAATAATTCCTTGCTGTGGGGAATGTCCTGTGCATTGACAATATTCAGCAGCATCCCCATTCTGGGCCACCGTAACAAAATACCAGACTGGGGGGCTTACACACAGAAATTTATTTTCTCACACTTCTGGCAGGTGGAAGTCCAACATAAAGGTGACATTGGGGTAGGTTTCTCCTGAGGCCCCTTGGCTTGCAGATGGCCACTTTCTCCCTGTGTCCTCACATGGCCTTTTCTCTGTGTCCATACATCCCTCGTGTCTCTCTTCTTATAAGGACATTGGTTATATTGGATTCAGGCCTTACCCTTAAGGCCTCATTTTAATGTAATCACCTCTTTGATGACCTTATGTCCAAATACGGTTACATTCTGAGATACTGGGGGTTGGGATTTCAACATATGAATTTTGGAGAGACAAATTCAGCTCATAAAACCTGGACCCACTAGACATTAGTAATACTCCTTTCTCCAAGTTTGGATGACAACCAAAAAGGTCTCCAGATATTGCCAAATGTCCCCTAGAGCAAAATTGCCCCGTTCTTAGCATCACTGCTTTGCACAGCAATCGTTTTTAATACTGACTTCATATTAGAATCACTTGGATAAATTAAAAAACAACACCAACCCACCCATAGAGATTCTGTTTTAATTTGGGGGTATGGGGCCCAGGCAGAGGAATTTTGTAAAAGTGTTCCAGATTATTCTAATGTGCAGCCAAGGATGAGAACATTCTAGCGGAGAGTGAACAAGATAGATGTTATATAACAAATTTAATGATTAAAATTTTAAAACACAGTTAAACTTATATTTCACATACTGTTTTGTAACATTTTCTTTAGCAATGCATCTTGGATATTTTCTTGTGTCATTAGATAATCAATAGGTAAATTTTAATGAGTTTGCCTATAAGTCATTCAATCAAGAACCTGAGTAATGTATTTTAGAGATTTTAAACTCTTTTCTATTGATGTAATACTGCAAAGAATATTCTTGGATGCATATCTTTGTAAGCAGCTTTGATAATTTTCTTAGGATAAAATTTGAGAGGTGGCAATCCCAGGTCGAAGTGGGGACTATTTGAGTGGTTTTTGATACATATTACTAAATTGCTCCTCGGAAGAGTATTAATTTACAGCTCTGCCAACAGAATATATAAAAAGCTATTACCCTCTATCCTCACCAGCCTTGGGTAGTTTGAATTATTAAATTAAATAAAATGTGGTGCTGTTTTGTTTTGTTTTCCTTCCTTTCTATAAAAAAAAATGTTTTTATTGATTTTTTAGAGAGAGGAAAGGAGAAAGAGATAGAAACATCGATGTGAGGGAGAAACATCTATTGGCTGCCTCCTGCACTCCCCCTACTGGGCATTGAGCCCACAACCCAATCATGTGCCCTGATCAGGAATTGAACTGGGACCTCCCTGTCCATTGGGCTATACTCAATCCACTGAGCCACACTGGCCTAGTAGTGCTGTGTTTTAACTTGAATTTCTTTGGTTATTATTGAAGCTAAACATTTCAAACATTTCGACGTTAACTGTGTTTTTTTCTTCTTATTTGTTAGTGTCATTTGCTCATTTTTAATGATATTTTATTTTTCTTCTAGATTTTCAAGAGTTGATTGTAAGAATCTTAATTCTTTATCTGTTACATGTTGCAAATATTTCTACCAAGCTAATATTTGCCTTCAGTGTTTGTTAATATCTTTTATTTCTAGAAGTAACTTTCCTGTCATTAAATATATTAGTATTTCCTCCCTTCCTAATTCTATTCATAGAAAAGTTTTCCATACTAACCATGAGACCAGTATTCATCTACATGTTGGTTCTTTTATTATTTTTGAACGTTTGATTTGTAAAATCCATTTAAAATTTTGGCACGCATATGAGGTAAAGATTGAATTTTACCTTTTATTTCAAATAGTTACCCAGTTGTCCTAGAACCACTTAAAAATTTCATCTCTTCCTGTGTATTTGAAATGTCACACTTTTCCTAGCCTGGATAAATTCTTATCTGGTTGGGCCTGTTGTAGTGATTCCTAAAACTCCCATTGTTATTTTCAGTAAAAGTCCATTAACTTGGGAAGATTGTATAACTTTCCAATATTAAATCTTACCTTTTAGACAATATGTATGTATGTATGTATATCACTTTTTCTGTTCTCAAGTACTCTCATGGATCTTTGTAAAGCATGTCATTTTCTTTATAACATTTCTGGTTAAATTTATTCTAAGATCTTTGTATTTTTGTTGATATTAGAAATGAAACATTTTACCCATCATATATGCTGGGTAGTTATTGCTGCTATTTTAAGAAGATATTTATTTTTTAATTGTCTAATTTTCTGGGTAATTAGTTTCAATGGTTTACTACCTGAATTTTCTGGGTTGGTGACTGTCAGTTATGCAAATAATGTTAATTTGGTCTCCTTTTCAATGTTTGCATTTATTTCTTCTTGTCTTACTGCATTGGCTAAATGTCTAAAAAACCAAAACAAACAACAAAAAAACTATGAGAATAATGAGCATACTTAACCTGCCCAAAATATAAAGATATTTTGATCTTTTTACTTATACTAATATGAAATTGGTCAAAGTTTTGTAGACTGTTTATTGTGCTGTTTTTGTCTTTGTCAGATTTTTGTACTGGCATTATGCTAACCTCACAAATTAAACACGAGAGTTTTCAAAAAATTATATGGTCTGGAACAATTTATATGGCAATAGAATAGTTGATTTCTTGAAAGTTTGAAAGAACTTGCCCATAAAACCATCTGGGTCTAATCCCTCAGCAGACTTTTCCAATTTCTTCCATGGTATTTGTTTGTTCAAGTTTTCTACTTCTTTTGGATACAATTTTGGTATTCTGCATATTCTTAGGAAATTATCTATTTTGCAGAAATTTTACTTTTTTGTTTGTTGTAGTGTGGCACAAGAAAATCTTGTATAAGTAAATATTTCATGTTCATGGATTATATACTTTTTTCTATTCCTAATTTTGAATATTTATATTTTATTCTCTTAAATATATTTATAAGTGTAACTCTTTTTTTTAATACATTAATTTATGTTTTATTTTTGTTAATTATTTTTTTACTTTTCTAAATCATTTGATTTAAAATTTTAGTTCCTTTTTATTCTTTTAAAAATTACTGATGAAAACATTTAAAGCTATATGTTTGCCCTCGGACTATAGATTTGAGAGCATCTCATAAGCTCATATATGAAATTTTCTATATAGTTTTGAACTACACTGTTTTTACCTCTTCAACCAAAATTATTTGTGAGTGAATTGTTAACAATTTCTTGATCTATTTTATGGTGAACAGAGAGTGTGGTTTAAACAATTTCCACTTTTCCAAATTAACTGTAATTTTCTTCAGTAGAAGGATCTTTCACTTTGTGCACATGGACATTATTCAGCAAAGACATTTTATTATAGTTATGTGCCCACATGTCTATCATTCCATTAGTCAATGGGCCCTGGGCAGCCTCGGTTGTTTCTGTATTTTCCATGTTGAGAGCAGTGCATGGTAAATACCAGGCATCAATAAATGTTGGCTGAAATGGTCTTGAATGACAGATGGGAGCATGACACGCACTCACTTGGCTAAAGGGGCTGAGATTGTAGGTTCCATTTTTATATGTACCATTTGATTGTACTGATCCACAGCGAAAGGCCAGGTGCAAGGGATGTCTGTAAAGCAAGGCAAAATATGGGTTCCATATTGATAACATTAGTGGCATTTATTGACAGGATTAGAGTTAATTCTAACATTTTGTGGCGCTACCACATAGAAGTGTACATATGAAGAGAAGCAGTCTAGATAGTGGAAAACAGCTGGTCCTAGAGCTGCATCTAGCCAGAGGTCTGACTGTGATTTGCATGGACAAGTCACATAGGCTCTCAGGGTCTCAGCTTCCATGTCTATCAACAGAGGACGCTGGACAGGATTAATCCTAGTGATTAAAGAAAAGATCTTTGATGAGTAGCAAGAAAAAAATAACTCATGAGACCAAAAAGAAAAAAAAAATTTTATATTTTAGGATTAATTTTTAAAATTACTTAGCTCTCTGACATTGACCACAGAACATTATGTGTTTTTGTGTTGTGTGTGTGTATATATATATATATATATATATATATATATATATATATATATATATTCTGCAGAGAAGGTCTAATTAGGTTTTACAAGTGTCCATGATTCAGAAAAGCTCAAGAAACAACTTCTTAAAGGGATCCAAATCTGAGGATCAGAAATCCTGATGAAATATGGGAGAAGTTTTATTTCCTTTTTCTCCCAGACTTCTTCATCACATCATCCCCTCACCTGTCAGTCAATCAAATATTTATAGAGCAGCTCCCATGTTGAAGGCACTCCGCTCTTCCAACAAAGAGAAGTAAAAAAGGCGTGATCCTGTCTCTGACTTTTAGAAGCTTAAGGTGTGATTGGGGAGAGAGGAAAAATAAATGTGGAAAGTTAGCAAATAAGACTTCTGCTGGTTGGAGAATACTTTGGCCACAGGCTGAAGCCTCCCCTTTCCCTTGATGGGGTAACAAATTTAACAAGCACAGAGTTATGTTTAAATCAAGAGAGGAAATTTCCAGCAGTTATAAATGGAGAGGTTTCCATAAAATAATTTAACACATGGGCCACACTGAAATTTGGAGGCCTTGGCTGTTAGGCTTATGGGGACTGGGAATAGAAGTGGCTAATCAATGGGCTCAGGCTGGGACCCCATTATCCTGAAAGCCGGGGGTTGGAGTTACGCGCGGCCTGTCTAAAGCTAAGGCCTGGAAACATCGTGTCTCCATGAAATATGGGAGGGGTCAGCAGGAAACCCTGCCTTCCTGCTTGGGGTTGTGGCTACGGTCCTGAGAAGCACCGCCCAGGACCTTAGGGCCATGCTGTGTGTTCAGTGCCAGAGCCAGGGAGCAGAGTATTTTGAGCTAAGAAGCCTGGACTGAGTATCAAGTCCTCCTTAAGACTGCCCTGGGTTTTCTGGATATTTATAGTAGAAAATGTTTATAAAAGGTAATTTCACAAAAATTACAAAGCACCCAGGTGGTCCAACACCATGAAAGACAAATGACAAATTCAGCAAATGGATGAAACAGTGTCCAAGGAAAAGAGATATTAGAGCAATCCAAGAAAAAAAAAAAAAAAGCTTTAAAAGAAATAATTTAAATGTTTGCAAAGATAAGTGAAGGCATAAAACAATAAAAAATGAACCGAAGGTGATGAAACAAGAACAGGTGTTTGCAAAGAATTAGAAACTTTAGAAATGAATAAATAGCTACTGGAATAAAAAAAAACAATGAATCTATGGGTGTGTTAGTTAACAACCACTACCAAAATAGTAGCTTAAAACAATAAGCTTATATTATCTCACAGCTTCTTTGTGTCAGGAAATCAGGAATCACTTAGCTGGCTGATTTAGTTTAGGGTCTCATTAGGTATTAGTGAAGATGTCAGACAGTTCTGCAGTCATCTGAAGGCTTGACTGGGGCTGGAGGACGTGCTTCTAAGATGAGTCCCTCCTAGGGAAGGTGGCAGATGACCCCTGTTCTTCTCCATATGGGCCTCTCCAAAGTGCTCCTTGATGTGTCCTCCTAACTTGGCAGCTGGCGTCCCCTAGAGAAAGTCATCATAGAGAGAACAAGGAGAAAGGAAACCACAATGCTTTTTGTGACCAAGTCTTGGAAGTTACACACTGATACTTCCGCCGTATTCTATTAATTAGATGAAAGTCATTAAAACTAGCCCCAACTCAAGGGGAGAGGAGTTAGATGCCCCCTCTTGGAGGAAGGACTATCAAAAACATGCAGGTATAGTTTAAACCACACAACACACCCAATAACATATTGCAGACAATAAACAATGAATTATGAAACTGGACTGAGCTGAGGAAGCGTCCCAAAACGAGGCAGAAGAGATAATGAGATAGAAAGCATGAAAAGAAAGTTAAGAGATCTGAAGGACAGATACACACACACACACACACACACACACACACACACACACGCACACGCACGCACACACACAAAACGCCAGCATGTGCTTAATAGGAATCCCAAGAAGAGAAAATAGAGAAAAAGAGGCAGAAGCAATATTTGAGGGTGGACCAGCTGAGAATTTCCCAAGGCTAAAGACAGTATTTCCCAGACTGAAAAATCTTATTAGGGCTGAAAAGTGTAACTAAATGTTAGCCAACTCTACAAAGCAATTACATTGACAAAAGCACATTGGAAAAAATACTTCAAGGAAATGAAGAGATTTTGTGAGAGTGGGGTAGTCAGAAAACTTCACAGGTGGTGGAAGCAAGTCTGGAATATTCTGCTAGGTCTGGCACAGTGAAGGAATTTGGGGTTCAGAGGGCAAAAAGGGACCAGCTGTGTTCTGCAGCCACGATGGTGCCCTTGCACCTTCCAGTGACCTTCCGCTGACCCCTGGGACAACTTCCTCCCCACTCTGCCACTATCAAAAAGCCAACAACGATGGGCGAGGCAGCTGGAACTCTGGCGCCCAGGGTCTATCTGAAGACACTGTGCTTCTTCCCCAGGGAGCAGGGTAATCTGCTTCCTGTCCCGGGATCCTCTCTCCAGCGCCTGGGCCTCATAGGTTAACATGCTGCAACCAAATGAAGACATTTTTCTTCTGCACCAAGGCCTCTGTTTATTTTCACCCCCAAAAGCTGTAATCGGTAGTCAGACTTGGTTTTCCCTGCAGACTCAGAGACAGGAGCAAGTGTTAATTTGAACATTTGCAACTAACAAATGCCTTCCCACTGGCCCACATGTAACCTGAAAGTTTTGAGAGATGCTGGGTCCCCTGAGGAGGGCACAGGCATGGGGGTTAGGGGTGGGAGGTGGCAGCTGGTGCAGCCCAGCCCTGCTGCATTGCCCATGTCACCAGGATGAAACTTGGAGAAGTGACGGCTTAAAAAAAGTGATGATGGCCTCAATGGAAAGTGTCAGAAGACAGATATCCACACCCAAACCCAGAAGAGGCAAACATCACTCCTCTTGCATGGGAGTTCAAGATCTGGCTGGGAAAATCAGTCACTTGAGGAGAGACAACAATGTCAGGAGGGAAAAAAATCCCTCTGGCCAGGCAATGTGATCCGAACCCATGAGAAATTTTTCTTGGGGTAAAACCTTTGCCCTTTTCGTCCTGGTGTCCTGCCTCAGGCTGAGGCTGCCTGGGTGTATGTGTCTATGCCGAGGTCACTATTGTCTGAGATTCAATAAAGCAGGGCCTAAGGGAACAAGTTTGGGGGGAGAAAAGAAAAAAAATACCGGCAAGGAGACATCAGAGTCATAAAACCACAACCATTTGATTGCCACACAAACTTTCACAGTCGGCTCACAGTCCATTTACCGCCCTTCTCTTCCTCCTGTTGCTGTTGTTTTTCTGGTCTGCATCCTCCCCCCCTCCCCTCTAGCTCCCTGCAGACTATTTAAAAATTGGATAGAGAGAAGACATTATCCTCTTCCCCACCCCTCAAGGAAAAAAAAAAAAAAAACAGAAGTTTCCAATGTCACCAACCAGGATGGCAATTTATTCATCTTGATTTCATTTCTAATCTCTGGATGCACTGAGGAAAAGAGGACCCTGCCTTTGTCTTCCCTGCCTCTTTGTCTCATTGTCACTCATTCTGTCTCCCTGGATCACTGGGTCTCATTCTAGATCTCTCCCCCGTCTGTGCATTTGGGTCTTTCTCTTCAGCTCGTTTCTCTGCACAACCAAACTGAGCCCAATAGATCAGCGTGCCGTTCAGCATCCCGGGCTAGGCACGATCTAATACCCCACACAGCCGTCACCCACCGGGTTGTATGTTCAGCCTTGTTTCAGCACCCCTGGGCGGTGTGCACACTGAGTAACTTCGGTTCTTTCAGCTCTTTGGATGATCTTTTATTTTAGTGACCCTGGGCAGACCACAGACGGAGCTCAGGCTGCAGACTGAGACCTGACCTCTTTTTATGTAGTTATGTCGAAAGGGGCATCTGTGGGATAGCCAGGTTTTCAGGCCAACAGTTTTGGGATGGTTGCATGTGACTGAGCAAGTGTGTGTGTGTGTGTGTGTGTGTGTGTGTGTGTGTATGCACACACATGGCATTGTAAAGGGATTTATTTTGGGGATGCTCTTTGATCCCCATGAAGTAATTTGAAAGTTTTTTTTTCCCCTCCTTTTTATCAGAGAAGGAAATTGGCAATAATTCCAATGTCTAGAGTTGGGGTAGTGCCCAAGTTATATGTCATGATGCAGGTAAAGAGTCAAAGGAATCAGGGCTGAGAAAAGGGACAGTGACCCTGTGTTAGGGCTAGAAATAGCATGATGGCAAGGAGGTCGCTGGCCACAAGCTCCAGGGTGATTTGGACGTAAAGCAGTCCTATGATGCAAGGACCCGGAGAGAATCTGAACACCAGGGCAAAGCACGACACGTGGCTGGACGGAAGTCTGTGGCTTTCTTGGGTGCTGTGAGGGTTGAGGATGAAGGCCAAGTTTTTCAGTGAGTTTGAACAGCACACCGGAATTTTAGGGAGAGACTTATTATTTACCATTCGCTGGGTCTTTTTCAGTGAACAGGTTGCCATGCTTGGGCTCCTGGGCATCACAGAGATTCGTGGGAAACCTGGGGGATGAAGGAGAGGCCAGCTGCCTGGAGGTCAGGGACAGTTTCTCCACTGGTCTGAGTGTTGGAGAGTCCTGGAGTTTTGCCTTTAGACCTGGCCCTAGAATGCAGGCTTCCAGGCAGCTGAGCAGAGAAGAGTTTTGCCAACTTCTTGCCTCGTAGAACAATCATAGTAACTCAGAATCTTGGCATTTAACCCCACGGCCATTTGCATGATCACCTCTTCACTGCCAGCGTGAATTCTCAGCAAAATTGCAAAGCAGGTGAATCCCGCCTCAGTGCCTTCAGCACTGTACTGTCCCCCCCTTCCTTGCCCAGCCCCTCATTCCCTCATTCCTCTCGGCTGGGTGTCCTGCGCTCCTTTCCCCCACCCACTAAAATTCCATAGAGAACACAGATCTCAGTCACATCTTAGTTACCCGTTAGCATCTCTCATTCTCTTATGAAAGGCTTCATCTTTGGTGGAGGGATAGACTGTGAGTTCCATGGGGACAAATAATTTTGTCGGTTTTGTTCACTGTTGTATCCTCAGGACCTAGCAGAGTGCCAGGCATACAGTAAATGATCAATACATTTTATTGAGTGAATGAATCAACTAAGTAAATTCAAATTTTGGTTAGCACATAGGGACAGCTTTCCTTGTGTGTGTGTGTGGCGGGGGGCGGCGCAGAATGACAGGATAGAGAGGCATGGAGACAGCCCTTGCGGACTCTGGTGTTTCACATACTGGCTCCCACCTCCTTGAACTCTGCCCTCTGCGTGAGGCCAATCCTTCAGGAACCCTTTAAAGATGTAGCTTTTCTTCATCAGGCTCTCTGGGATCCTAAAATCCTCTACTTCACTTCCTGGCAAACTTTCCATCCTCTCAGGACAAAGATGGTTTCCTTTCCCATTCTCCCAGGCCCCCAGCTTCATTGCTGTGACCTCCTCCAGCGTAGTGGCCAGTGTCCTGCGTTCATCCGCCCCCGGGGGATAGCAAAGCTGCATGTACCCACCTCTGTCTTACGGCATCGGAAGCGCGGCTCTCCGTGCGCACCCTCCAGTGCCTGCGTCTCCCCGTTTAAGAGTAAAATCGATCTGCTTCTGGGCATGGGTTCAGGCCTGGTGACTTGGCCTTAGAGTCACGCCTGCAAAGGACAATTACCCCGAGCTGTCCCTCTCGGAGGACTGCCCCTTGTTAAGGTGAGAGATGGAAAGTTGACAATGGAATGAAAATATTTCAGGCTGTTTGGAGAGCTATTTTTAATACATGCAAGCGATGTGGAATTCCTTGTTTAGACCATCTTCAGTTTGCCAGGGAGCTGTGTGAGTGGAAAATGTGAGCCAAAGGCCTAAGGTGGAAAGGGACCATAAACACAGAGGCGCTTGCGATCTGGAAACTTCCCCACTGCTCCAGCTGCTGGGGGTTTGAGCTCTGTGTATGTTAGGGATGGCTCTTCTTTTATTTCTCGATATTCTCTCTTCCACCTTTCAGCTGGTGTGTAAATACCCATCAGCACCCCGGTCCGCAGGACCACCCCAGCCAGCTGGACCATCCACAGTGTATTGTATACATAATGCAGCACCATTAACTGTAATGCTGTCACATGGCAGAACGCGCGCTGGGAAGTGCTGGGAGGAAGGCAGGAAGCTGCTGGCCGGCTGGCTCTCTTTTATATAATCATAAACTCAAACCTGCATTTCTCTGAAAGCAAGAAAAATCACCCAACCACCTTTTGATTACACTTTTACACAAATTAATGTCATTTTCCTTTTCAACAGTATTGACGACAGGATTCAATTTGGTCTGGCAGGCGCTGGGTAACGGGGAGCCTGCTAAGAGCAGCTGTGTGAACAGCATCCCTCTTGAGAAATGATTCTCTGAGGAGGGTGAGAGGGAAGAGGAAGAAGAAGATGAAGAAGAAGAAGAAGAAGAAGAAGAAGAAGAAGAAGAAGAAGAAGAAAGAGAAGGAGAAGAGGAGGAAGAAGAAAGAGGAGGAGAAGGAGGAGGAGGAAGAGGAGGAAGAAGAAGGAGGAGGAGAACGAAGAGGAGGAGGAAAGAAGAAAAGGGGGATGAAACAACCTGCACACACACAGATCCCCGTGTGCTGCTGCTTCGGCTGCCACGGCGGCTGCTTGGATGCGTCTAAGATGGCACCTCGGTGCCCTGCCACATTCGGTCTCCTTGGTACCGAAGCGGCGCTCAGCTTCTTGTCACTGAGTGGATGATGATTATCTGCACCAGGGTCTCAAGGGTGCTCGAGCTTTGCTGGCGATTGGAGCTGAGATGCTTCAGCTGAAGGATTTTAAAAGCTATACAAGGCCAAAGAACCATTACCAGTCACTTGCTGTGTGATGCCTGTTGAAGAGGGGGTGGGTGTGGAAAGGAGGGTTCTGGGGGGCAGGAGAGGGGAGGGCATATGATATCTTTATCTCTTCCACTGCTTTCTCTCCCCCCCACTTCCTCCCACCTCCCCACCTCCCCACACCTTTTTAGCCACTGTACCCTTGCTGAGGCGTGACAAGGTTATGTCAGTGTGGTCTGAGATTCTATTGATCACGGCCATCAAAGATCTTTGCGGGAGTTTAGGGATTTGGTGCTTTGCATAAAACCCCAGTCATCTCGATTAACTCCTTCTGTCCCGGCCCGGGCTCCTACCACCTCTGAGCTAAGCTGTTGGCAAAACTTGCTAATTTCTGTGACAGCTCCTTTCCGAACTATACTCATAAGGCTGTCAAAACCATTGTAATTACTATTATAACAGAGCTCAGGTGCATGACCCAGGCAGCAAAGAAGCAGAGGGATTGGACCAGATATAGCAAAGGGAAAAAACCACATACAGATACTATACCCCCCCACCAAATGTGCACATACACAGAAACACACATTCATCTTCCTTGTCTTCTACTCGAAGGACCACAGAAGAAGGGCCCAAGAAGCAAAAAGGAGCTTGTTGATCTGCTCAGGTAATATTTCTTCTAATCAGTGAAAAATAAAAGAAATGCCAGAATGCACTGAGTCATACACTCATATTCTGCACCATGTAAACATTTTCCCACAATACTTACTGCGCGTGGACTGGTGAGCTGGCACTATTCTAGGTGCCAGGGGTAAGCAGTAGGGACAGAAGAGACAGAAGCCCCTGCCCTCGTGGAGGCTGACACGCAGGACGCACTGACACAAACTGCCTGTCTTCCAAGTCTGTGCGTGACTGAGACCTCCCCATGACCTAAGGATGCTGGTATCAGTATTTCCCCCAGTGTGATTTGCACAAACACACACAAACATGCATATACTCCCCCCAATCATGATAGGCTTAAATAATGCAAGGCTAAGAAAAGATCTGGGACACTTCTCTTTGGAGCCTGCAAAAATAGGAAAAACTGAAATGCCCAAACCCACGAGCCTTGGAGAAAAGTGATGCTAGTGTTTCAGCCCTGAAGGTCTACTGAGCCATGGAAGGACACTGTCCATTCAGAAGGACAATCTCTGGGGCTTGTTGTGCATGGAAAAGTCCAAATACTTCTTACAGTTAGTGAGAGGTGCTATTTCCCTGGAAGGCTGGGCAGTGCCTGCAGGTACCTGGCCACAGGTGTCCTGGGAAGGGGCTGGGAGCATGGGAGAGTTTGCAGTCGTGGGCATGGGTGGAGTGGTTCTGGACAAGAGGCTGAGCCAGCATGCAGAGGCAGAGGACAGGCTTGTGGGCTTGCACTGTGTGTGTGAAAGGTGCTGCGAGCCCTTCTGGCATGCACGGCCTGCTTGAACCCCAGGACTGTGCTCATCCTGGGCAAGGCAGAGTCCCCAGCTGCCCAGGGATCAGAGCAGACTCACTGGCTCTGGTCACATCTGGCAACAGCAGAGCCTCTGCTTGTTCCTCTCTCCCTTAGCACAGGGTGTCACTGCAGCAAATGTGGCTCTTTTCAGAGGCATCTCGGGGCCTGGGATGAATCACCTGGCTGGGGCAGGGGAGGGTGAAGGCTGGGAGGGAGAGAGAGTCTGGAGGACGGGAGAGAGGGGCCATCTCGGCTGGGCAATTCCCAAACCCCCTCAGAATCTGGCTCTTCACCCACTGCTGTCCTCAAAGCCTCATTTGCGAGACAGATTCGACGCCTTGGCCGAGCCAGACATTTACACATTCGTGTGCTGCCCTTGACACGCTGGGCTCTGGGTTGGACTCCCGTGTGCTTATGTTTACGGTGAGACCGACGTTCTCTTCCCACAGCTCTGAGGGGCCACGGCGTTTGTGGCCGTGTCCTCAGAGGCAGAGGCTCTGCGTTGGGAATGGTAGCACTTGGCAACCTCGCTGTGACCCGGAGCCCAGCCCGGAGCTAGCTGAATGGCTGTGACCCGGGGCCCAGCGCGGTCTGAATGGGAGCTCGGAGGTCGGCTGCACCGCACAGCCGAGTTTCCAGCTGCCGCCCGGCGGGGGAGGACAGAGGGCCTCTTTTCTCTTCTTTTCTTTTCTCAATCTTTCTGCTGTCTTCAGAGTTGGGGGGCTGAATTTTGGGTGGTTTTCCTCAAAAGGCACCTTGTTTTGGTTAGGCATGCACTGCCCCCACCCCACGATTTCGACTCCCACTGTGACTCTATTCCTGAAGTCACTCTTTTCCAGGTAGGAGGTTAGGCAATGAAGGGTCTAGGGCCACAGTGACGTCATTACCAGCCAGGCCCAAATCAAGGGCGCAAGCAAGAAAAGCGGATTATCTTCCTCCAAAAAATGTATTTTTAAGTAATGAGAAGACCAGCCATGTGTGGTGTGAGTGTGTGTGCTTCATCCATGTGCCATATGACGGCGGAACTCCGGCGAACACAGTAAGCAACTTAAACTTGGTGTTCGTGGTCCCTTGTGTATCTGTATCATAAACAGAAACATGAAAACAGAACAGCCAAACTCCAGCCCCCCTCCAGAAGTCTTCTGATCTTGCTCCCCCTGCCTCCTCCTCCCTCCTCCCTCCTCCTCCTTCTCAGACAGTTTCACTTCTGTCGTGTTTTTTCATTTCTCCTTTAGGTTCTTTCGCCTTTCTGAATACCTCTGTAGCGAGGAGCCAGCTTCCCTCCCCACCTCTCTCACTTCTGCCGGCCTGTGATCTTGCTGTTTTAATGAGAACACAGTCAATAACTATGGAGAGGTGCTGACGACATTACAAAGGAACTCGCCCTTAACGAGTCAACTACAGACGAGGTGCCAACGGGATGGACAAGAGGATTAAAGTATTTATGCCAACATATTAGAAGCACACGCAGAATTAGCTCTCCCCGTGTTAGATATTTTACTTTTGGCAAGTTCGTATTTAAAAATCTTTTATCCTTGTTTTGCTTAAAGTATTACAATAAGCCCCGGATTTTTCACAGTTACACTTGTATATTTTCACAGCTGTTTTAATCGGAAAAAATTAATGTGCTTTTGATAGTTCAGAAATCTATCACTGGCAAAAGCTTTGCAAAAATGTGCTACGGAGCAGAGTGGAATCCTCAACGTTCTATACTTTGCTGGCTATTTGAAATTCATAGAATTTCCCCCAAATATTTTCTTTTGCAATTCTTGCCTAAATTAATCTAATAGCTTAGGCTGACTTCTTCGATACTCTCTTTTGTTATGAATGCAGGGGTTGCTATTGTTAACACTCTTTGGGAACCAAACATGAACTGTCTGTCACTGGAGGAAAACACAGTTGCTATTTTTGCTCGTATTAGAAGTATTTACTCAAATGAAATGGACAACGTAATGGACAGGCAGCACTGGCAGTCTCCTTGATGGCTTTATGGCCACTGGCTTGGCTGCAGCGCTCCCCTGAATTTCCACGAGCAGCACAGAAAAGAACTTGACTTTGGCTCTCACGGTCTGTGCACCTGCGGAGTCACACACGCTCCGTCTCGGGCACCCTGAGTACGCAGGTCCTGGGTCCAAATGCTCAGCACACACCGTGCACTGTGCAAGAGAGGAGACCGCCATGAGTATGGTCCTGTGGCCACACATCAACAACAACAATCCCAACCATAATTTTAAAAAACTTGCAACGGAGGAAGAAAAAGATGGGAAAGGAACAAAGGAGGTGCACAAAAGTCGTGGTTGCCCCTGTGCGCCTGGCAAAGAAGAGGCTGATGTCCAGGGGAGGGAGAATCCGTGGATTAATGTGAACTTTAATACTGAAGCAGTGTGTGTTTATTGCTGGTGACCACGAGACATAAATCTTGCAAACACAATATACAATACGATGCAGCCTCCAGTTTTTTTCCCCTCTCCGGTCTCAATTTGTGTGTGTGTGTGTGTGTGTGTGTGTGTGTGTGTGTGTTAAGTGCTGTTGAAAAATAGTGACCTTTAATAAAGGATTGTATCCTGCGACTATTTTCCCAGACACACAGTGACCTTTCAAACCAGACTGAGGTGAGGGGGTGTGGAGTTTGGACTTTGAACCGGCCAGACCCCGCTGTGCTCCTCTGTTAGCCTGGCCACTTTTTATTGTGTCACCAGGGAGCGTTCTGTATGCAAAGCAGGCTGGGCTGGCAGCCTGAACCTTTGCAAATCAATTTGTCTGTGAAGGCGAGTCCGCTGGAGTGAAAGATGGTCTAACAGGGCACACTGCCCCCTCTTTTTATGACATCATCGCCTGTGGTACTCTTGTCAGTCATGTCTGCCCCAAGGACTGCTGGAAGGAGGGAGAATGCCAGGGTTGGGGTGAGGGTGTGGGAGGGGTTAATCCTCATGACCAACTGTGACCTGAGAGACAAGGGGTGTTCTTAACAGGACAGAGCTGGGGGTGGACGATCTGCCTGGCTGGAGGGTGATGGGGGAGGGTGCCATTTATACCCCATATTGTTGCCGGGCTGTGATTGCCAGCCCTACTGTTTCCTCTCCCCTCCCAGTCTCGACGTGTTCCAGGAGGGGATTACCATCTCCCTCAGACCAGGAGAGAGCGAGGGTTCTGAGGAAATGTTAAAGGTGGTAGTAGCAATAGTTTGCCCCACCCCCAGCCCCTGCCAGTGGAGATGGCACCCATGAACTACGACCTTTGACTGCTTTCCATCAAAGACCCTGACCTGAGCTACAGTCCCTTCTCACAGCAAACCTTTTCATAAGGGTTAATATTATTACTGATCCCCCTAAGTCTTTCGACACCCAGAACTCTACATTAATCAGTACCTAAAAATGCCAAGAAAGACAGAAAAATTCAATTACTTTGTTCCCTAATTCAAATTTCTTCTAGAAGTCCCTCTAAAGATAAGGAAATCCTGCATTTTCCACAAAACAGTGGTTAGATCAATTTCTGTGTAAGCAATTAATCACAAAAGATGGGGAGCAAAGTCTGACCTAATACAGCAATGCTGACTGAGTAGTCTCCTGGTGAGCAGCCTCAAACTCCTGACCCCTGCACAGGTGTAGACGTAAGCCTCCAAGAGGAGGGCATCGGTGGTTCCCTCCATGGGCTCTGGCACCGATGAGCCCGAGTTCTAATTCTCGTGCTAACCCTTGCCAAATCACGGAAACTTTGGTTTCCACTTCTGTGAAATGGGAATGATAAAGAATAGCTACCTCATGGGGATAACGTGAGAATTAAAAGTTAAGGCCACATATCTGCTTAGCTGAGTGTGGACACATAGTTAAACCTCAGTAAGTGTTCACCCTGGTAATAGTGTCATGTGCAATGATCAAGGTGGAGTATACTAAACAGGATATAACTCTGGTTCCAAAATCTGATACTTGACCTCATTCTTAGCTTTATGCCTCTAATACTTCCTCTTTGTCACCTAGAACATTCCATCTTGCCTTGGCCTCTCCAAAATCCCTAACTTTGTCCATATTCCTTCCCAAATCTCCCATTACTCGTCCCTTGATTGTGAGTTCCTAAATAAAAGGATCAGTAAAAATTTCCCCCTCCAAATGAGATACCTTCAACCAATTATCCTGCACCATTTTCACAGTGAAACTCAATTTAAAAGTTCAATACTTTTGGGGAGATTTCTTTCAGACTTCAGCCCGTCCAATCACATCTGTGCGCTTTACAAATGGATGGCTACTCTTGCCTCACAGTGACTTCCCCTTTCAAATCCTGCTCCCCAAAACGTTTTCTCCTTGTCAGCTCACCACCTACTCTCTGTAAATCATCCTGTGATTCTATGTAGGAAGGACATGGTTCACAAATAAATTTCAGTGTCCTATGTTGGGGTTATAACTGAAAGTAGATTGATAGTCAGGAAAAAATGATGTGTATATAGCACAAACATTATATATATATATATATGGTGTTACATATATGATACATATGTCAATTGCCTAGAATCTCTTAAGAATAGTAACAAAACACAACAAACAAACAAACAAACAAAAAACCCCAAACAGATGATGCAGAAACAACAACAAAAACAATCCTTTTAACCACAAGTTAGTGGTGTAAAATGAAAACCTTGAAAAAGCAAGCTAAAAAGAAGGTTATATTGAGCACCCCTTATGAAGGCCTGAAGTCTTTGGGACTGAAAGCAGATATGATTGATACGATGTTTATTACAAAAACAGTTAGTGACCTCTTCCAGACATGAAGAAAGGATGATGGAAGCAGGACATGCAAGTCCCGTAGGATCGTGTTTGCTAATTTATGGATTCGGTTATCCAAGGTGTCCAATTATATTTCCTGGGTCATAAAATGAAATGTTTGAACGCTGAGTCCAACACAAGCAATATCTGAAGTGGCTCCTGGTCCCATGGCTTCAACCTTCCTTACAAACAGTTCCACTGCACTGTCTCCATGAGAGGTGAGTCAAGGTCATTCTAGCTGAAGCCTGGACAAGGCCCGGTGGAGAAGCAGGACAAGGGAGAGTTAACTTGTTGGGGAAAGAGGAGCAGAAACCATTCTTAGGAAGGCTGGTGGTGTTAATACCATTAAACGTGCTCAGGCATAATGCTGCTAGTGCACCAGGGCTGAGCTGGAAAAAGTGGTGTGGGAAGTCGGAGGTCGTGTGGCCTCTTTGAACTTGTTATAGTCCGCTCTGTTTTTCTTAGAACCTGGAAAGCCCGTGTTGAATCCTCTTCTTCAACTGCTTATGAATAGAGGGGATTACATTATCTCAGGAGGCCTCTTCTACAGTGAGAGAAAGTTGATTACTATTATCAGCCGGAATTATGGAGAAAAATGAGAAGAGATTAGAGATTAACAATGAGACAAAAGCAGGGCGTTAGTCACCTAGGGCAGGGCAGCCACGAGCGGGATGGAAGTGAAAGTCTCAGTGAAAGTGACCGGGAGGTGGCAGCTGACTGTGCTGGTAGAACCACAGACCTTTATTAGGAAAAGGAAACTCGGACACTGTCCTTCCCCCTCTGTCCACAAAAGAGATATAATGGAGCCATTTTCTGCCATTATTCTGGGCGTACCGTGTGCTCTGACAAAGGTCATGTTTTGGGACCCAGTCCAGTTGGCACCGTAACTGTGCCTGAAGCACGAACATCTTGATCAGTGGTGTTAAGGCAATGTGTATGAGGAAAGACATGGGAAAGAGCAAGGCCTCTTATCCTCATAGACTCAATTGGGGGATTTTAATTATTCATTCAATAAGAAGCCAGGGCCTCTCTTGGCACCTCTGACTGCAGGGTGGGAGCTCCTTGGTGGTTTCTAGCTGCTCGAAGACATTGTAAGGTGCCCACGATTCCCGGGCAAGGTGCTGGCAGCATTATGCAAGATCGTCCCTGGGAGCAGCCAGCACAGTGCCTGATGAGTCTGCGGTGCCCAGGAAGTGGGGACTGTCTCCTGCTCCTACACATAACCGTACACTGTCTCTTTAACCACAGTGTGACGCCGTGAGGGCAGGGCCCCCATCTCTACAGGAAAACGTCCCAGAATCCAGTTCTGAACTGACACATGTTAATATCATTTTTTTTCTGAATCCCAATTCACTTTATTTAGGAGTATTTTGTGCTTAGAGCTTTTCTGATCTCCACAGGGGCCATGGAAAGCTGCTACGGATGAGTACTACCAGGATCTTACATCTCTGGATACCAATGTCCCAGAACAGTATCTGTCCCCACGTAGACCTGGGCTTGGGACTAATAACAAAGAGCTTACTTTGTGCACACTCCACAATCTTCAAAGTACGTTCGTAAAGTTGATCTCCAGGTGGAAGCTACAAAACCAGAATAAAGTGCCAAACACGTTATATTTAAATTTTAGATAAACAGCAAATGATCTTTGAATATATGTATGCCCAAAATATTGCATGGGACATACTTAGGCTAAACTATTGTTTGCTGTTTATGTGAAATTCAAATGCAGTTGGGTGTCCTTCTTTTTGTTTTTGTTTTTCTAATTCTGGCGATGCTGTCTCAGAGCGGAGGACTGGCATCATGTTTGAAGCACAAACGCTGATAATATACACGTGGTTTGCCCTCCAAGCTCTGCGAGTTACTAACTTTGTGTCTTTTGGTAAGATTTGTCTTTTAAAATCCAACCAGAGTTTTCTTGTGTGCTCCAGGCCATGCTGTGAGGACTTAGCGGGATAATGCATGTATAGTCTCAGCACATAGTGACAGCTAAGAAAGTTGTCGCTAGTTATTTTCTCTTACTCCAGCCTTGCACAGGCCTGGGAGGATGCAGCCAGGCATTTCTCTGCCCACATAACAGAAGAGGAAACAGACTCAGAGAAGCTCTGAGCCTCAAGTCTTGACTCCCAGTTCAGCTCTTCCTACCAGGTTGGTAATCCTGGGCTTTTGTTTTGCTGCCATTTGACGTGGAAAAGCAGACCTGCAGAGGAACCTTGCAGGGCTGCCTGTCTTCACAGACCAGGGAGAGCAGCCCCTCCCCAAGAGGTCCAACCAGGAGGCAGATGAGTCCTTTTGCCCATCAGCACCTGTGTCCAGAAGGGAAGAAAGAGACATTTCTTCCAGAGGTTTTAGCCCTTTGATGCTGTAGGCCATGACCCAGGCCACAGTTGGCTGATAAACTCTTCTTTCCATCACCCTTCTTGTGCCCATCTGTGGACCAGCAGAGTCTCTGCCCATGAGGAACCCATGGCTCAGTTCTTGCAACCCACTTGCCTTCATCTGCAGGACGGCCTAATCCACACTTGTTCCTGGCACTAACTTACATGCCCCTTCTGGGAAATATGATTGTTATAAAACTCCTGGGAAATCATGTGTGGGAGGATACTCTGCATACGAGTGCTAGAAACCTGACTTAAACAACAGGGAGACCTGGACCCCCATAACCCAATCTCAGGCAGAGCAGCAGGATGGCTGCCTTAGAGACCACTGCAGCCGGGCTTGAACTTCGCCAGTACTCTCTCAGGTTCTGCCTTCATTTGGTCTAACCACACGTGGTTTCTCTTCTCTAAAAGGAGACAGGCAGCTCACAGCTTTCATGTTTACAACCTCGTAATCAGAGAGGGAGGAGGTTCTTCTCTACTAGTTCCAGTTAGAAAAATCTTGGGGAAAGATCCTATTGGCCTATTTTAGGTCACATGGTCATCCCTGGACCAATCATTGCAACCAGACAGATGAGATGCTTATCCTGTGGTTATCCCTGGGCCAACCATTATAGACAGAGGGATGAGATATTTAGCCCTCATCAGAAGCACTGGTTGTGTTGTGAGGAGAGAAGTTTCAAAGAGTTGAGGTGAGGGGGTGGTATTATCAGAAGAAGGAAGGATTGATGCTTTTGCTTCCTTGTAAATGAAGAGGTCAGTGCAAGGAGAGGCTGGATTGGGTGGGACTGGCTAGGTCATTTTCATGAGGAGGAGGTAGAAGGTCACCTGGGTCATGGAGATAGGATTATTTACCTCTATTTGGGTCTTTGCTTGACCACACATCATTTTGGTTTAGCTTGGGCATTGGGATAGGGCTGGTAGTAGTAATTCTGCCTCCCTCACTGTCCCCAAAACCCAGAGGCAGGCACATTTGTGGCTTATGGGACAACTGATGCTTTTAGCAATTTAGGGGGTAATTACATCCATGGACATTCTACTAGGCATTTACTTGATGCCTAGTAAAATGCTACGTACTTCAAGAGTTTCAAAAACAGAAGACAAGATCCCAGCCTTTGAGGAATTTATAATCTTCTTAGGTTGACAAGATGTCCACATGTGAAACACTTAGAAAACCCTTTAAGGAAGTGCCAGATGGTGTCTGTTGAACAGGCGCTGAGCTCTGTGACACATCAGGGCATGGGGATTGGGCCTTGGGCTGACAGACAGGGGAAGGCTGCCTGGGGGGATTTGAGCTGGGGCTCAGAGAACAAAGTGTCGGGCGAATGCAGGAGGCTGAACTCACAAATAATAAAGGTTTTAAAATTTTTATTGTGACTTAAAATAGATAAATGAAAACTGGGTTTTGTAAAGGATGTAGCTAGGGTGACTGTTGCCTTAGGAGGAGGACCCAGGATTCTTGTTCCAAGAAATATGAAGAAGTATGTCTGTTCTCAGGCTAGAACTTGGGTTTCAGCAAAGGGCAATTCACTTTCTTTTGAGATCTCTGCTTTGCTAATGTTCCATGAAGTACTCAGCTTCAGATCATGTAAATGACCACAGAATAGGGAAAATAATTTATCGTTCTTATCTCAAGCAAGCTAGGGCTTGTTTATGAATGAATGCATGGGAAAGGTTAAGAGAGAAACTTTAAAAAGACCAGAGTTGGCACGTCAGTCAGAAGTTTTCATGAAGATTGTGAGGATATAGGAAGCAGCAGATGTGCAGGAAAGAACAGGATTCTTAAAGTCCAGAAAATCTGGGTTCAAATTCTACCTCTGTGGCTTACTAAGGGGCATGACCTCAGGCACTGAGCCTTAGTTTCTTGGCTTATAAAAGAGGAATCAGGATGGTACTTCGTAGGATGTTATTTTTTAGGATGCAATAAATTATCTCTGTAAAATACTTAGGACAGTCCTTAACAAGTAGCAAAGACTCAATAAATAGTTGTAATTATTATTGTAAGGAAATGGTGTGGGCACTTGGAGCGGGAACCACTGTCCAGTGCCTGTTATGTGCCTGACACTGGCTTCTGTAGGCATGTTACACATATAATTAAACGTAATTGCCGCAGGAGACACATAAGGAAGATGCTGTGATTTTCATTTTAGAGATGAGGAAACTGAGCCCCAAGGAGGTTAAGGGGCCCTGGTGAGGTTGACTTGAACCTGGTGCCTGATTCCAGAATCTTGCTCTCTTTTCCTTAGAGAGCAGATCAAAGGTGGGGAATGCCAGGCAATTTCCAGGCCAGGGCCCTGCATCACAGACTCTCTGTTCAAATGCTTTAGAAGGGACTAAGAGGGTTGGGGGAGAGGGGGCAGTGATGCGAACCCAGTGGAATGGTTGCTAAAGACAAGATACAGGAAGGCAGTCTCTTCTTGAGCCAAACTCCTCAGTGAGCTCCTGACAGCAACATTGCCCAGAAATGTCAGAGAGAGAGAGTCCCTGAGAACCCGGAGAGCTTTACTAAACAGGTGTGACCTTTCTTCCCTTGGGTCAGTGCCTCCTCTCTTGGGGAGGCCTGAGTCCTTGGGAGCCCTCCTGCTCTCGTGACCCCTCTCCAGCCCCATGGAGGAGGGATGCTGGCTTCAGTGCCCATGTGGGCGTGGCAGCTGGCCTCTGCCATGGCAATGGGTCCTGTCTAATGAAAACATTGCAAGATGGACAAGGCATAAAGCAAAGCAGAGCCACTGATGTGTGGGCAGGTGTGAGCCAAAGGGGAAAAAAAAAAAAAGGATTTGAGCATGTGAAGTTGAATCGCTGAGACATGGGATATCTTAACAGCGTGGGAAAAGGGTATTGTGAGATCAAAGGCTGTGATAAGAGAGATTATTTCATCATGCTCTGAGAGCGACAGTCATACACGCAGGGCAGACACCCCACACATGCCCATTTCTCTGATTTTACAGTGAGAATCATTCAACCCAACCCTACACAGCCGCCCCCCCCCCCCCCAGCCTTTGCTGCACTGATTTTATTTGCCGGTCGAATGCAAGACTTCCAGGGTCCCCCAAATGGACTCTGGTGTGATTTTAATTTTATTTCCAGCTCACATTTGTATTTCTTCATAGCTGAGTATTTTTCTGTGGTGAAGCATCCTAGTTGTGGCCTGAAGTCCCAGCCTGTGTTCTTCATTTGGTTGTAACCACTGGGACTTAATTCGGAGGCTTTTGAAAAAGGCAAACCCGTTTGCCAGCATGATTTCTAGTTCTTAAAATTCAAAGCGGTCTGCTAGAGATTGCTCTTTGCTTTTGGAGATGGAGTCGATTTCAGTTTATAGCCCATTGTCTTCACACCCATCTCGGTGACTAATAGTGTAAGATGGATTTCCTTTTTTTTTTTTCCTTCCTTGAAGTGAGTTTCAAATCCCCAAAGAATTTCTGAGAGGGTGAAAAAAAAATCCTTTAATTGAAAGCAAGAGAAAACAAAACAAAACAGCATAAGAAAGCTGACAAAAATATAATGTCAGCTCCATCTCCGCAGATGGCTGTGGAGGCAGAAAATGACCTAAAGATAGAAAAATGGGTTCCTTTACGTGCCTTGTAAAGGCTGGTTTTCCTCTGGCATGTTGTGTGTGTGGCTGACCAGCACGTCACAGAGCCCCTGATCTAGCAGGTAGGCAAGGAGTCCACTCACCGGTCGGGCTGTGTCACGCCTCCATGACGGGTGCGCTGACTCGGGAAGGCATCTGGGTCCTGCTCTCGACTGCCTCCAGCCGTGTCCCGTGTTCTGCATCACTCGGTACTTGGTGACTCCCTTGTGATTCAAATAAAAACTCAGCCTCTTAACCAGCTGTGTGACCTTGGACAAAGGATTTAACCTCCCTGGGCCTCACTTTCCTCCTTTGTAAGCTGGAGGGAATCGTATCTCCGCGGGTTTTGGTGAGGATTATTTAAGATATGGTGGGGAAAGTTCTTGGTACGATGTCTGGCCCCTAAGAACAAGTGCTGGTTCTTCCCGTGGCCTGGTCTTCTCACCTGTGTGTGCAACAAGCTCCCGGTGTGCTGTGGTGGGGCTGGAGCTTCACACCCGAGCAGCTTCGTGGGCGCTGGACACCAAGGAGGCCCTTCCCATCTGCGTGGGCTAAAGGCATAACCAAGAATAACAAAACTACTGAGGCAGATTTCTTAAAACAACCTGAAAAAGTACTGGTTCCTCTGAACTTCCCTCTTAAACGCACAAATTTAGCAAAACACACAAAATAAATACATTTAAAAATCCCACGAGTGCCCTGGCTGGTTTGGCTCAGCGGTTAGAGCGTCGGCCTGCGGTCCAGAGAGACCCGGGTTCGGTTCCCGCTAGGGGCATGTACCTCGGTTGCAATTTGTCCCCGGCCCTGGTTGGTCGTGCGGGAGGCAGCTACTCCATATGTCCCTTTCACGTCGATGTTTCTCTCTCTCTCTCTCTCTTCCTCTCTCTCCCTCCCACTCTATCTGAACAAAAAATGGAAAAATGTCCTCGGGTGAGGATTAAAAAAAAAAATTCCACGAGTTTGAAATTAACTTTATTTCAGTAGAAATTAATGACTTGAAGGTTCTCCTGTTCTGCTGTCAATTCTTGCATCTCGGGCCACTTTTCCTTTTCCGCTCCTGCCTGCGGAATTCCTCTTCCCGAGGCTGAGAGGACTTGCTTATGTTTTGCTGCTGGAAATGGACTTGACCTTTCGGTATCTGTAAGAATGGCATCTGGACCTCTGGTTCATGTGATTCCAAGGTAGCAAAGCCACATTTTATTTTGGAGTCTTCTTTGCTAGAAAACAAGGGGGACCTCTGTATCTCTAATCCTCCCATTTCGGTCTTCCTCTCCACTCACAGCATTTCCCGCCCAGCCCAGGGCTATTTTAAACACTTGGCTGGGGTCTGACTTCCCCCCAGGACCCCTAGTCTGCACGCATTTTTCCTGGCCTCACTTCCTTTCCTCCTCCTTGCTGTCTGTGCAGTAACACCCCGTCTTCTGTTCTGCAATCCAGCTTGGCACTTGGTCTCTCCGCATGCTACTTGCTCATCCCAGTCCCTTTGAAGATGGGGCGTGGACACCTTAATTCACTGAACTGGCTCCCTTGAACCCAAGGGGGCATTGTCTCTCACTTGCTCTCCTTTTCCTCTTTCTTTTTTCTTCTTCCTTCTCTTTCTCTCTCATAGCGTGTATCAGTGCATGTATACCTTGCAGCTACATTTCTGGCCGGAGTGTCATATCTTTAAAAATTCAGAAAAACCTTTTATTTTGATGTTCTTTATAAAAATTCCATATCATACCTAGCAACCCAAATTGGCCCGAAAGATAAATAGCTGCTACTTTTTCTTTTTCAAATTACAAAAGATTTCCCCTCTAGGAACAATAGCTTGTACACTGACAGTGAACCCATTTATTAAAATGATTTATATTTCACTTTCCTGAAATGCGTCTATTGTGTAATTTGAGGCAAACCTGTGTTCCTTTATGGGTTTCTCGTCTCCTCATTTTGTTCGCTCCAGCTCTTCCTTGCCCTTCCCTGCCACGGCCAGTTTGCTGGAAACTTAGCCGCATGTGCACTTCAATACCTTCATCAGGTGAGCAAAGTCCGAGCCCTTTGATGTGTACCCTCCCTTGCTCTGTCAGGGCAGGATGGGGGCGGGGGGGGGGTGCAAAGGGAATAACACTACTTTTAATCGCTCGGAAAACATGCCCTTCCCCTTGGCTTTGCTTTTGTTCAGAGGCTTTTAAGCTTGTTAAGTCACACCTGGCCCCCAAATAATTGCATCTTCCACATTAAAGTTTATGGTCCCCTTTGATGGGGATGGCATGAAAACTGGGGAATTTAGAGACAGACCACAGGCTTTCACTGAGCAGTGAAGCTCGCCCAGATGTGGGACTGTGGGGATGCACTGCATCATCTTGGAGGAGAGGGGTCACCCTTGGGACTGTGGGGGGTTCTGCATGTAGAAGCCTACATACCCTGACTGCAGGAGTGATCCTCGTGGGAGACTGGTGAATGACGCCCCCTCCTTGCTTGGTGATCTTTGTTTCCTACTTTGCCTAAAATCCTTTCTTTCCAATAGCCTCAAAAATGTCTTTTATCTCTGCTAAGGCCAAAGCAGCAACAAGGGTTAAATCCAGTTAGCTGTTCTTGTGCTTAAAGCTAGTCTCTCTCTCTCTCTCACACACACACACACACACATGCACACAAAACACATGCACACTCATGCATGTGTGCACACATGTGTTCTCTCTCTCTCTCTCTTTCAACCTAACTGGTTTAATTTCCATTACGAAAGGTGAAGTCCTGGTAGGGAGTTGGGACATTGCCCTTGGGAACAAAGTTAACACATGATTGAAACACTGAGTCTGAGAAAGATCACCTTTTTTGTTGTTGTTAAGGGCAATAAGGGGACTGGCTCTGGGTGCAGCGGGACACCCCAGGGGAGCCTCGCACACTGCAGACAGGCTGTTTCGCCCCTTCCTCTGGTCACCCGATCTCTCTCCATGTGCTGCTTTTAGAACTTCCTGGCCTCACAAAAGGGAACAGCCATTCGTGTCCAGACACATTGCAGACTTCTGGCAAAATAGCCGGAGCTCACGAAAATTTACACTTTTCCTGGCACCTGGCCGAGAGTATGAGCAGGACTTGGCTCGGGTTTGCTTTCAGTTAGAAAAGCCCTTTGGGGGGGTTGAGAGTTGGGGGTGGGGTGGCAGCAAGATCCTTGTGAAGGGTCAGAGCTGCTGAAATAAATATCAGCTCGGCTAGGGAGAGCAATTCCTGTAATTATATCTGCCCGATGACTTATAATCAGCATTCTTAGCGGAGTCTGTAACTTTCATGTTTTCTCCTTCTGTGTGCAATATGGGTGGCACTGATGGGGGCGGGGGGTGGGGGGGGGGAGGAATAACACCTGATTAAAAAAATGGTGGTGTTAGTGGTGGTTGTTGCTGTTACCATGAATATCATTCTCATTGAGGTTACCTTTGAAATACTGCCAATGGGGCATTTGCTGGAATTTCTGGTAGTGGGGAAGGAGCCTGGGGATTGTGTATTGTTTTTCCTAGGGAGAAGCCTGTGTATATAGACATCTAAAACAGCAAAACAAAGCTGAGTGTGTGAACAGCTCAGACTTGCCACATTGGTCCTGCCCTGCAAGCGAGGGTCCGTTTTGGCTCCCCACAGAGTGCGGCCCCTTCTCCATCTCCCCTCTTTGAAACACTTGAGAGAAACCAGCCGTCTGCCAGTCCACAGGCTGTGTGTCATTTCCTTCCCTCTCCAAGCCTCACTCTTTCCACAGAGGAGACTTTTCAAATTAACGTTTCAGTTCATTAAAGACCTTTTCGCAAACATTTCTTTCTGGTAAAGGCAGCGTTTCATCTGGAAATGGTCAGGCTCACGCTGGCACAGAATGGTGTGAGAAAGAAAAAAAGCCCTCACATCCCTTCTCACCAAGGGGATGGACAGTGTGCAGTAAGCCTCAAACGGATCTTCCTTAGAGGACCAAGAGGTTTCCTTGGAAGGGAAAAACGAGATCAATGAATGAAAATTATTTGCTCTTGTTTGTTTTGCAAAACTAGCAAGGGAATAGGGGAGCTGGGCTTTCTTCATTCCCTTTCTTTAAAAAAAAAAAATAGAATTCCCTGGGAAGAAGCAACTCACAACGGTGCCCCTTTGTCTTGCTTGTGCTAACATCCACTGCGGCCTCTCCAGGGCTCGGTCTGTGCTTGGGGAGTAATGCGTGAAAATCCGTCCGCCTCCATATGAAAACACGCCTTCCCGTCCCTGCCTGGTTTGAACTAGCCCCTTCGAGAGTCTCATGTGAATGGCTGGCTATCCTAGAACAGATCAATGGAGCAAAGCAGCAGTACCTTGACGAGCTTGAGTGCGTGGGGCTTGTTGGACAAAGTTACAGAAAATGCTCAGTCTATGTAGGACTGGAGATACGCGGGCTGAGCATGAGTTTCTGCTGCTGTCCTTGCCCCAGCCTGGGAGAAAAGAACCCACGAATCTTAGCACAGGAAGGAACATAAGAAACTAGCTAGTCTGTGTGTGTGTGTGTGTGTGTGTGTGTGTGTGTGTGTGTGTGTGTGAACTGTGTTTTGTAGCGCCCCAGCCGACCTCAGGATTAGCTCCATTTTTATCTGTTTCATATGGTGGAGTTTGGCATAAGATTTCCACAAGACCTCAAACTCCCCGAGGCCTTGGGTTGTTCATGTAATTTACACAAAGTTGGCATCTCAGTAAATATTTAAGTGAATAGAGTGAATAATGCAGCTTAAAAGGAGTTTGGAAACCATGGGTCTAGGCCTTTTGCCCACCCCTTTCACCGATTTTACATCAAGACCAGAGAAGCTGGGTGAGTTTCCCAAAGTCCTCCCGCTGGCCTAGCCCACAGCTAGTGTCTTTGTGTCTCCTCCATCAGTGGGACCCAACAAAACCCACAAATACCAGCTTCTTGGGGGCAGCTTTCAGGTAGGGATGCTGTTCCCCACTCACCATCCAGCCAGTGGGCATGATTATCTGGGGTGTTGAAGACTGTGAGCCGCATGAGAGCAGGAAGTATGGTTGTTCTGTTCAGCTGTGTACCTAGCACAGTGCCTGACAGTAGCTGCTCAGTCCCTGTACAGTTTGTTGAATGAATGAACACAAACAATTGCAGCCCAAGGTCCCTTCTCTTGAATAATCTAGAGAGAAGATAATGCTCAGTCCCAAGTTTGTCCTCAAGAACCCAAGGACCAAGAGGGTTTTGAGGTCTTAATTGCAGTATCAGCACCAATGGGACTTCACTGTCAGTGGCATCCAGCCTCCACTGTCATTGTCACCATAGTTGTCGTCATCGTCATCCTCCTCCTCCTCCTCCTCCTCCTCCTCCTCATCATCATCATCAGTAGCAGCAGGCAGGCAGGTAGTGCCTTACTCTTATGAGGCTGCACAGTGAAATCAGCAGCTCTGGCCTTGTTTGAACATGGCTACGGGTTGGTCCTATGCCTATAATCTTCTCACTCCTGTCCTTGCAAACAGCAGATGTCTACAGCCTGAATTCATGGGGTGATGCAAAGAGCATCATACTCCTGAAGTAGCAGGTTTGGGTGCTAGAGTTGGCTCTACAATTTCCTGGTTCTGTAACCTTATACATGTCCCTTATCTTATTTGATTTTCAGTTTTTATATCTGTCAAAAGGGAAAACAGACCATATGGATTTGCTTCTTACCACTTGTGTGATGCTGGTCAAACTACTTAATCTGTAGCTCTAAGCCTCAGGGTCCTTAACTGTGAAATGGGTTACTAGCAGTAGGTACCTCTCAGGGTTGAGGTAAGGATTATGAGTTAATGTATGCAAAATGCTTAGCATAGTAAGTGCTCGGAAAAAAATATATATTCATACTTGTTCTTATCTCACAGGAATTGTAAAATTTGTATGGAACAATTCATTTCAAAAAAGAATTCTATATAAGGGAAGGCTATTGAATTTTTAATTATTTTCTCTGTATATCCAATTACCTACTAGCATTTACACTTAGCCTTTTTATAGAAATACCAAAGGTAAATGGTTCCAAATGGAAGTCATGACCTTAGCTCATCTCCAGCGTTCTCCCCACCTCCCTTACCCTTCCTGCTCCCCCAATTCATCTCCTCTTCCTGTGTTTCCTGTTTCAGCAAATGGTGTCAACATCTTTGCAGTTATCCAAACCAACAGTTGGAAAGAAGTCAACTTCCACCTCACCTTCATAACCAATAAATTACCAAGTGCTGCTAATTCCCCCAGTTAGGGGACCCTCTCCTAGAGCTAGTTACACTCTCTCTCAGCACTGTACTACCTGGTATCAAGGCATAGCCTGCTGCCTGGGCTTCAGCAGCTGCCTCTCGGTGACTCTGCTGCCCCATTCTGGCTGTCTACACTCATGTTTGTGTCTTTCCACTTCTTGCTTCTGACCTTTATGCAGTCAACTCCTCTTCCCCTTACCTGGACAACTCTTCAGAACTTAGCATAGAGAATGCCTATGGGAAGCCCTCCTGACTACCCCTCTTCAATCTGAGTGAGGAGTTCCTTCTAGGGACATCTTACCTCTACTGTCCCAGGCATACCTCTCCCATAGTATTCATCATCATCATCAGGCCCTATTAAGATTTTTAGAGACTTTAAACTTGGAATGGATTAAGGTGTCTTTGTTTCGATATGCAATCTAAATAAAAACTATACTAAACTCTAGATGTCATGGCAATAATAGTTAATACTAATTGAGCACTTCTTATGCACCAGGCTCTGCTGCTTTACATATGCTAAAATTCATTTAATTTTTACTATAATTAATAATCACATAATATGCTTTATGCTATCCCCATTTTATAGATGAGGAAATTGAGGCCCAGAATGTTTAAGTAACTTTTCCAAGGTCACCGAGCTAGTAAATGGCAGCGCTTCAGATACAGGCAACATTGCTCCAGGATCTACATTCTCAAACATACACTATAAAGAAGTTTAACTGCCCTGGCTGGTTTGGCTCAGCGGTTAGAGCATCGGCCCGCGGCCAAAGAGCCTTGGGTTTGATTCTGGTCAAGGGCACGTACCTCGGTTGCGGTCCGTCCCCAGCCCTGGTTGGGGTTGTGCAGGAGGCAGCCAGTAGATGTGTCTCTCTCGCATCAATGTTTCTCTCTCTCTCTCTCTCTCTCTCTCTCTCTCTTTCCTACCCTCCCTCCCGCTCTATCTGAAGATAAATGGAAAAAAAGTATCCTCAGGTGAGGATTAAAAAAAAAAAAGTTTAACAAAGTTCTCTATTCTTCATTTTCTTTTTGGAGAAAAAGCCAATATAAAATTCTTTCAAAAATTGTTCTCTCTCCTGTTGTTGCCACTGCCAGGATGAGCTGCTGTGCTGTGCTGAGCTGGCTTACTGGTCACCCAGCACTGTTCGCTGCTTCCCTTGGGAATCCGCTCCCTGAGGGCAAGTCCTGTGTCTGTGTTTGGTTGCCCCGTGGGGAGAGGCAAAGCAAGATGCAGAGCCAGTGCGGTTAGCACAGCCTGGATAGACCCCCAGCTGCTGCTGGTTGTTCGTTCCCCATCCAGGTCCAGCTCATCTTGCCAGTGGCTAAGGTAAGGATGGCTTCATCTTCTCTAGAACCTTCTATCCTCTATCCTATACTCCTGCAACCAATTCCCTGGTAGTTTCCTTCCTCTCTCCACAGTTCTCCACATGCCCTCAAAAACTATCTCTTGAGCTGTAGTTGGTAAGAGCTGCGACCTGTAAATACATTGTAATATACCAAATATAAATAAGAAATAAACAAAGGTTCTTCCTTGCTCTCTTCTCAGGACCCCTCATCCTAAAACAAACACTACAGGGTTAAAAACAGGCCAAGGGAGCTGCCTTCCTAACTGGGTGGAGGTCAAGCTGAAGTTTCAGCAACATCCTTCTGAAAGGCTCCTGCCCCTGTAGCCACTCCAACCCTGAAGCACAAAATACTGACGAGCCAATGAGCTCTTCGTTCTCCTCGCGGGACTCTGTCCTCTGTACTGTTGAGATGGATTAGTAAGTACTCGTTCACTCAGCATTGTGAGAAGAAAGTTTGTATTTGCCTTGTCAGTGTTCTGTTTGCTTGTCTCTTTTTGGGTACCAGATTCCCTTCCTCCTTGGTCCTTAAGGATGCAGTCCTCAAAAGGAAGCAATGGTGCCTTTCTCCAGAACTTCCTCTTTTCTGACTCTTCACAGTTTTATCCAAATTGGGCTAACCTATCGGAAATACAAACTTTTGATATGTATCACATTTTATTCTTTCCACAAATAAGGATTGAGCTGCTATGTGCCAACATGGGCACCAGGTTTGTTCTGGGAGAGTTCACTGTGTCAGGGAAGCAGGGGGTTTGGGTAGCACTGAGGAAGGATGCAGGAAATGACCATATTCAAAGCCCCTGGGATTCATACTGGGTACAACAATTATAATGTTCACAGTTAGGGTTCTGAATTCTGCATGAATATGTAGATTGTTTCTTCTGGTCTTGATTACTTTAGGTGTAATCTCACGGATGGCAGAAACAAAATTACTTTTAACTTTTCCATCATCCTCAGATTCTTTGTCAATTAAACAGGTGAGCTTAGACTTCTCATTTTTGCAATGGATTGCAAGTAGGACCAAGATATGTTTGAGCCTGGAAGACAGCATTTGATTCTTGGATTAGAAGACTTATAGACTCTGATACCATTTGGGCAACTAGTTTTTTGAAATGCAATAAACAGTAAAACATAATTTTTTTTTTTAGTGTAGGTATATCCCCAATATTGCCTGGGATATGCTTATTCTAATTGTTGTTTAGATGAAATTAAAATTTAACTGGATATCTCCCCCTTCCACTCCCCACCCCAAATCTGGCAACCCTAGAAGTTAGGCACTTAAAGAATGGGCTTTGAAAAGATCCACACTATATGTGCCTGGGTGTGTTTGTATTTTAGATGTGTGTTTGAGGGAGAACAGGGAGGGTCTAGGGAAGAATTTAGTGGGCAACTGGACAAGTGCATGTTACAGGAAAAGTTTGATGGGAAATATTTACTCATGAAATAATTCTGGTTATCTCAGGAGAGGTCAACCCTGGACTTGGTGACCTGCTAAGGAAGAGGGTCTCTAGCTGCTCTTGGCACCAGAGCCTTAGCTAAAGACATGGTGAAAGGAATTCTGGAATGTGCCGGGAAAGCTGAGTCCTTTACTATGGCCATTCAAGGTGATCTTGAGCAACCCACTTAAGTCCACTTCGTCTAATTTTCTGCATCTGTTAAATGGGGGTCAATAATAATTATTTTATTTTCTTCACGGGCATTTTGAGACAAAAGTTGAAACAATGCTCAAGCTCTTTGAAAAAGCGTAAACGTGCTATACCACTAAAGGAAACAGACCCTTTGTCTTGCCAAAACACACTGAACCTGTACCAATAGTTTTGGGAACCAATAGTTTTGACAGAGCCTTCTCCTTTCATTAAGGAAAGTTCTTTGGATAAGTTGTCCGATGGTTTTGGCTTTCTCTAAATGCTGTTTTGAGGTGTCTAGTGTTCTCAGTACCTGAGTGGGGTTCTAAAGTGTGACCAAAGAGGATTTGGGATATTTATGCACAAGCTGATTCAACTTAGCAGAGAACCATCTGGGTAAAAATTGAGAATAGAAAATGATTGAACATGGATTTCTCCACAATGACTTCAGTATCTCTATTCAGGTGAATAAACAGAATGTGTCATATCATTAATAAGATATATAATTCACATTGCACTTGAGAGTTTACAACGTGCCTTTTCACACACATCATCTCATCTATGTATCTATTATCTCCCTGTGGGCAAAAACAGGCCTTTGGCTTCTCTGTACACATGTGGGGAGGAGCACAGGCTGCAGAAAGGGCGACTGAGCAACCAGACCCATCTCGCACCCTTTCTCTTGCGTGCATTTGGCCTTGACCATCTGGGCGACACCAATCTCCTTTGCTCCTCATTTTGTTCTATTAAAAATGGTCACTTAGCATTTTTATCATTGGCGCTTATGTTGAACTTATTAAGTCCTTATATCATTGTTCACAGGACCGTTGTATTGTAACCTCCCTGAGGGCAGGAGTTTTTGTATCCTTTGTTCATTGTTTTATTCTCAGTATTGAGAATATTGCATGTAACAGGTGCTCAAGATGTATTTACTGAATGCATAAGTGAACTGTTTTTCACAGCTTAGTCATATCTTCTCAGCTAGATTCTAATGGCTGTGAGGGCAGGGACTTTATCTTCATTTCTCTTGTCCCCCCCCAGTGTACCTGACAGGGTGCTGAAAAAGTTAAATATTAGTGATATCATTTATGTGAATCACCCACACATGAACATAGAAATGTGTTTTAGATCAGAATATGTGGCCACTTCAGGACCTTCATGATCTGAAGGCACTCTTACTTTTGGAAGCTTCACCCCCATTATATTAATCTTTAAAAATGCATGTACATTTCCCTGTGTGTGTGTGTGTGTGTGTGTGTGTGTACATACTTAGTTTCGCTGTAAAATAATTTTAGTAATTTGCATTGTTAATTATTTCAATTATCATTTTCTTTTACAGTCTCTGTTTTGTAATTTGGAGCCAAACATTTTTCCCCCTCGTACCTTTTCTTGGCTGGAACAAGCCCACAGGCCTAGGCACTGCGCCCACAGTGCCTCACGCACACAGCGGCTTTGGCTGTGGGCGCTTCCAGGACAAGAGTGACTGACCCAAAAGGAGAAAGATGTGTTCAAGTCGAGTTCGGCATCGCAGCGAAAGGAAACTGTTCTCCATCCCCTTACCCCGTTCTGGGCCTTCTCTCCTGCCTGCCGCATGTGCCTGCCTGCAGGCGGAGCGGAGACAGGATGAGCTCTGAGTTTTATGGTATCGGTAGTTATCCTCCGAGTGCAAGTGTCTAATTAGGCTTGACACTGCCGAGGCGTTCCTGACATTTATGTCACTGTCTCTCAATCTTGAGCTGCATTCGGTCTTGTGGGAAGCACAACAAACAATGTCAGAAACAACATAAAATTCCCCATTAGAGGGGGCCCTCGGAAACCGTGCCGACGTTTATTAGGGGCACTCAAAGGGGAGGCCGAAGGGTGGGGCCGGTGTGTGGATCCCGGGCTAGGAGGAAGAAATAAAATGGCTCATTTAAATTCTTAAGAACTGCATAGGAGGCAGAAGACACAATGAGTATCTGGGAGAAGAAAGGCCATCAGTTGAACAAACTAATCACATGGTAATCAAAGTGATTCGCTGCCTACTGAGAAGTACTTCAGAAGAAGTTCCAGCCCGGGAGAGTAAAAACCCTATCGAATGACAGCTTTCATAAATTATAGATTTTTAAAAATTGCATAAAGTAATGTGTAATAACGTGCGAAATGGATTTAAAGACGAAAAGTGCCCGAAGCATCTGAGTAAGGCCGGAGAACAGGCAGGCCTGACGTGGAAGGGGTTGTGCGAGCCTTTGCGGGCTGACCCCTCTTTGCAAGCCCCGCCCCCGCGCAAAGCCCCGCCCCCACCCAGGTCTCCTGGCGCGGGTGCAAGGATGCATGATTGCTGTCCGGATTTGGAGGCCCAGAGAGACCTTATCAAGGGCTAGGTGTCAGTTCTCTTTTCCCACTGCAAACTGCACCCCCATTTTTACAGACTGGTGAGCCTAAGCTTTGGCAAGGGCATGGGGAGGCCAGAAGAAGCTGCATGACTCAGAGCCCGGCTTCTGCACAGAGGTCAGACTCCCAGCCCTGTAGTCAGGGTGGGCTACTCGGTGAGCTGGGGTTGGTGGAAGCACTACCCATCCAAAGTTCTTCTCCCCTCTCACCCTAAGCTTGTGATAAATCTGGACTGAGCCCTTAATTCCTCTGCCACCTCTGTAGCCATGTGGGCATGTAGGATTGTGGCCTGCAGAGAAGGGCAACTCAGGGACAAGGTGGGCCCTGAGATCATTCTAAGTGTCAAGGCCAGGCCAGCTCTCAGCCAAGGGTCAGGTAGGCAGGGTCTGCCTTCTGGCCTCTCGCCTCTGCAGCCAGCATCCCTTCCTCCCACAGGTGCCCATCGTAGCTGCTCGAGGCCTCTTGTTCTCAGGTGAGTGCTCACCAATTCCATATGCACTGGTGGTTGATAACCACGGTGGTAATTGGTAAACCCGTCAGATAGGATTCTAGCTGTCTCTGAAAAGGTGATTTGGGAAAGTAATGACAAGTTAGAAGTATTAGGACTGGGTGCTCTTTCCAGATGTGTGAGTTGGGGATAGTTACTTAATCTTTTTGGGTCAAAATGGAGATAGGACTAGTACCTTCTTCTGAGTTGTGCTGAGAGGCTGAAATGAGGTTCTGGATGTAAAGTGTTCAGTACAAAGCCCAGCACAGAGTAAATGTTCAGTAATGTCAGCATTGTGTTCCTGAGGTCTGCCTGAGCATGGCAACCACTGGTAGAGGTTGGCATGGATGGGCATAGCTCTGTTCCTGACCTCCTGGAGGAGCCTGAGTGGAGAAGGAGCATTGCCCTGTGTGAGTTCCTAGCAGTGCCTCTGAGGGAACTATGAAAACTCCTGTCTCTCAGCCCCAGACTCACTCTGAGTGAGTGAGCGAACATCGATGAGAAACATTTAAAAGATTGTAATGCCCAGGCTCTACTGTGGCTGCCCCCTGCTCCCCCCGCCCCTTTTACAAGGTACTTTGGTGATTCTAATGTTCAGCCAGGGCTGAACACCACTTGTCTAAGGGAAAGGCAGCTTGAAAAGGCATTGTTTGGGCTGGATATCTGTATGAAGGAGCCCTATTTTAGGGTAATTTTGTTAGCTATTGTAACAGACGGCCCCCAGATCTCAGTGGCATACCACAAGAAAGCTTAATTTCTAGTTCACATCAAAATCCTGTGTAGACTGGATGGGGAGGAGGCCTTTCTGTTCCATGTTATCAGTCAGGGACCCAAGCTCCTTCCAAGTAAAGGCTCAGTCATCTTCAATACGTGGCTTCAGAGTGTCCCTGAAGTCATCCAGCTGGCAGACCATGGAGGAGAGAGCATGGAGGTACACCTGCTCTTAACTGCCTCCAACCCAAAGAGACATATCACTTCTGCTCAAGTCCATTGTCAAGAATTGGCCACACATCCCCTTAATGTGCAAGGAGACTGGGAAATGCATTTCAGCTGTGAGCCCAAAAACAGGCTTGACGAGAACCCAGCTGTCTCTGGAATACACTCCAAAATGGTACATAATACTCTGAAAGGTGGGCCTGAGGTTCTCAGCCCGAGATCCTTGAATTTGTGGGGGGTTCTTGCACCTCTTGAAACTGGATGCAAAATGTTGAGTGTATGAGTTTTTTTCAGTTTTATCCTGTTCTCAGAGGCTGAGAGAGTGACGTCCCACCGCTGCTGGGACCAGAGTAGTATTACAGTACCTGCTTCCTGCATCTGATATTCTTTGAAACAATGATGGGGATGGGGCAGGGGCAGGATTTCTGTTTTCTTGTCTCTCTCTTTCCTTTTCGTCCTCCTCTCCAGTGGGGAGAGAATGCTGGCTAAGAGGAAGAGCTATGTTAGCATCATATCCTATGGCAGTGCTGCTATTTATCATTATTAGGAAGAGGAGGGTTTATGTGGCTGTGAAGAATCTGAGAGACTGTGATGGGCAGGGTAAGGACCCAGCCTTGCACTTCCAGAGTGGAGCCAGGAGCAAGGGTCACTTGGACCTCACCAGTTTTCAGTTTAGGGGTACAGTGAGAGGAGCGAGGGAGATCAGAGGGAAGGGACTGCCAGAGACCATCTGAGACAGGTTGTGTAAAGATGAAAAGTGGCTTGATGGGAAAATGGACATTTTGCACTATTGTCTCAATGCTGTGTCTGCTCACAATGAGTTCGGAGTGCATTGTTTTCTTCCTGGTAACGGGCTCTACCTGAAAGCCCTTCCAGACATCCAGGGCATGGCTGAGGGGTCACAAACCATTCCATGGCTTAATAAGAAAAGTTGGAAAACCACTAGTGTAGCTTAACAATGGGGCTTTGTGCACTAGCCTGACCCTGCCTACCAGAGGGCCTTTTGTTTCCAACAATTCCTGGCAGCGGACTTCAGGAGGCCATTGGCCCTGCTTCTCTCTTAAAGTCAGAAATACTTGCAGCTGGCATTTTGTTTTTATCCTACCTTCTTAATTCCAGGGACCTGCCCCTCTCTGAGGCCACAGATGAACATGAGTGACCTGCTCTCTCTCTCTCCCATTTGTAAGGCAGGACAGGAGACAATACTCTGTCCGACTCCGTGCCGGCTGTCTGGATGAGTGCGACGCCAGCTGTCAGCCTGGGATGAGGTCAGACAGAGGCCACCCTCGTCCCAGGTGGGCAGGGGTCACCCAGGTGACCAGACTGCACTGGAGGCCCAGAGAATGTGCAGGAGCATGAACTGTTGGCCTCCTCTGCGGGAGAGGAGCTGCAAGCGCTGATGGGAATGAACTGCAAACTCCGGCCAAGGGGCCAGCGTTCCAGGTGCCTCCATCCTTTCAGGAAGTTCAGGCTTTCTGTCAAGCTTGTGTGTCTGCAGTCTGAACACAGGGGCCTCCAGGCTGTGCTGGCAGGCCAGCTTGTCACCCTTAATAGTTTTATCATCTGGGGGAGTGCTTCAGGCAGAGGTGGTGCATGGATCAAGCCCTCTCTCTGGCTTGGGAGGCAGTGAAGTGTAATGATGAAGGATGAGCATTCTGGAGCCAGACAGCCTGTGTTCAAATTCTGCTCGGCTACTTAATAGCTCAGCAACTTTGGGCAAGTGATTTAATTTGTTCATTTATAAAGTAGACCAAATGAAAGTATGTACTTGTTTCATAGGGTTGTTGTAAGTCTGAATGAATTGATGCATGTGAGATCCTTAGAACAATGCCTGGTAAACAGTAAGAGCTCAATAAATGTCAGGTTTTATTATTAGCAAAAAATACACAGCCTGTAAGCAGATCTCTAGGGGAAGGGACCCTTCTTAACTCATGACAATTCAAGGTCTCTGTGAGTGGTGTTTATGTCCATCTGTCATCATCCCTGTGAAGACTTCTCTGATCACTCAAACCCACAGGGGTTCTTTGTTTTAACTGCCCTGGTACTTGTGTTCGGTACCTTCTTACCTAAATAATTCCTTTAAATTAGAGTCTCTGCTTTATCTTTTTCTATAAATTCTCCTCGCTACCAATATAGTAAATTCTTATTAAACATTTTTTGGGGGGTTATAGACTGTACACTCTGATTTAAAAAAAAATAAACTCAAACTCTTTGTATGACTGTCCTTCAAGAAAGGAAAAATCTCTAGACTAGGATAGGATCCTGACAGTTTTGTAAATTCTAATTTTTTAAAAGGTATTCTACCAGACCAAAAATATATTGTAAAGCTATAGGAATAAGATAGTATGATACTAGTTTAGGAAAAAGATAGCCAAAGCAATGGAACAAAATAGAAAGTCTAGAAATACAGTCAGAAATATTTGAGACTTTATTAATTTTTAAAGGTGACATTGCAAAGCAATGGGTAATTGATATATATTTTCAATAAATGATACTGAGACAGCTGGCAAGTCATTTGGAAAAATAAATAAATCTGGATTCCTAAATGTAAAAAGAAAAAGTAAATCATAAAAGTGTAATCACACACACACAAAAAGAATGAAAATTTTAATGATATTCAAGTAGAGCAGACATTTCTAAATATGACATGAAGCCATAAAAAAAGCTGATTAGTTTGATAACATAGAATCTGAAACTTCTTTGTGGCAGAATATCAGAAAAATAGGAAATAAAACATGACTGAGTCTACATAGCAAAAATACCATAGATAAATAAAAAATGACTAACTGGGGAAAATCTTTTTAAACATATATTTCCTTCATATGCAAAGAGCTCTGCGAAATCAATAAAAAGATAAGTATGACAATAGGAAAATAGGTAAAACTCAAGAATAGATATTTCAGAGGAAAAGACATAAGTGGCCAATAAATATATGAGATTATCTTCTTTTTTTAAAAAAGCAGGTTAAACCATATATCATTTTCACTTTTCTAATTGGTAGTTTCAAAAGTCTCATAATGCCTAGTATTTCCAGGGTGTTAGGTAACAAGTTCTTAAACAGTGTTGGTAGGCATGTAATTAGTACTATTTTAAAAAAAGGCAGTTTGATAATATCTATCCAGATTCAAAATGTGCATTGCTGGTAACATAGAAATGCCATTTTTAGTAATTTATTCTACATATACCTGTTTATGTGTGCATGCATATATATTTACCTACATATATAAATGAATGTTTAATATACAACATTGCTTATAATCGCAAAAATTGGAAACAGCCTAAATTTCCATCAGTAGGGGAATGGTTAAAACAATGGTACACCTTGATACAATGGAATTCTCTACAGCTGCTAAAAAGAATGAAATAAGTCATTCTTTTTATATTTTTATAGAAATTTGTCCAAAATATGTAATAAGAGAAATAGTAGTAAAACAGTTTATAAAATATTAGCTTACTTGTATAAAAATATTTGTATGTATTATATTCTTGCATGTGTATAACACAGTTTTGGAAGGATATACATACAAGGAAGAGTTAATGGTGTTCACCAGTGGGAGTAGGATGGGAGGAGTGCAGGTAAGGGAAGGAGGATGCTTTAACTTTTAACTGTTTGCCTCTCTGAACTCTTTCAGTTACATTTGTAACAAGCATGTATATTTTGAAATGAAAAAAATTATATTGATGTCAATAGAACAATAGCAATATCAATAGTGATGGGTTTCAGAAAGCTGTTTAATAGCACCACCATGTCCAGGTGCACAGGTTCTTCATTCTGCAAATCCAGACAGCACCATTCACAAAGATAATCTGCACAGCCATACGTGGTTGTGTAAATGTGCTTTAATATAGTCCTTGAAATCCACCACTGTATCTTCTTTGTTAGATCAACAGATATAAAATCCTTCATAGCTGCAAGACTCTTTGTCAGGACAGGTCTAAACAAAATGAAAAGCACAGCTTAAAGTCAATCTGAAGAACCAAATGGCAAATGAACATGGCGTCAGTCCTGAACCAGCCCCACAGAACCCACAGATACAAGATGAAGGTTGAAACACCTATTGCAATGGGTGAGCGTGGAGACTGAGGAAGAAAAGTGAAAGGAGAATGAAAAGATTAAACGAGGGGACCTTGCTTGGGCCAGCGTGACATGTGCCATGAACTGAGGCACAAGGACAACTCCGCTCTGGGTACCTGTCAGTTTATTCATTACCCATCCTGGATCAGCTCTACCTGGTGTACCATTTGAAGGAAGGAGGGTAGAGTTGGCATGGAAGATCACTCACCAGCTGACACCACCCTTCCTTTTTTTCTGTGCCCATGCTGAGGGCCATTCAACAGCTGGCTAGAGAACAATGTCATCAGGCCTCCCACTTGTGGGTCTCTTCTAGGTGGCTTCCCTTCTGCCTGGCCATCCTGCCACTGGCGTTGTTGTTTCAGATCTGGAGTGGTCCAGAACTCACTCCTGTTTCCTGCGCTCTTCCATGCTGTCTTTGGTCTGCTACTCAGGAGGCCACCTTGGGCACACTTGACCTTCAGGGATCATCTCTAAGTCTAGAAACATCCCTCCCCTTCTGGAAGGTCTTCTTCCTTGTTAGAATGGCACTGTTGTCAAACTTACCTCACATTAGTTGTGGCCAGCATGTTGACTTGGTTAATGGAGATGCATACGCATATATAAAAGCAAAATTGACCAAAATTAACTTTCAGCAATTTTTAGTCATTTAGATTCTGGCAACTCTAATATTTAGGCTCCAGCATCCTTGAAAATAAGTTGCCCGTGGATATTGAAACTTGTAGCTGGTTAGTGCCTCTAATTACACCCATGGTTGAGATGATGACAGGTGGAATGACTTGCCACTGGACAAAGAAATCAGAATGTCAGCCACCTCTGGCCCTGCCAGGGCATTGGGTATGTTCTCCAAATTCAATGGGGCTCAAACTATGGTGTGTTAACTTAGGATTTTTCCTTCTAAGTCTTCAAAGATGAGGAAAGGAGTCAGAAACTTGAATAAGCAAGACCTGGAATTTTGAGCCAGATCTATTAAGGGGAAACATTAAAATATTTTCATCTGGATTTAATGCCCTGCTGGTGGTATCTTTCTGTAGCTATCTAGGGATAAAATCTAACTGGAATAATAATAATTAAAAAAAATCCCAATCAAGCCTCCAAACATCCTATCCTCATCAGAAACTTGGCAGCATCGTTCTGGGTTTTTTTTTTTTTTTTTTTTAGCACTATGGGAAGCCGAGGCCTGGAACTATGCATTTCTATAGCTTTTCTTTGCCCAAGCTAGGATTTTAGTGTAAAGGTAGTCTCTGATATTTGTCGTTCTTGGTTTTGTACACTTGATTTATTTCTTTATCTTGTAATTTTCCTTCCTGGAGTTTTAATTGATGTACCAACATGACAGTAGACAACAGTCTTCTGAAAAGAATCCTTTTGCAAAGTAAGTGGTTAAAAAAGAAATTGAAAAGACATGGGGGTGGGGTGACCGGGCATTGTGGAGGCAGGGCTACCATTTGGCAGTCTGTCTGCGGGAACCACTGGAGTGGAGGGTTCCTTGGCTCTAGAAGCTACAACAAGATGTCCTGGGCCTGGTGTCCCCCTTCTCTGCTATTTTGAGAGAACCTGGGGACAGGGACCAGGACCAGGAACACCCACTTTGGCATCTCAGTCTCTTCCTGCTTTTATCAGGGGCTTATGAGACCCATCCTGCTGAAGGGAGGGCTTGAAAATTGATGTGGTGACTGGTTGCACAAGAAGTGCTGTTTCCCAGGCTGATGTTCACGGTAGTAGTGAGGGGAGAAAGGCACCTGGTGTTGGAACCAGTATGGAATTTGGAGCCATTTTTTGGGTTAATTTTTTGGCGTTATGATAACCGACAAGGCATTTGACCCTCTCTGATGAGACCAAGGCAGTCATTTCTGGTAGGTTCTGATCATACTGTTAGGAAGAGGTGTGGTAATGATTCTGTGGGAGAAACTGGGGGATGGAAACAAGAATGAACTCCCATTTGAAATGTGCTGAGATGTCATTCAGAGGAAATTCCTGTAGAACCGGCGATTGGAGCAAAAAGGCACGGAAAGGTTTCCTGCCCATATAAACGTCTCCTCAACCACAGAGATGGTGGTAGGCAAGCGGACAGAATTGGTATTTATGTTTTCTACAGGGCTGGTGAAACAATAAAAAAGTAAATAAAGTAGGCTTGCAGATCAGGACTTACTTTCAAGCTACTCTAGATAATCTTTTTTAAGGTAGGAGGACTGGTATGGAGGGTCACAGTATCCAAAGACAAGAAGAGCAGTTAATCCAAGTGCAGTTTCCCCTTCATGGTGCCCCGTGTCTTTGGCCTTGAAGGGCAGAGACTCAGAATTGGTCCAGTGTGATGCTTCCTCAGTCTTAAAGGTTTAATGACAATCCCTATTTGACCAGGATTATAATGTGAGGCCCAGTTCATATTTCCTGGGATTCTCTCTGGTCGCCCCTCACTTTCTCCCCTTCCCGCCCACCTTCCTTTAGCGCCCCCTCCCATGAAAAGGATGACCAGTTTTGAATTACGGTAATAGCTGCACTCTTGGTTTAGGACTAACCTCCCTGAAATTTTCAGGACCACTAATTTGTGGTTACTCCAGTGCTAGAATGAACTTGGCGCTCTGGCCTTTAGACTAGCACTGCAGTAAAAGTTTAAAGCGAAGACTGCCTCAGAGCCCAAAGAAGAGAGGAGATTGAAACCTAAAGGTTATCCTGGAATGCACTTTACTGTTATCTATGAGAACAAATGAGTTAAAAAAATTTCAAATACCAGAATACCCTACAGGGAGGAGATATAACTATTAAAGGGCTGTTATAGCTGCAATAAATGTAGGAACAATAAAAATAAATTGATGAAGTAAATGTCAGCGCTGTTCCCCTGAGCTGCCCCCACACCTTTGTCCAAAAGTAGAACATCTCCAATTACAGAGGGTGGAAACAGCCTTCAATGACAATATGACAAGGACAGAACACAGAACGCTGGCACAGAGAACACAATTATGCACAGCCTTGAAAAATTGTATCATAGCACAATGCATGGGAGAAATCAATTAATGATGCAGGGCTTCCACTGCTGTCTAATAATCCTAGAAAGGAAAGGAGGGGGAAAGAAAACCCCCCGTACACCCAGTGCATCAAAAGGTGACCCTTAAGTGAAAGTCTACATAATACCAGAGGTCAGTCTCCAGAGTTTATAGCATCTGAAATTCTCTTTTTATTCTTCTCAATTTTTTTTCCCCTTAAAAAAATCTAACAGTCTTAAGGAGGCATTTAAGTAAAAGTCACTTCTTCTCTGGTTAAATAGCCTTGCAAAAGAGAGTTCTTTGGCAGAAAGGGCAGGGATGAGCGGAGCGCATGGCTGTCTTCGCAAGCCCACCACCTGAAAGGCAAAAGGCAAAAGTTAGGCATAAACACGGTGGAAGGTAGAAGGTGATTTATCTTGTGCAATTTACAACAGGTGCTAAACATTACGAAAACCAGAGCTATTAAGCAATCAAATTAAGCTATAATTATAACCGAAGAAAACTGTACAGGAATTCTAATTAATTCAAATCTGAACATGTCCAAGAGGAATGCTCCAGCAACCCCACTTCTGAATAAAACAAAACAAAAATAACCCTTGGATAATGCCTTCAGATTGCACAGGAAATTAAGAAATACTTCTCGGCCGGAATATTCCAGGCATTCCTTATTAAATGGTGAGAGAAATTCCCTGCAATGCCTGAGCACTTGGCTTTTCAGGAACACACCATATAAAGCGGGTAGTTGGGGGGCCCTTAACTCAGCAGGATTTTAAGACCGAGTGGACCAAGGGGATTCCACTGTACATGTAAGTACTTCAAAGGGTCTGAAGGGTTCGCTCATTCTTTTCTCCTTTGAAGGTTTCTCCCAGGGCATGTGAGTCTTCTAAGAGCTCTTTACACTCCCCTTTTATTTTTTATTTTTGTGTGTCTTTTTGGACCAATTCCATTTTCTTTTCAGCCACTCCTCTTCCCATCCGCAATCCCAGTCTTTGCACCTGCCTTGAACTTTCTGCTTTTCTTCCACCCCAGGGAGCCTGGGATGTCAGAGGACCAGGGCAGCGTTTTCTGTTGGATGTGCCATGCAGGGTGTCCCACGAAGACACAGATGTTATGGGGAGAAGGAGATGTTGAGCTGTTTGAATGAGATTTCTAACCCAAAGACTGAAGCGTTTGATTAGGGCACCTATTTCCCGAGTTCATGATTCTTTCATTTTAACAACTCAAGAATAGGAACAACAACAAACAGCAATGCCATCTAACATCAAAAGCTTATTATGTATCAGATATTGTGCTGAATGCTTTGCCTGTATGATCTCAGTTAATTCTCTTAGCCACTCTATGAAGTGGGCACTCTTTACTACCCATCTTACAGGAAAAAGTCCGGACCCACTGTTGGCTGTTCAGTTGACTATGAAACAAAGACCCCTTTTTATTAAAGAGATGCTCTCACATTTCTAAATAATTTAACATGAAGTCCCGTTGGTTTTCCCTCTCAGGTTAAAGTGGTGGGGAGTGCAGGTGGAGGGAGAGGACTTTCTCTGGGTGAGTTTCCCTTCTGGACTGGGTGCAGCTTGGCCCCTGTCCTTCGCTGTTTTGCCTGCTGTTTCGAATACTCACTTCTGAACACATCCTTGGCTTTTGCTTTGACTTTGCTTCCATTCACATTACAATGTGGTGCCAGGGGGCAAAGATGTGTGAAGAGACACTGAATCTGTGCATACTGTTGAATTCATAGCTCTTTTAACCATTATTGGAGTTGATGTTCTCATAGGAATCTCCACGTTGACTGTTCACAGTGTTAATAAAGAGCACGTAGCTAGTTTTCCTGTGTGTTGGGTCCCTCAAAGCCTTCTCCCTTTGATTCATGGGGTAAGGGAGAGGGTTGGCAACTTCCTCGTTTGGCAAGATTAGTTCATACATGTTTGCTGGAAGCAATTCTAATAATAGCACTGTGAAGAAATTCTAATTCCCATGGATAGATGAGGAAACCAAGAATTAGAGAGTGAGAAATTTGACCAAGGTCACATGGCCAGCTATGTGGTAGACCCAAGAAATGAGCTAGAGTGAAACATGGTCTTCCTCAGGCCTCCCCACCTATGCACGTACATGGGCGCCCATACCCACCCTTCTGTGCCAGAGTTCCCCTGGGAAGTGGGGCTGCTGAGGTCTGGGGTGGAGAGATTGTGTGACTTACCAGCTACCGAGGTCCCTACCTCCTTCTTTTGATACTGTCTGGAAGCTCCTTATGATTAAACAAACAAGCACCCTCCCTCCAAAGCTGCTGCTGATATGATTTCATCTGGTTACATTGGTTTTGCTTTTTGGGTGGCTTTGGGAGGGCTATTTGCCTTCTTGATGTCCTTTGTTCCTACAACTGCTCAGGGGTAGTAGAGGCCAGCATCGACACCTGTGGCCACAGGAACTGTGGGAGCAGCAGGCAGGCAGGCAGGAGGGACATGGCCTGGCCTGGGGATGGGGTGCGACTCTGTGCTGCTGGGCAGGGTGCTGCCTCCCTCCTGTGTTTGCTCCCTGGTTATCTCATGCCTGCTGGAAGGGGCTGAGGTGGGCTGACCTTCATGACAGATGTGGAAGAAGAGAGGGCCCTGGTTCCTGTCACTGGAGGTTACGTAGATTTATCTATGCTGCTTTACATCCTTTCTGGAACCTGTCAGGGTATAAATGAGAAACAAATCAAACTAGATTCATCAGCACTTTCCAAGTTTATACCAAATTCAGGGTGGTGGTGGAAGTGCCTCTCTGCGCCCTTTAAGTCAGGGGTCAAGGTGTGTGTGAGGATATAGAGCAAATAGCTTCCATCCTCTGGGTCTCTCCCACTGAACAGAGTCTCTCAGCCAGACATCTTGATGAAAGAGGGGACTTGAGATAACTGCTAATGTTCCCAAGTGCTGACCATAGACTGTTTGCTGTGATAAGCCCTCTATGTGGATTAACCCTTCAAGGTGGGTAACAGTAGCACCATCTTTCAGATGAGAAAACTGAGGCCCAGCAAGAATAAGTCAATCACCCAAGGATGTACTGGTGAGTAGTAGGTTGTAATAGGAACCTAGGCAACCTGGCTCCAGAGGTTACACTCAAACCCAGACCACAGAACACCTGCTCCATTTGCTTGGAGGAAGAAGAGACTCTGTGTTTGTTACTAGTTGGCTGGAGAGACAGCTGATGGTCTTAACTCTGTTTTGTTCAGAGGCTGGCTGGAGTGAGTTGTGTGCTGGGCACATTGGCAGCTTCTGGAGGGCAGGGCTGGTTGTATAGCTCTGCTAAGGCTGCAGCACCTTGGACTTGTGTGCATGGTGCCTTTGACGGGATGGTCAGGTGCAGCCATTGTCAGCAAAAATTCTCTGCTCTGCTTTGATAGAGAACCACCTTTTCATTACTAGCATGCTCTACTCTTCTCATCATACTTTGCCCGCTAAATTGGGCATCCGTTATTGGTTCTTACCTGTCACAATTACTACATTGTATTTGCTTACTGGTGATTTTCTATTTCTATTATTTCTTCTACATTTATTGATTGTAATTCTGTAAGAAGTAGATGCTCCTTTCCCCGACTCTATCTATCTACGTTTTTATTTACATCAGCATGGACTTATGGATATTTATTGTATTAAATGCATAGATCACCTTGAAATCCCACTGCCGTCGTTGTGAGTTCAGTCTTGCCTGCCTTCTTTCCTGGATCACTATAGCAGCCTCCTACCCAGTCCACTTGCCTCTGGCATCTTCCCTTTCCAGCCCGACTTGACCTGCCCACCTGAGGCTGGGCAAGCCAGTCTGACCATGTCACAATCCCTCAGCTGCTCTCTTTTGCTCGTAAGCCTCTTTGAATGGTAATATAGTGACAGTGAATATTTGTTGAATATTCACCAACTGCTTTTACATGCATATTCTCATCGAAGTCTTACCATACGTGGATGGATTCGGTCGAATCCCCTCAGCAGCAGCAGCATCCCCTTGGTGCAGCTGAAGAAACCGAGGCATGTAAGGATGAAGCAACTTCCCCAGGGTTACTGAGCTATTCAATTTTGAGCCCATACTCTTAGCCACTGGACTCATCACCTGCTAATTAGGCCCTAATGATCTGACCTTGGCCATTTCTCCAGCTGCCTTTCACTAGCCCTGGCGTTCATTGACAATACTTGTAACAGAAGTAGGATTTCTCATCCGATGTTGCTGAGAGTCCAGATGACATTTTGGCTGCAGAGGTGGTAGGGACATTGGTAGCAGCAGAAGGGATGGTTTTCTAAGACGTGTAATTGTATCAATAGTGGTCAACTCGCCTATGAGTGTACATGAGTCTCCTAGTTCAGTACAGTGAGTTTCTTGCCTACCTGCTCACACCTGGACTGCCCTCCCAGGCCTTTATTGCCTTTTCTGTCTCTTCTCTGCCACTCGGGGTAAGGTAAACGTCCTCCGCAAGTTCTTTCTGGGCACTCGGTCTGCCATGATGCATCGGTTGTCAGATTCCATCACTGGGCGATGCCTGATGGTTCTACTTTAGCTCTCTTAGACCTAGGGCGGTAAGAACTTGTGGTCAAGGATCAGGTATTTTAACTTGTTACAAGCCTTCACTGCCTGGAAGGGTGCCTTCTGTACAGGGTGCGGCAAAAGTAGGTTTACAGTTGTTCGTACGGAAAAAAAATACAATAATTAATAAATAATACTACATGAATGAACTCTGTGTTTCGTGTACTTACAACTATACATCTACTTTTCCCCCACCTTGTGTAATACGTGCTCAACTTGAGGATTCACTGATTGATAGCTAGATATAAAACACAAAGAGTAATGACTCTAACACAAGTTAATACGGGCTCCAAATCTATTATCTGAAACCCTTTGGGCCATATATGTTTCAGAATGCAGAATTTTTCAGATTTTAGCAAGATATTGTGGTGCACATTCAGCATAACTTGTAATACTCCCACTGGGGGCTGGGGAAGTGTTCCATAGTCAAACATATTAATATTTTTGTAGTTAAATGTGTGAATAGTCTAAGGAGGTAAATAAAAATTTTAAATAGCCTCATGAAGAGTATTACCATCAAATAAGTTCCAATTTTTCCCCATTTTTAGAGAGTTTTCTATTTTGGAATTGCTGATAAAAGATTGTGCACTGCTATTAAGATATTAATAGGTGACATAAAGAGGTGCCAATATTTTGTCCCGGGAGTCGAAACCAAAGAGCTGTCCGGGATGAGCATGCTGAGGCCACTGACAGCAGGTGGGCAGGGCTTCTGTGGCCCCTCCCCCAGCTGTGGATTGAGGCCCAGTGTACCAGCTTGAAGAGGCCACTGAGGAGCAACTATGGTCCAGTTCAGGAGAGAGGTCCCAAGGGCCTGACTTGGGGTGCTGGTGATGGATGGAGAAACAAATCTTAATTTAAAAAAAAAATATGTTCTTATTGATTTTTTTAGAGAGAGAGGAAGGGAGAGAGAGATAGAAACATCGATGTAAGTAAGAGAGATACATCCATTGGCTGTCTCTTGCACGCCCCCTACTGGGGATCAAGCCCACAACCCAGGCATGTGCCCTGACCGGGAATCAAACCGGGGACCTCTCGGTCCATGGGACGACGCTCAATCCACTGAGCCACACTGGCCGGGCCAGAAACAAATCTTGGTGTGAAATGTTACAAAGAAAGGAGTCACAGAACTTGAGGGGGTGGTTGAATCACATGTTCCCAGATTTTGCGCTCCAAGTCTTGGGCGAGTGTTGATGTTTTTAACAACACCAGAGTGGAGGGGAGACGGGCTGAGGAGAAGATGGGTGCATCTGAGCACGTGGGATGCACTTGTAGCCTGTTCAGGTGGAAATTACTTTTAACAATAAAGGAGAAAATGAGTATGAAATGACTTCTGAAGTGATATGTGGTATATAGAACTTGTTATGGTCATCAATCTTTCTATTATTATTACTGTCGCTCTATTATTTTGCAAGTATCCTTGTCACTCGCCTGCAGTGCCCTGCTGTCCAAGGCCAGGCCCATTCTCAGACCAGCCTTCTCCCGGGTCTCCCAGGAAACTATCCCATGTGTGCTCTGTTGGTTTGCATTGTCGATCTGTAAATGGTCCCTTATTCACTGAAAAACAGCAGGCTTTATCGCTGAGTCGATGCTTGGGGCCCAGGTTCACCTGGGGATGCAGGTTTCCTGGTTGGGTTATGAACCCTGGGAAACAGAGGACTGAGTGGACCCTGTCAGTCTTGGGTTGGCCATATCGTTCATGGTTACGCCTTTGCAAGTAGAACCCAGAGCTGGAAATTGTCACAAAAGATAAGTTTACCCTCTCCTCCTCCTGTCAAGATGAAAACGGCCCCGAGTCGCAATCCCTGGTCAGAATGACCATCCTCATAGCTAACAGGAAGCCTCCTGCTGTAAGTTCACCTTCTCGTCCTCACAGCTCGCCCTGCAGGGCTGTGTTGTGTTGGAAACATGGGTCCAGTGGGCCAGGGGATGGTTTTCACTCCCACCTGGCTCAGGCTTCCACCTGACACCTTGATATTCTTTTGGGGGGTCTGAGATATCCTTTCTATACTTCAGATTGCATCTGCCTTCAGCTGGCCTTGCTTTCACCAGGAAGAAATGGGAGCACAATCACACTTTTGAGGTTTGAGTTGGGAAGTAACTATGGACATGATTGGATTTATATTCAGTGTACTGAATACAACCTCTGTTCCTCCCATCTCTCTCTTTCCATTTCCTGAATTGCCCGTTTAACACTCTTCATCTCATTATAAGCCGGCTCATGACTTTCCAGGTCCAGAGGGAGCCTGTGCATTTTTGGTCAACTTGACCTCTCTGTAGTATAAGACACCTTTGGCCACTCCCTCCCTCTGGAAATTCCCCTCCACTGACTCCCGTGACTGCACTCCCTTGGGCAGTGGGCAAGTTGTTTACTTCTGTGAGCCTTGACTGCCTGAGTACCCAGTGCGGGCAGTTGTCATACAGCGTGGAGTTGTCGTGAAGAAGTTATGATATGATGCGGTGTTGCCTCCACTGAGGCTATGGGTACCATTAGAGGTAATATTTGGTGAACAGTTCATTGAACATTATAGTTATATATTTTATTCCAAGGTGTTTTACTCAAAATTAGCACATCAAACCCATGATTGTATTATGACACTAAGATTTTTCTATGAAAAGAACAGATAATAAATAAAATTGATTGGAAGTAAAACATTTAACTAATTATACTATAAGTGAACATGGATATGACCAAAATTGTAAAGGTTGTACGCAGGTGGCGGAAATTTTGGAAAATACTGAGACATCTAATGCGGAGGCACCAGCAAGGGGCCTGGCATGTAGTAAATGGTAGTTTTTAATGAGTTATTATGATTGTCCTATTCTCTAACCACATCTTTCCTGTCTTCGCTGGGTTCTCTTCCTCATTCTGCCCTTTAAACATATACTCACACACACACAGTGTACGTTGGATGTGAGTGTGTGTGTGTGTATAGAGAGAGACACTATAAATACAAAAGTAGGTTTGCAGTTGTTCATATGGAAAATAATGCAATAACTAATAAATAATCATACAAGAATAAACTCTGTGTTTTGTATACTCACAACTGTAAATCTACTTTTGCTCCACCCTGTATATAGTATATGTATTATATAGACACACACACGTGTGTGTGTGTGTGTGTGTGTGTGTGTGTATGAGAGAGAGAGAGAGAGAAAGAAACTCATTAACTACTCTGATTACAATGCAGGAGTTCTAGAAGTAATTGTGTCTAATATATGATCTTGTCCCTCCAACCTATAAGACTTTCAGGAGAGGGGAGATGAGTATAAACTGAAATAAGGAACACATTCTTTGTAGGGAAACACCTGAAGGAGACTTTCAGAGTTGTTTCCCAGTGTGACCTACTAGAAATGGCCCACTTGTGGTCTCCTCTATGCCCACCAGCCCGTAGTATTCTCAGAGGCCTGGGGGTCAGCCCTTTGGGAGACCGGAGAGCTGCATGGAAATGAAACCATAGCAGCAGGTGTGGGTCAGGTCTCTCCAGAGTTCTTAGCTCTCACCAAGGTGCCACTCTGTCCTCTCTGACAGCAGCCAGGTGTTCTGGAGACCTGGGTATGGACAGTTACATACTCTACCAATGGGCTGAGTCAGGACCCAGAACCCCCTAAGGCTGGCCCTGTTACCAAGAGGAACTTGTACAAATACGCACTGATTCTCCATCAGAACTATTGAAATGTGTTCTAAGCCACATCTACAAGTGATATATTTTAAATATTCATGACCATGTCCCACAGAAGACCCCATTGCCACTGAGTACTCCCTAAATTTCTCTGGAGCAGCTCAGTTGATCTCTCCAAGGTGATCTCCTCTCCAACGGAGATTGGAGATTTCAGATTCTGGGGTCACATTAGGATTTAACTCTAGACCCTGTGCTGTGTCCCACACAGACTTGTATCAGAGTTTTTATGCATGTAGGACGAGAGAAATGTACCCAATGTGTTATCCTAATCCTATGGACTGATTTAAGGGTGTGGTGGTTTGCATGTCTGTTGATAGTGTGTTTTCTGGAATGTGAGATGGAGGGAGTTGAGTAGAAAATCTATGAGCGGAGGAGGGAGTCAATGGGGAAAAAAGGAGAAACATCTGTAACAAAAATAAATTAATAAAAAAAAAAAAAGAAAAAAAAAAAAAAAAAAAAGAAAATCTATGAGCTTCCTTACCTTGGCTCTCAGATCCCACTCTTCTCTTCAACCAACCAACCAACCAACCAACCAACCAACCAACCAACCAACCTATTCTGGAACCTGAGATGGGGTGGGGCAGGGCTGGCAGAGATATCTTCTCTAGAATTCTCATTCTCATGGGAACTCTTGAAGAAAGGCCATAGCAGAGAATTTTCCTGCTCTTCTTATCAAAGGGAAGGATTTCATTTGCTCATTTATAAATAGGTGCTGTCTAGCTATCTACCTTTTTCACCCAGCAAGGAAAAGACAACAACACACTTACAGACACAGATAACAGTATGGTGATTATCAGAGGGAAAGGGAGGTGGGGGGAGGTAGAAGAGGGTAAAGAGGGGATGAATGGTGATGGAAGGAGACTTGACTTGGGGTGGTGAACACACAATAAAATATACAGATGATGTATTATAGAACTGTACACCTGAAACCTATATAATTTTATTAACCAATGTCATCCCAATAAATTCAAAATTAAAAAAAATAGGTGCTGTCTAATAGTTAAATCTGCTAGGGGACTGGGATGTGAGAGAGCATTCGAGAGGTTCTTGTTGATAAATATCACGTGGAAATAGAGTTCTGCTAGCATAAGCCAAGTCCTGAAAAATGGGTCCCTTAATGTCCTCTCAATGAGACCAGCTACATGACAGCTAGCCCGGGGAGCTAAAATGCTAGTGAGAAATTGAAGCCATAGATCTGTCTCAGAGTGCAGCCTCATCAGCTGTGATTGTTAGGTGTTCAGTTGAAAACTCTACAACCCTCTGGTCTTACTTGTGTTTGATGAATGGCAGCTCGTGGATCAGCCAGGGCTGGAAAGGCTGATGGTAGATGCTGCCAATGCCAGGTGCTAAATATATATATGTTTATATATATAAATATATAAACACACACACACACACACACACACACACACACACACACACATATATATATCCTCCTCTGGCATGCACTAGGGCTGCCTCAGGGGAGAAGAAAGACCCATGAGGGCTGTGATTGCATCAGTCAGGGTCCAGCCAGGAAAACAGGAACCACCTGAGATACTTCACACAGAGGTGATTTAATGCAGGGAACTGGTTACAAAGGTATTGGAAGGAAGAGCAAAAAGGAGAAGGTAGGTAGTTGTGAAGAAGCAGAAGGAAGAAGAGGCAATGCCCAGAGATCAGGAAGCTGCCAATTTCCCTGAACCAGAGCCTGCACCTGAGCCCATGGCTCTGCTGCTGGAACCGCTGAGGAGGTGCTGCTGCCACCCTCCCAGGTGGCTGGAATCAGGAATAACTATATCCCGCTGCCACTATGGCAACTGCCAGCCAGTGCCAGGCTGCCTCTGGTGTCCTAGAAAAAAGCAAGGAGTTTTTCTCTTTCCCCTACCTTCTGATCTCATACTAGTGCCTCCCCTTGGCAGAACGTAACCAGAAGCTGCTGGAGAGTATGTGAAGTGTAATTTGCAGACTCTCACCCCTAGTGGTGAGGAGGAGAGTATAGAAGGGCCCGTGTGGAACTGAGAGGCAATAATAAATAAATGACAGAGCTCTTGTGATAAGTTGCAGAAGTGGAAACTAAGAGAAAAGTTCCTAAGTTGGTTCAATGAATAGGGCATATTCAAGATTTAAAATCCATTGTGTTGTGTGTGTGTGTGTGTGTGTGTGTGTGTGTGTGTGTGTGTGTGTGTGTGTATGTGTGTTTCTACAGTTCTCTGGAGGTGAATAATATTCCACCCAGGGTATGAATATTCTCTGCGGCACTTGGAAGTACAGGAAGATGGCCCTATAGCTACTGCTGGAATATTTTTGGTGATAGGAAGTTTGCTACCTCAGTGAGGTAGCTAGTTCATTTCACAGCTAGCCAGTTTAATTATAGGCAAGCATTTTGTTGAGCAGAAACATGTCTTCAAGGAACTTCTGCCCACTGGTCCTTGTTCTGTACACCATTGGTGATCTCCTTACCCTACCTCCTTTTACTTCTGGAGGCACTGTGTGTTATGTGGATTTTGGATTCTGTGTTAGTCAGGAGTAGGTCTGTCCCTACATAACAAGACCTGTCCCCTAACCCTCATTCTGAAGTCCTTTCACTCCCATCCTGAATCAAGTAGCTTAAATAAGGTTTAGAACCTGGGGGAGGCAGTACAGGGTAAGTTGGGGGTCTTCCCTGTCAAGTCCCCAGGGACCCAGTCTCCTTCCACATTTCTACTCTGACATCCCCAAAGTATAGCCCTCATCCTCATGATCCAGGATGGAGCTCTAGCCCTCACATTCCTCACATCAAGTTCCAAGCAGTAGGATGGGTGACGATGAGCTGGGGTGGGACTGAGTGGGAAGTGTCTTAAGGAAGTGTCCTGGAAGCTACCATTGGAAATTTCCACTTACATTTGATTGGCTAGAACTTGGCTACATGGTTAAAATCTAGCTGCAAAGGAGTCTGTGAAATGTATTCTTTATCTGGATAGCTAAGTACCCAATCAAAATGTCTATGACTATGGAAAAGAAGACAACAGATATAGGGCTACAGCAAGCACTCTAGCAATAGAGTCAAGTCTTGGCTTAACACAGGTGAAGGAAGGTGCTAGGCCAGTGCTTCTCACATTTAATGTGATTCCATCTCCTGGGGAGTTATTAACTGCAGATCCAGACTCAGTAGATCTCACTGGAGCCTCAGAGTCTGTGTTGCTGACAGGCTCCCAGCTGATACCAAAGCTGGACTCTGGAAATACAGTGTGGAACAGGATGGACAAAGGCTCATCTTGTATCTCACAAGCTGAGCTGAGTCCCAGCCTATTTACTATAAACCTACCGTTTGGAAATGCAGTGGCATTAAAAGAGCCTGGCTCCCCGGAGGAACTTAAATGTAGCTTCCTTCCTGCTTTTGGAGAGGCTCCCCACCTGCCCTCTAGGTGGGCATTGTTGGACCAGATGATGGTGAGCTGCTGAAATCTAGTGTTTCAGCCACAGACTCCAGAAAAAACAAGCAGTGGTGGTCTCCTGAGAGCCAGGCAGGATCTGCAGTGATTGTGGACAGAGAGGGTCGACGGGGCACTGAGGACAACAGAGAGGAAGCTGCAGGCTGGGCACAGGGCAGTGCAGCAGAGAGCGCTCCTCCTGTGCCAGGGAGGACCAGGGTCTGAAAGAAGCAAGGCTGCCCCCGCGGGCCTGCCCAGCTCCCCATCTGCTCGGGGAGAAAAAGGACACGCAGCAGAGGCAGGAATTCAGGCAATTAATCCTTTATTTAAAGAATAATAAACAGCCAGATTTTACATACTGAAAGAGGGAACAAGGTAAAAGGGGTTAAAAACTAAAAAGAAAGGACGGCAGACACCAATTAACACAATGCTAATTGACAATTTCCCCAAGCTTCCATGAAACATGCCAGGCCGATTTCCCCAATTGCTAATTAAATCAAACCGCACACACAATACTAATTTCCCTAACTTAGGGAACTCAGTAGACAAATAAAATGAGAAACTAACTTAAACATTTTGTCAAAGTATGAGAAGAAGGATGAATGAAATCTTAACATGAATAAACTTTGGCTCCATGTAAATTTGTTAAAGTTCTGGCATGTTTAATGAAGTCTTGAAATATCCCAGTATCTCTAGTCTATTCACAATTGCATAAATGCACTTTGCTCATCACAAAATAATACACAGCAGCCCTCTTAAACTTACGTTTTCCCCTCCGGTGAAGGGCACCCAGCGCATCATCGAATTGCACCATTTAAAAATTATAAAATACTTATTTAATTACAATGAAAAACAAAGGAATGACTTAAAAAAAATAGTCCCTGAGGTTCTTTGAGCTGGAGTCTGGCTTTGAGAAAAAGAGAAGCCAGTCACTTAATCACATAGTTGAGTGTAGAGGCTGCGCCTTGGCTGGCGTTCCCCCAGTCTCTCCCTCCCCCCAGCCCAGCACACACGCTTGCTCTGATCTATCCCAGGGGCCCCATCACCCCCTCTTCCCACCAGCCCCCACTGCAGCCTGCTTCGAAGTGTCCCCTTTGCCCTCTACTACACCCGGGGCCCCCTGGAATCATCCCTGTGGAATTATGCCATCACAGAACGGGGACGGACCTTTGAGGTCACCTAACCAATTCACTCATTTTGCTATGGAGGAAACTTATGCCTATGATTTGACAGCTGGTTTGGGGCCTCCAGGTTATTTGTTTTTAAATTATGCAAGAACTGTGTGATTATCTTATTAGTTATAGGTAACACGTAGGTAGCATAGTGCTTGCTGTGTGCTAGCCACTGGTGTAACACTCTGCAGAATGAACCCATCCGGTCCTCACTGTGACACTGAGAGGTCGGTATCACCACTTCCCCATTTTACAGATAAAGAAACTGAGGTACTGGAATGTTAAGTAACTTACCTGAGTGGCAGAACTAGTGACTCCAGGAAGACTGGCTCCACGTCCATGCTCTTAGCCACTTTATTAATCTGATTTGTGGCCTAATTAGAAAATGCAGATAGAAATAAACTGGAAGATGAGCTGCCCCCCCCCCCCCACAATACCTCGAGCTCTTCTTTCCAACTCAGGCCGGCATAATGGCTCCCACAAAGAAGGGTGGGGAGAAGAGGAAGGGCTGTTCTGCTATCAACGTTAGTGACCAGAGGGTACACCATCAACATTCACAAGCGCATCCATGGAGTGGGCTTCAAGAAGCGTGCCCCTCGAGCACTCAAGGAGATCGGGAAGTTTGCCATGAAGGAGAGGGGAACTCCAGATGTATGCATTGACACCAGGCTGAACAAAGCTGTCTGGGCCAAAGGATAAGGGATGCGCCATACTGTATCCAGGTATGGTTGTACAGAAAACATAATGAGGATGACCATTCACTAAACCAGCCCTATACATGGGTCACCTGTGTACCTGTTACCACTTTCAAAGATCTACAAACAGTTAATGTGGATGAGAACTAACTGTTGATTGTTGAATAAAGTTATAAAACTGCAAAAAAAAAAAAAAAAGAAATAAACTAGAAGATGATAAGTAAAAGTCACTTGGAATAACACTGCCCAGACAGATATAACCATTCTTAGAATTTTGAATATAACCTAACATAATTTGTCCTCCTCCTTACATATTAAAAAAAAAAAAAAGATTCAAAAGTGTTCACATACTCTGACATGATTCACCTGATTTTGCTTTTTTTCTCTTAATAACAGTTTTCCCTTGTTTATTAATACACACGCACAATATAATTTTCAATGGTTGAAATGCATTCCATTGAATAGCTAGGCCACAATTTATTTAGCGAATGCACTGTGGTTAACATTTAGATTGTTTTCTTCTTTCTCTCTTATAGCATGTTGCATTGGATGTCTGTATAGAAACATCTTTATCTTTGTGTGTATGTGTGTGTGTGTGTGTGTGTGTGTGTGTATGGTAATCCCTTCACTACTAAATATATGGAAATCAGAATATCTGAAAGATGGGGGGGAGGGAGGGAACGCCAGGTGGAGGTGGGGTACACCTCCCAGATCCTCAGACTAGGAATCTGGGCTCCCAACCAGCAACGAAGGAAACCCAGTCTCCCTAAATGAAATACTTCACTCCACATTCATTGTTGTATAGCCCCAATTTCTTGGGGATCATTAAGGCAAGTGCCAGAGCACCACCCCCTGCAAAAATATAATAGGAAATATAATAGGAGACTCACCTTCGGTGGCTCAGTAAGCGATTCTTTGAGGGTGTAAATGGTTAGCTTTAGACATATGAGTGTGTTTTAAACATTATTGTCATTTTAGGGTAATGGCTGTTCAGTGGGGTGTATGAGAACTAGGCTGTTGGTGAAACTTGTTTACATGAACCTAAATATTCCGCCCACCAGACTGAGGGGCAAGTAGACATCTCTGCTCAGCCTGTGATGTAGGCATGGAAGACTGCCACGCACAGCTGCAGAGCTGGGTTCTTTGGCCTTTTTGTCCTGACTGGCATCCGTAATGCATTTGTCAAGAGGGAGAGTGCTTATCTGTCCTTGTCCCTTCCTGGGACAAAGGCAGACCTGTCACTGTCAGATCAAGGGAACTCTGGAACCGTGTGGAAGGACAGCTGAAAGTCTTCTCATTCATTGTGATTTATCATAATCACTGACCCCTCCCCCAGGATGAAATAGGAATGAAATAGTAATGTGATAGGTTAATGCCGATAATTAAAGAGAGTTTAAGACCAGTGTGAGACTGAACTGTGTGTGTGGGTGGTTGAAATGGTTGTTTGATGTGAAAGTCAATGATTGAATTATTCAGAGAGAGTGATTTCCAAATGATAATTTTACACTTTACATAACTGATTTTGATTTATTATAGTGGCACCCAGTCGAGCTGCTTTGGTTCTAAGGGTCTGTCAGCTTTTCCATCCCAAACCCTTGCTTTGGAGCCCACACACACAAAAACCTGCTCGTGTCTGAAATTTGACATTGTTGTTGTTATCTTTCTGGCATGGCTCCCCCTCCCCCCCGCCCTTGTCCCTCATAAGAGTTTATGGCTTGTTTGGCTTTGCAATTTATAATCTGGCAGAGGTGTGTGTGCGTGTGTGCGTGTGCGCGCGCGTGTGTGTGCACGAGTGAGTGCACACATGCCTGCGTTTGTGTATAGTGAATGGCCCAGATAACCTGATCTCTCTTTCCCTCTCATTGTGGCTTTATGAAAGCTTTGATCTTTTGTCATTTAGCAAGAGGTAGGGCCATGCTGGGAATTGGACCCCACGGGCAGTTGGAATGAAAACGGTGGAGCAGTAGCAAATTGCAGTGCTGCTTCAGAACTGAAAGGAGAGAGTGAAAAGCGTGGGGGAGCCCTACTTCAGGATCAGCCCACGAGAAGGAATGTAAGCCTTTGAGAAGGTATGAACTTACGCCAGGTAAATCCATCTGAAATATCAGGCCTCCAGAGGCTGCTGCTGCTTCTCATCTAAATCCTTTTTTTTGCTGGAAGTGACGCAAACCAAGATATAGATCTCCTGCTGATCTTTTTTGGAACAGCCTAGAAAGCAAGTGCCACATGGCAGGCAAGCGGGTTACTTACCCTAATCTGTCTGCTTGACTACCACCATACTCTGCCCCCTCTTCAATCCCAACCCCTCCTTGCTTTGGAACACCCGGGAGGGGACTGCTTCTCCTCATGGCCGGAGGCAGTGGCGCAGACCGTTCATTGACAACCTGACTGAGCGCTTACACACGCCGTAATGATGCGGACAACAGCTACCATTTGTTGGGTGCTTACCTTGTGACAAATACTCTTGTAAGGGTGTTATATTAAGTCGTTTAATTCTCTGAAGAGCCCTATGAAGTAGTTCAATTTTTTTTTGCCCCATTTTACTTCTTAGTAAACTGAGGGTAACTGACTTGTCCCCGAGGGTTCGGTGCGGCGCCACATCTGTGCTTACTCCTCCCACAGAGGAGATCTTTGCCTGCCCAGCCCTTTCGCATGGCTGGTTGCAGGTCTGTGGTCTGTGGCTCCAAGGCAGGTAGGAATAAAGCAGCCCCATCCAAGAATGTGCTGGAAAATTGTGGGGCAACCTGAGAAGTTTGGGGATGGTGAGGGAAGGTTGGGGTGAGTGGAAGGAGGGAAAAGGGGACACCGTTGTGTAAGGAGGGCAGGAGGAAGGTGGAAAAGGAGGCATCAGCAAAGAGGTTCTGGAAGCCCAGACCCTGTCCCCCAAGTCTGGTTTGGCGCTCAGGTCAGATTCCCATGGTGACAGGGCCTGAGAGTAGCTTTAATTCTCCTAACCTGTAGCGCTTGTCAACTGGACACTGTCCCTCTTCTATGCTTTGGTCTAATTTTAATAACCATGTTAAAAATGCCTCAAATGGGGGTTCAGTTACTGCTGGAGGTACCCAGTGCTGCCGTTAACCTGGTGGCTGTTTTTAAGGATGAGAAGTTAAATAATATAGTTAGTAATCAAAATATTTAAAGCAAAATAAATCTCAGTATATTATGGAGTAGAAAACAAAATTCTAATGAATTCTTAAGATGAAATATATGGTTTCTAAGAACTGTTTTGCCTTTCACTGGAATTCTGAGCTCGTTCACTAGACCGCTGGCAGTATGGATCCACTCTTCTCTGCCCTCTGGGGCATTTAGGGAGAAAAGCAGGAGCTATCTTCCTGCACACTGACCCCCCGAGTCTTGCCCAGCAGCCCTGTAGGGCATATAAGGCCTGGCTCCAACTCAGCCCTCTTTCTGTATGACTCCAGGGGTCTCCAGTTCTGGAACTTCCACTACGGACAGTATTCTAATAAACTTGGGAGAGGGTGGCGGAATGCCAGTCAGAGGAAAACCAGAACCCCAGGGGCCTTAGAGAAAAAAAGAATGGAAACACAGGACTCAATAAGAGACAAAAAGACAATATAAACACATTTATAAGACAAATGACCAACTGGGAGAAGCTATATGCATCACATATAAAGGATTAATATTCTTAATGTACAAAGAGGTCTCGGAAAGCAGAAAGTAAGAAACAAATAACCCACGAAAAATGGGCAAAAGTTTGAACAGGCAATTTACAGAAAATATATATACCAATGGCTGATAAACATTTGAAAAGATACACAGTCTCTCTAGTTATTAAATGTTAAACACACATTTTTTTTTCCTCACCTAGGAGATTTGCAAACATGAAAACAATTGGATGCTGGCAAGGGAGCCAGGAAATGGACATACTGATGCAGTGTTGGTGGCAATGGGTAACTGGCACAGCCTTTGTGGTGAGGATTTTGGCTGGAGATCTCAGAATTTAAAATGCTCTTATCCAGAACCTAAAAATAAAATAATAGCAGGAGTATTGCATCTGTATAAGGACATATGTACTATGACATTCTTTATAGTTGGTTTGTGAAATACTTGGTTGCAACCTAAATATCCAGTAATAGGAGAAACGGTGAGATATGTAATTCCAACCCTACAGTGGAATATTTTGTAGCTATTACCTTATTAGGTAAATCTTTCTATCCTAACTTGATAATCACAGCACAGGCTGACAGGCAAAGTATGATCACTCACTTTTTGATAAAAAAAAAGAAAAGATGTGTGTTTTTATATAACTGTTGTCTAAACGTAGTGACAAATCAGGAAAAAAAATGCACCAACCTCCAGAACGGCTGGTCAGTGGGCTCAGAGATGGCTTTTCTTGTATGTGTTTTGTAGTGCTTTTCCTAATTTAAACAACACACCAACAAATGCACTCTTGTTTAGCGTTTCCTTTCTGTGCACTCCTTTAGTCCCCAGTATTCACTATTTTGTATTCCTGGTTAGCCACCCAGATAATTATTACATCCCCACCCTATGCCCTGCCCCACTATACTTACAGAATCCAAGTTTTCAGTGCTGGAATTGAACGCGAGGTTTCATTCAACCTCCTTAGTTTGCAGATGTGTTCGAGGCTCTGAGGGAACACGTCTCCATTTCCTTAGGACAGTTCTGGTCTGTCTGTTGTCCCAGCCTCCTGTTTGATTAGCGCTCCCTTTCAGTCTCAGGTGCTTCCTGGTCTGGACTATAAATTACATGGCTACCCTGCTCAGATAGGTCAACTAACAGCTCAAGTTCACAGAGTTGGTGAGAGGTGAAGGCAAGGATCAAACCCAGAGCTCCTAATTCCACTGGAGTTGGTGAAAGGCAGTCCCTGCCCTCAGTGAACTGCTAGCAACTTTGGCAGGGAAAGGCATTCCCCCACAAGGGCAGGTGGTTCTCTGGAGAAGAACGCTGGATTTAGGTTCAGATTGCATTCATTTTTTCTGTTCTGCTTCTTACTGGCTGTTGGCCTTTGACAAGTCAGTTAATTTCTCTGAATCTCAGCTTCTTTCTTTATATATGGGGTTAATAGTACCTCTCTCAGAGGGTTGATATGAGTATTACATAAAATGCTGAGCATAATGCTTAGTATATAATTTCATTTATGTAAAGACCGTTCAATGTAATTCTAAATTATGTAAAGCTACAAGTGTATGAAAGTCTGATGCAGAAAATGAAATTTTTGATGTGTCCTGGCATTGAAGGACACTAGGTATTGGATAAGTCCATTCTCACTTAATAGCTGCAGTTTCCAAATATCCAAAGGGAAGTTCTACGTTAGGGATGCTGGCATTGCTTGTTAGAGGTCAGAGTTGATGGCTAAGTGGTTTGGTTTTCTCAGAGGAGTATTGTAAAGCCAGAGGCTCCTGCAGTCAGAAGTGAACTTGGAAATGATCTGGGGCTACTCTGGGCAGAAATTGCTCAGGCAGCCTCAGTAGCCAGAACCTATATTGTCTTGTGCTGATCCTGCTGGGAAACAACCACAAGAGGCCCTCTGGTCCTCTCCCTTGTCCCTGGCTTTCCTCCTCTGGGAGCCATGGCTGGGAGGGCCTCTTGACGGCCTTCCTGCCACATCTCACTTGGAGTAGTTACCACTCAGCTGGTCAGGAGCCTGGGTTAGAGGTACTTGGTGGCCAGTTCACACCATTTGTGTCCTTGGCAAGGGCTAAATCTCTAGGTAAACACCTTCCTTGTTTTCTGGTGGGCACAGAAAAGGGCTTTGGGGTTTTCACTTCTGAGCTAGGCAAGAAGTGACAAAAGACTAGATGAAAACAACAACAGTAATAGCAACACTTTTTACACTTCAGAACCGGTACGTGGTCTGTTTGGATTCAAAATGGGTCTTGATTTCTTTGGAAATTTGAGCCTAAAATCTCACCCATTGTTAGCTCAGCAGTGAACAGCATTCAGAAGGGTTTGTGGTTAGGTTTATTGTCTAGTTCTCATGTTTTCCTTTCTTGTAATTTGAATGTAGTATTTCCAAAGAAGGTAGATTACTCCAGGACAACAGAGGAATACTTCAAAGGGCTCTATGCTGAACATGAACGAACATCACTGGACAAAAAGCTTTAGACTATTTTGCATCTATGTGTAACCACAACAATAATTTCTAACATTTAGTGAGCATTTACTACATGCCAGACACTGTGCTAAGTGCTTTACAAGCATGACCTCATTTAATTCTTTTTTTTTTTTTAAAGTTTCCCCCCTTTTTTCTTTATTGATTTTAGAGAGAGGAAGGGAGAGAGAGAGATAGAAACATTGATGAGAGAGAACATTGATTGGCTGCCTCCTGCATGCCCCCCACTGGGGATTGGGCCCACAACCTGGGCATGTGCCTTCACCAGGGATCGAACTGGTGACCTCTTCTTGGTGCATGGGTCAATGCTCAACCACTGAGCCACACCGGCTGGGCGACCTCATTTAATTCTAATGAGAACCTCCGAGTTTGGTGCTGTTGTTATTGCACTTATTGAAATGCTGAAGCTAGGCTTAAAGAAATGAACTTGCCCCAAGTTTCCCAGCTAGAAAATTCCAGAATATGAAGCAGACCTCTCTGATGTCAACAGCCACGTCTTACCTCTGTATGGCACTGCCTCCCACTGTGCCCTGTTAGCTTACAGCGTGCCCGGGAAGGGCTCTTTGTTGGCAGGTTTTGACCATGAATTTCCACGGCCTACTTAAAATATTTCTGCCCAGCTCTGATTGACACCTCCCTCTTCTTCCATGTCCTTTCTTCCTTCTAGAGGAAGTAAGTCCCAAATACCTGCTGGTTGTCATATCTCCCCGCCTACGTGGTCAACATTTAATTACATTAGCATTTGTTTTCACTAAAAAAGTAATCACATTACTGCCTTTCATGTCACATTAGTGAAAATGGATACCAATATGATGCATATTAATAGAATAGGATGGGAAATTGTAATACAATTAGACTTTCACATTTGATTAGTTCTGGAGTGACACCATACGCTGAAGAACAGCTCACTTTAGCACCGATGAGGAGCAAGGTGGAAAGTGGTGGGTACCTTTCTATCCTGCATGGACAGTGCAGCCTCCCAGGGGGCCCTGGGACATTCATGGGGTCCCATGCTCAGTTTCTGAGCCCCACTTCCTGTTCCTTTCTGTAACATGAGCAGCTTTTGGATTTGGGCCCGGAGTGGGGTTCCTCCTTCACAGCCAGGCTGTGTTGCCTGAATTGTGGTCATTAAAGTATCATGTGACATGATCCTGCCTGGGTGGCCCCAGATCAGATAGAATTAATATTTCATTATCCCTTCTGTGGCGGGTGCTGGCGGAGAGGGGGACACAGGCAGGGGAAATGTCCCCAGGGCCCTTCCCAACACTCAGCGGCAGCTTTCTGATAGGCCTCCGCCTTTGGCTGGGGCCCCAGGAGGAACCTTTGGTTGCTTTGGCCTCCCAGAGGTCTTTCCACCTTCCGCCCTTCTCTTCCTGCCCAGCCCTCCTTTCCTCCACTCACCCAAGCGATGCGCCACTGGCAGACATCTGTAGGTGCTGTTTTTGAGGAACATTTGTAGTTTATACTCATGTTCTGCTTAATTGCTTATTGGATCTCACTCCTGTGACTTTGTCTCCTCACATCCCCCGCTCAGAACACTGTTCACATGTCTAAGGACCATCTTAAGTCCTTTTCCCTCCAGGGAGCCCCCCTGGCCACCCCGAGCTGAGAGGAACACACACTGCTTACGTACCTGCTCCCGTGCTCTCGCGGGGCCTCTAGCAGGCTGCAGTGGCCCCTTCCTGGCCTTGTTCAAAAGGAAAAAAATGGGACCCCAGACTCTGAGAGTGTGGTAAAGTTAATGTTAGACTTGAAAGGAAATGAGGACCACTGTGGACTCCCCAGAGCAGGGGCGGTGGTGCAGTCCGGTAAGTGCCAGGACTCAGACAGAGCTTCTCACTGTGGAAATAATAAAAAGAGAACTTACAGCTGCAGCGAAGTCAACCAACGTTAATCAATATGATAGCAGGGATTTCAGCTGCCCGCTCTTTCACCCTCCTCTGCAGGGAGGGGCATCACGGCAATCTCAGGAGAGCACCCGGAGAGCCCGCCTGCTGGAATCCTGCTGTCCAGACGCTTAGTAAGCTGCATGGCCGAAGGCAAGATCCCTGGTCTGTGGGTTGGGGAACTTGAATCTATTCTTCGGATTCTTCAACTGAAGAACTAGAGAGTGCTGCCGTAGGTGATGTGTCCGGCCGTGTCCTGCTCTAAGATCCTGTAACTCGACTGAAGGATGCACATACCAGGCGTCAAAGGGGAGGTCCTGGTGTCAGAGCACAGGAGGTGGGTGGATATGGAGCGTAGATTGATGGAGCAGGAGGCTGCGGAGTACTCTCAGTGAAGGAGAAGGGGCAAGAGAAAGGCCGGGGGTGGCAGGAATTCCCATAGGGACGTGGGAGGTTATGAATAAGAGGGTTCTATAGGGAAGCTGAATTGCAAAGCTGGGGCTAGATGGTGGGCAGTATGGGATGGCAGCCTATAAAGTGTGGGCTTGACCCTGTAGGTATAAGGAAGCCAGTGGAGGTGGACTCTGTCCCTCCCCTGGAGCTTGCCTCTCTGTGATGGCTCATGAGGGACCCCAGGAAGGCAGCCAATTCTGGCCAGTCCATTCTCCAGGCCCTGCAATGCTGGCAGATGACTCTGTTGGCAAAGCTGGGGGCCCTGTGGGAGGTGGGTCTGAAGGAAGCTAACCCAGGGGTGGGGAGATGTTGGACGGGTAGGTTTGCTAATCAGTTTTCAAAGTAAAGGGAAAGCTGAGGGTGGATTGGGGCCTCTTTTAAAATTCATACACAGTCTGTCTTCGAGGGTGAAAGACTTTCAAAGTGCACCAGATCACGTCCTCAGTTTGCATGGCCCGCTCGGTTCTACCTCTCCCACGCAGGTGTCTCGGTGGGCTGTCTTGCGCTTGCCTTTTAAGAACACGCAGACACACACACTCACAGGCAGACACACGCAGAGCTTGATGGTGACTCTGGGAGCATGCTGTCCCAGGTGGAGTCCTGCAGGATCCCAGGCAAAGTGAAGGCAGTAGGCACATCATTCAGTCAACCCAATGCATCCTGCCCCACTATTTCAGGCCGGGGGGTTCTGACCACAAAATGTCGCCTCAGCTGGGGTGCATTTCACTGATGCCATCACAGGGAGGATAGTCCAGCATCAAAACATGCCGCCGACCGGTGTGGTCCCCTTTACTTCTTTTTCTTCCCAATGTTTTTCCTAAATGCACATGTGAAATGGGTGTAAGTTCCACGGATTACATATTGAAGCCGTTACCACCATTCAGGCCACTGTAACAAACAATACTGATTATAGAGCAGGAATATATTTTGTAATTATAATGTTCTTCAAACTTCTCTGATTGACATGCCATGTATTTAAACAGGGATGATCAAAAATTACGTTCCCAGCACGGGCCGTGTCTTCCCTTCGGCAGCACAAAAGCTCACCTCAGTAGGTAACAGTCACCAGGCTGCCTTTGAGCAGCTGTGTTGAGATGGGATTCAGTTTCTTTGTGGGGGAGTGGGGTGTGGGAAGACACCCCGGCTTTTAAATCAAAGACAATTCAGTTTAGAAAAAGAGGTACCTTGTGGAAATAAATAAAAGGAGGCACAGCGTACAGTCAGCTGGCCGTCTTAAATCAATAATGCAGGCAGTCCATCTTGCACGCCCATTCAGCTCCCCGCTCATTCTGCGTTGAGAGGGAGGAGCACCTGCTTCCAGCCTGGTCCTGGAATAAAAGCCCTTATCCAGAGATGTCTGGGGGGGCAGGTGAGTCCTGCTCTACTCTTCAAGGCCTCTTTGGAGCTGGCCTGGCGGTGTGCCTGCCGGAGGTCTGAGGATGTTAATGTCCTTTACCTGCAGATCACATCAATCTGTGTCCATTCTTTTGCCAAGCGGGGACACCTGGATGGGAGGCTCTATTTTCTTTCAATGGCCCCTGGCTTATAAAACAAAACCTGCAGAGAGCATGTAATCCCTTTGAGTATTCTTCTGGTGTGCCTAATGGGGTTTATTGAGGGTGCCAGGTACTGTGAGAAGACTCTGGGCTAAAAAAAAAAAAAAAAAAAGGAAGGCAGCATTTTTTAATCATTGTCTTTGTTTACAAAGTGGTGACATTCAGTCTTGAATCAAAAGGAATAGTTTCCAGGTAGAAAAGTCTTGTGTTTGTTTTTTTGTGAGCCACCAGCTACCAGCTACCAGCATGTCTCGCCTCTAAACTTTGCACAAAATCAACTTACCTTGATTTAAGCAACAAAGAAAAGGACTTGGGGGTTGGAAGGGTGGGAAAGGGGGAAGCTTTTAAAAGATTATCCTTTTGCAGTTTTGATAGATTAAGAGGGTGATCAAACTAGGCAGCATCTTAATAATAGGGCCATGTGAATTTTGGCTAGACTAATGGAAGCTCTTTTGTCAATTTCCTGTAACCTGTACTTGACAGGACTCAGGAAATGGCATGACTGGCCCACCTTTGATACCCAGAAGGGGCTTAATGAGATTTAAAGGTGCAGTACCATGCCTGGAGTTTCCCACATTAGGTGTGAGTTACACACAAAGTCCTTCTGTGCACCAGATCTAGCTGGCTTTGTCGCCTGCCTAACGGAATTCGGAGCGTGCTTTCTCTAGAGAAGTAACAGCTGAAAGCCGGGCAGCTAAGTTTCTGAACAGAAATTGTTTTTCTAAGATTTTTTTTTGGGGGGGGGTTCCGTTCAGTACTGTCTCTGAAATATTATCTATCATAAAAAAACATGACCTGAATTTACTATGGCAGTCAGCTGCGATTTTTAAATACACTCACTAGGTCAGTGAGTAACATCTCCTCTCGCGAAGACACGAGGAAGAAGAGCGGGCACATTAGGCTGTCATTTCTTGAGGGTGGGTGGGGAGGGGTGTTGGCAAGGCCATGCCAGAACATGTGAGCTCAGATGGGGCCCAGAGGTTTTTGATGGACTATTTGAGCTGGAAATGCGAATGTGAAAATCCCGCCTCGAAGAACACTCTGTGAGCTGGAAATGGGCTGGGAGTCATGATGACTCCCTGCGTGCCTGTTATGTGGGTTTCAGGGTGGAGTTGCCTGGGCAGGGTGTGGGGGTTACAGAGTCAGTCTTGCTAAGCTTTTATGACTGTGGCTCTTCAGAGGACCCCCAGGGAAGCAAGAAGGTCGGTCTCTGAGAGCCATTCTGGTGCAGCTGTGGTGGGATAGGACCGACTCCAGTGAAAGGGGGTGAGAAACGCTCATAGCATCCTGTTCATTTGGGTACCTGCCTCCTTTGGGCATTAGGCTTGGTTGCCTGGAGTCAGGAAACCCCTCTGCCGGCCAAAAGGCTGTAGATCCTGCACTATACCACCTACTGAGCGCAGACCTTCCTCCCTGGAAAGCCGCCAGCTAAGACTTGAATGCCCTCCCAGAGCTCCTTTTGAATTCTTGCCTTAAGGGGTTGGAGATGAACGTGGCTGTCCCAGGCTCTCTGTCCATTCCAAGTACAAGCTGAAGTTCTTGGTCCTCTTCAGTGCTCCAGTTATCTGCACACCTGTAGAGGCAGCCCCCGCACCCCTCCAGGGGGCGGCCACGGCACTCTGCCTGTGCTCGTCGCCAGGCAGAATCCGACCAACAATTCTGCTTCCAGCCTCTGAATCTGAAAGCAAAATGTTCATGTTCTTCGAAGAATCAAGTCCTGAGCATCTTAGGAGCCAACCTGATAATCATGTAGATTGATATTAAGGGGTAAAGCTCCCAGGAACATTTAAAACTGATTTTCAAGATAGGCAGTATCCGTATTTTAGCTTTGAATTGTCCACAGATACACTTAAGGAATCAGTGAGAGTAGTGGGATGGATAGGTCTTGTTTGAGTTCAAGTTTTTCTGTTTCACCTCATCCAGCCCTATAAGAATAGATTCTGTTTTTTCTTTTTTCCCATCTGATACTCATGATTTATAAATATCAGAGCCCCCTTTGCCAAGGTTGGCCTGGCATCAGCTAACCTTTCTCTTTAGGTTTTCCTTCTATGGTATTGGAAACACCACTTGGGAGAAATCAAATGCAAACTGACCTATTTTACAGATAGACTGAGACATTTGTGTAATTTTTTTTTACATACATCTGTTTAAAATATCCACAAATAGAAGCATTGAAATGCTCACACATGGCTCCTAAAAATGTGTGAGGGGCCAGGTGAGGTTGGAAGCTGCATGTTGAAGGGCCCCAGGAGGAGGCTGGCTGATGTGGCTGTGGGCAGTGGCTGCCGGCCACCCCGGCTGTGGTGAAGACCGGCAGGCACCAGAGTCGGGAGCTCACCAGTCGTGTCCCAGATGCCAAATGCCAGCATTTCGTAGCTGTGTGACTTTGAAAACTCACTTAGACCTTCTGAATGGTGTCCTTAGCTGTGGAACAGGGATAGTACCTATCTCATGAGATTGCTGTAGCTTTCAATATTTTGGATCACGAACTATAGTAAGAAATGCAGTTTACATCATGACCTGGCACACACAAATATACACATGCACTTACTGAAACCAACATTTTATGAAACAGATTTTACTTATATGCTAATATTTTCTGTTCTATTCTATTTTCCATTAAACATGGTGATTGCAACCCACTGAACTGATTTCATGACCAAAGAATGGGTTGCAGGACAGAATTTGACAAACACTGTAGGTATTTAATAAACACCCATTCCCTTAATAATGCTGATGGTCCCTTTCTTCATTACTTAGGATGAGACACTCTATGCTACAGAAACAGGCCCTGACATAGCTGTGGTGAAACACCATGGAAGTTTATTTCTTGTATTTATTAAGTCCAGCGTGGGTTGGGCAGCTTTTCAAGGTGGCCCTCCTCTATGTGGGATCCAGGTGGCTTCTGTCTAATGGCTTTGTCATCTCCCCACGTGGCCTCCACAGTTACAACTAAAGGGGAAAAGTGGGATGGAGTATCTCATGGATGCCCTTAAGGACTGGATCTGAAAGTCGGCATATCAGCAGCATCACCCCACTAATGGCCGGAGCTCAGGCACATGGCCCCCACCCAACTGCAAGGGAGCTTCCTGTGTGTGCAGGAGAAGGGACTTGTGAGGAGATAGAGTAAATGACATGATCTACATAAGGTAGTCTTGAGGCAGGATCTAGGGTAGGGCTTGGATACATGGAGGCTTAGCAGTCAAGTAATTAAGATGTGGAATTGGTTGATTGGGGTCACGCTGCCCAGTCACCAAGGAACAGCCTGAATCCATGACTTCAGGGGGCACCTTGTGCTTCTCCTCATGCCACCCCCATGACTCGGAAGTTTCACAGACTCACTTATGGGTATAGAAACCATTTTCTACAACTAGTGTGTGTTTACTTGTTGCTTGATCTTGGGGCTCATCCTTACAAGACAATGGAATAAGACTGAAAGTTCTGTTTCAGGTTGGGCTCAGATGGTGCATATGGCTAACTGATAATTATAATGAACATTTATTGAGTGCTTACTGTGTACCAGGCATTGAGCTAAGCAGTTCGCATGCTTTATCTTTTTATTTTTAATCTAGAGAGAGAGGAAGGGAGAGGGAGAGAGAGAGAGAGAGAAACAAACATTGATGTGAGAGAGAAACGTGGATCAGTTGCCTCACACACACTGGGAAGCAAACCCACAACCCTTCAGAGCATGGGACAACGCTCTAACCACTGAACATACCAGCCAGGGCTTATGTTTTATCTTAATTCATCATCATCACAACCTTCTTAAGAAGAACCTTATATGTCTTAGTCCCCTTTGAGTTCACCTATTCTGCTACCTTCATTTCACACAGGTGAAGAAAAGCTCGAGCTCAGAGAGGTTAAGTGATTTTTCCCAGTGTTGTCTAACAAATCAGTGGTTATGCTAGGATCAGAAGCCCAGATCTCCTGATCCCTATGATAAGGACATGACGCTGGTGCAGGGGGAGGGGGGTGCACTGGACAGTTTACTGGCCTTAGCAAAGTGTTAATTGAACCTTAAATTTTAGGATCTTCAGTTTTACCAGATATACACCAGAAATTCTAATCCATGCTGGAAGAGGATGCCCAAAGCTCTGCGGCCACCACTAAGCTTCTAGTTTTAGCTTGAATGGTCATTTCAGGCAGAGGTGACCAGAGCATTCTCAAAAGTCTGGTAATTTAAACTGTTGGTATCAACTTGAAGTAGAAATGCAAGTATAGATTATCATAAAAGATCCTTATCCGTGATTTTTATTTCTTTTCACATAAATCTGCACGCTGTACCTACTCAGCAGTGCTTGGTTGCTACAGTACTGATGAGAAATATTGGAATATCCCCCCTGCCCCCCCCAAAAGCGAATGTGTTTCTGACAATAAGATACAGCTGGTGTAAGCCACAGTTTAAAATATATAAGGCCTTCTTAAAGAAGAACTTCCTACAGATGAAGTGGTCAAGCTCTCCTGGTGGCGACCGAGGAAGGTTCTAGTACAGCTCTCTTCGGAGATCTTCAAAGGTACTTCTCCAGATTGGCTCAAGCCAGAGATGCTAACGAGTGATGTTCTAAGTTTTCCTCCCTGGGTAAAGGGATTCTATGATTTCATGAAATTATCTTCTAGTTCAGTGTTGCAAATGTCTCCTTAAACAGTTGCAGAAAATAATCTGTGGGATGTGTCCACGCATGTGTGCAATTTGCACACCCAGGACCCATGTCTGGGCGTCCTTTAGCTTGCCTTCCTGAGGAGGGCCAAAGGGCATGGGTGTTAGGAAAGAGATGTTCCTAGCCTGGCTTGGTCAACATTTGCAGGGTTTGTTTGCTTGTGTATAGATTCGCAGCTATAAAATAAGACATTCTTTTTCTATTTCACAGCCCCCACCATTTTATATTTTTAGGATCAAGAAAAGGGCAAAAATGAGACTCGTCAGGTAGGCGCTTCCAGCATCAGTGACCCCACTTCCTGTGCCCTGCAGTCGGCCTTGCAACTGCTGGAGGTTCCTTCAAGCTGGCAATTAATCATGTGTCCTGAGAGGATGGGGGTGAGAGGACCAGAGTCTCACGGCATCACTGTTAACCGGTGTTTAAAGGGGTGTGCTGCTTGGGGGGTACCTGGGCTCCCACGGCTGACTCTGAAGTGTGCACTCAGCTGGGGAGAGCATTTCTGTGCTGTGCATGTACTGATAATTTTATTAACTGGAAACCAGGTCTTTTCTGCCTCAACACAGACTCCTGATATTCTTGCATAATGTGTCTGACATTTCTGAGACAGCGCAGTCTTAGGAGAATGAGCACTGAATAGGGAATCAGAAGCGCTAGTTTTTGTGCTGATTTGGCGGCTGACCTGCTCCCTCTCCCTGGGCAGCTCACCTAACCTCTCTGTGCCTCATTACCTTCCTTTCCCCACCTGGAAAACCAGGCCCATCTCCTCTGCATACTCTAACTCAGGGATGTCAGGCGCATCCAGGCAATTGGCTCTGTTGGTGGGGAAGGTATGCTAAACATTCATGATGGTGTTTTTGTCTTTGTTATCATTATAGTTATTTTATTTATTTTTAAGTGACTCAGTAGAAACCACTGCGAACCCAGTATCACAGGACAAACCCAATCTTACAGTCATCTACTATTGCGATGCGGTCTTTCAGAGCTATGTATAATAATTTCCAAGCATCACCTTCTGAATGCAAACCACTTTTTTGCTCTAACTCTTGCGATCCACTATGTATGGAGGCCCAGTGTGGAGCGAGGTGGTCATTCTTTCACTTTTTTACTGGGCAAGGTAGGTTCAAGTTGTTAAAAAATTATAAGCATATGGAAGCTCCCCTCCCGTACCCCAACCCTATTCTTTAAAAAAATTTTTTTTTTATGTCCTGGGTGGAGGAAAACCCTCTGAGGCTTATCACCTGCAGATGGTACTTCTGAAAGGGTGACTGTTTCAGAAAGTTCCAAGCACCAAGAATGGGTGTGTAATGAACCCTGTTTTGCATCTTTAATTGCAGCATTTGCCACCACGCACGCTGTAATCATCTGCTCTCTCTAGAGCCAAAGCAACGTGCAATTCCAGGTCCATTCACTAATGAACAGGCAAATAAATCACAGGTCTTGTCAAAAACATCACTGCATCCTGGGTTTCTTTACGTAGACCGTTGGATCGGATCTACAGTGGACCACTTCTCCCCAAGGGGTTCAAAGTCTTCCTTAACAAATGTCTTGCTCAAATGTGAAGTTTTCTGATGTCTCTCTGTCTGTCTGTCTCTGTTGCCTCCTCTCCCTCAATCCCTCTCCATTTTATTTAGTGATTGTTGGTTCCTTGGAAAACATGACTTGTTTCTGACTTGTTTCGCTTTGGCAAGTGAAGGTTGTAAGGGGTGAATGAGGGGACAGAGATGGAGATTTATAAGATCCCAGGAGGGTGCCCAGAAGTCCTCTAGGCCCCCAAGTGTCTTCCTTATTCGGGTTTCACCAAGTATAAAATTCTCCCACCACCAGTGGTGGCTTTTGCCCTTGCAAGAGAGGGTGCTTTGCATTTAAAAAGCTTATTCTATCCAGAGGCAAATCAGAGCCCATTCAGTTGTAAGCACCTGTTAACATGAAACTGCTTTCTCCCTGACCTGAGGGGTCCTGCCTGGAGCGTAAGAGTGAGAGCCTGCTGGGTGCCAATGTGTTGATTTGCAGTTTTGAGGCCAGGAAAAGGCCAGAGCGGGCTGGAGATCTTCTAGGATCAGCCTGGCCTCCTTCCTGGTCATTCTGGAGCCTGGCCTTGGTGAGGAGAGATTCTGGCCAAGGTGATGAAGAGGATTGAGGAGGTGATAAAATCAGACCAACACTGTTCAGATGTCATAACATCTGAATAATTGGCCATTGTCCCATTAGGAGCTGGGCTTCTCTTTAGGAAAGATCTTGAGTTTCTATGTAAAGCACCTGATGTTTCTCCAATGGATTTATCGGTGATTAATTATTAACATATTGTTAGTTAATAATATCTATAAGAACGTATTATTAGTTATTATTTATTGTCTGTTTCTCCTCACTAGAATGTAAGTTTCCAGAGGGCAGTTTCTTTGTTTTGTCTTTTGTTGTATGCAGGTGCCTCGAACAGTGCCAGTGTATACCGTAGCTGGTGTTCGGTAAGTATTTGTTGAATAAGTGAACACGTTTGTTCTTTCCCTCGGTGTCTGAGAATTCACTCTCTCCCATTTCAGCACTGACATGCTATTCATCGCTGCCTAGGAGTTCTCACACTCGTCGGCTTGGCACCGTCTTCCTTCTCTGGGTCCTCTCAGAGTCGGACAGTTGCAGATCTTCGATTTCCACCCCCTTTCTTCAAGCGAGAAAGCTGTGAACAGTGATGTGGCAGTCTCACTGGCTTCTGCACCGTGCCACTGACGGTTCTTTGTAAAGGGCAAGGCCTGGATGAACGCAAACAAACACAGCCCGTGCGTTTCAAACAGTCCATTGAGCAGCTCACAAAATAGGCCCCTTGTTTTTAAAAGAGCAGTGGACGCTCTCAAGAAATAATACGAAGTAAGTCTGGAAGCTGGATAGAGAGCTCGAATGCTTTCTGGCTGCGTCTGTCCCTCGAACTTTACTTGCGTTTGGCACGCCTAATGGAGCCGCTGCCAGCCCTGCGCTGGGTGCGCGGGCAGCGGGGAGTTTATCTGGGCTGCTGGAGGGAAATGGGAACCTCTTTGAAAGAAGTGCAACATGCTTGTGGTGCTAATTTCTAAGAGACACAGATGCCCTTTGCAAAGGAAGTCCGGTGTTTGTCTCAAGAGGAACATGAGATTCGAGGATGGATAAACCAAAGTTCTGTAACATGTGTAACATGTGTGAGGGGGATTTTTAAAAAACAAGCCCAGGTTTTCTCATTTGCAAAAAAACAGGGCATTAATACCCACCTCATGGAGTTGTTTTAGATTTAAATAGTGGTTCTCAACCTTCCTAATGCCGCGACCCTTTAATACAGTTCCTCATGTTGTGGTGACCTCCAACCATAAAATTATTTTCGTTGCTACTTCATAACTGTAATTTTGCTACTGTTATGTTTTAGGAGACCCCTGTGAAAGGGTTGTTCGACCCCCAAAGGGGTCGCGACCCACAGGTTGAGAACTGCTGTTTTAGAATGAAATGATATGAATGTAGTTTCCACGAGTGTAGGGCTTGCTCTGTGGTGCTCACGTCCTCACACCCAGCGCCCCACTCTGTGCCTGGCACCCGACAGACACAGCAGTGCTGCCCCTCGGGCAGAGAGCAGCCCAGGACGCAGAGTTCCTCTGGCCGCAGTCTGAAGGCACAGATAGAATTCTTTTCCCGTTCTTTATTCTTTAAAAAAAAAAAAAAAAAGTAAACACACACCCACAACTAAAAGTACATTCTCATTGTGAAAAATGTAAACATTTAAGAGATATATACCTACTTCTCCCTAAAGCAACCACTTAGGAGTGTATCCTTCCAGAGACCATATATCTCTATCATCTGTATCTGTATCTCTGTTTCTATCTGTATCTCTTGTTCTATCATGTGCTACGTGTCTGTCTGCCTACTCACCTACCTACCTGTGATAGATAATTTTATGTCAGCCTAACTGACATAGATATTTGGTGAAACATTTTTCTGCAAGTCTCATGAAGGTGTTTTTTGAAGGAGACTAACATTTAAACTGGTGGATTTCCAGTAAAGCAAATTAACCTCCATATTGTGGGTGGGCCTTATCTAATCAGTTGAAGGCCTAATGAAACAGACTGACCTCCCTGGAAGAAGGAGGAATCTGTCAGCAAACTGCTGTTAGATTCAACAGCAATTCTTCCTTGGGTCTCAAGCCTGCTGACCTACTCTGTAGATTACTAAACTTCCAGAATTGCATGAGCCAATGACTTAAAATCAAGCAATCTCTATCATATATATAACATATATAATATATATAGTATAATATAATAATATATATCATATATAATATAATAAATATAATATAATATAATCCCTGTTTTTCTGGGAGCCCTGACTAATATCCTATCCTTTCATCAATCCATCCATGTATTCATCCATTTATAGGAGGATAATTTATTGAGATACTAATTTGTGTTTCATTCTTATTCTATTATCCTCTCCCATTCCAAGAAGGCAGCCAGCTTTGTATTATAAAGTGAAAGCATAAATTGCCTGCCCCACACCTCTCTTTTTGAAAGCTCCAGCAACGTGGGCTTATTACTCAGGTTGGATGGGAAAAGAGGCGAGGAGCTCTGAGAAGGGGCTACAGGGAGATGCCCGAAGACCAGGGATGGGACATTGTCTACACTGTCACCTCGTTTTTAGGCAGGGACAGGATATATAAGTTGTCTCAGGTGCCCAAGGAGGCACTTTAGTCACCAGGCTCTTCTATAAGGACTCCCTTGCCCAAAGATGATAGAATGATTCCTGTGTCTTTTGGATAATGTAATGACCAGAGTAGACCAGTGGCTGGAGGAACCACAGGGAACATTTTGTTTTGCATGACTCCGGAACCTTGGCACAACACAGGGGTGGGAGGCACAACACAAGTCAAAATAATGACTAATATTATCTAGTCCTCCAGCTATGACACCATTTACATAAAAGATATATATGTACTATATATATATAGTTTTGAGTATTCAAAGTATTACCTTTTTAAAAAATATTAAAGTGTTTAAAGTAGAACTTGCAGTTTTTATATATTACATCTTAGATAGCTTTCCATAATTCTATGTCATGCTTATAAATATTCTGTAAAATACTCCATATTACTGATGTGCCTTAATTCACCTGAACTATTTCCTAAACATTTAGATTGCTTCCATTTTTTTATATTGTCAACAATACTCTAGTGAATATCCTTTATTCTTGGCTAAGTATCCCAACTGCCTGAAAAATGGAACCCCATCTCCTCCCAGAATTCCGTTCTGCTTCCCTGTGCCTACAGGAGCCCACCTCTGCGATGGGCTCGGTGGGGACTCCAGAGCAGACAGAGGGAACCGTTCTCCCTGCTGGAGCCTGTGATCTTGGGAAGAAAGTAGAACCTAAAGAACAAGAGACTTCTTTCTATAGCCAAAGGACATCATGGGGTGAGAAATCAGGACCTGTGATGTGGTTTGGGGAGTCATAAAGACTGGGGCTTTTTGTGGATGGGAACAGAACTTTCCCTGAATAACAGTACATCCGCTTTGACACTTCCTTGGGACACATGAATGTGTGGCAGGCTTCCCTCTCCAGTTATTCTCAAGCTGTTTGCCTTTTCTTATTTCCCTTGGGAGGTATTACTTTTTTTTTTTTTTTTTTAAAGACTAAAGACTTGACAGAGCTAAGGTCTCAGGCTCCAGTTCTCTGACAAGTTGGTGTGTGTCATTGCTGCACATACTTATGTACTTTTACTATATACATGTACATTTCCATAAGCAATATAAACTATTGTTTTCTGTGTCTGAAACCTTACAGATCTTTTCAGTAAGTAGTAAATACACACGGCATGGCACTTGGTCTTTTCCTGTCACCCTTCAGCCTGACTGAGCAGTTGGTGTGGTGCTTGTGCTTGACCAGCTTCGAGAAGGTGGGACCTGGGAGGCCACCTCGCCTGCCTTCCTCATGCTCGCCCTACTCCTCTCTCCTGGCGCTCCTCTCCTCAGGTCCCTCCCCCAGAGCCTGACATTTATTTCTGAAGGCTTTTGAAAGACTCTGGGCCAAGACCTTAGCTCATAAAAACCTAAAGGTCCGTTTTCCAAGGAGTCTTTTATGGGGAAACACCTGAGAGTGAACATTTAATTAAAAGCTAAGGAATGAATGCATCTCTAGGGAATGGATCGCTGAAATGGAACAGGAACCTCTAGGCCCCGCCTTGGAGTGGAAACCATGTGAAGGGGCGTGGCTCTGTTGGCCGCCTTGGCCAATGTTGATCTGTGGACGTGGAGAGGAAGATGCCACTCACTCTGGCTATCCCAAATCAGGAGCAAAGCTCTCACTGATAGGGCTGTATAGAGAATCCCATTCTTGGTCTTCTCATGATAAAATGTGGGGAAAAAGTACTATCTTCCTTTTTGGACAACCTGTCTCTGGCCAGAGTGGAAAAGGGGAGGCTGAAATCCCCCAGCCCTCTGACACTCAAAGGTGCTGGGGCTGTCAGTTCCTCTGGCCCCAGATAAAGGTGCTCATTTCCTCCAGGGCACAGGGGATGGAGTGGCAGGGCCTCCCCTCCCCTCCCTCCCTTCTTCTCTCTCTCCTTTCTCCTTTCCTAGTATCTGGGAAATGTGAAACTTCTTGTTTCAGGTACTTGCACTGTAGTATGATTGGATTTGATCTCATTATTTTTCTTAAAGCCAAAGGAATGCTAGTGTTGGCACAGGTCTTTTTGTGTCAATAAAAAGAAAGCGACAAAGAAAAGAGGTACGAAAGTCCCCTTTTGATATAAGGATAATTTGTCATAAAATTCTGCACACTAAATACCCAGCCTTTGAGGGAGTATTTTTGTCATGAGCCTTGTCACTTTAGTAAGACTCCCTTCTTTCCCTCCTTTTCTTCCTTCCTTCCTCCTCCAACACTTTTGCATGCGTGTCTGAATACAATAAAGTTGCTTTAAGCTTTTTTCCCCCCAATTATTCAACAACTTTCAAGTGGAGAAAAATTTGGGTCTTTTAATTTCATTTTAGGTTTTTTTTTTTTTTTTTTTTTTGCATGTGTGTGTCTCCTTTTTTGTTTGCTAAACAGTAATTGCGGATCTTCCTGGCCACCTTTAATACTCCCAGCTAATTATCCTGAAATAAATCTCTTTCAAGCCCGCATGCCAGCAGTTCTGGGATCCGAGCGGCTCTTTCAGCTCCCGGCTGCCTGTCACTCAAACGGGCCTCAGCTGCAACTCCGAATGATGAGTATTAACCTCCCGCTGGGAAGATTCGCCCAATCTCCCCACTTCCAACAGCAGCTCCCAGGGCCTCACCATGCTTCTACCTGTTAGCCTAAGCTGGGATTTTCTTTTGCTAACGCTGTGATTTTGAAAAGTGGAAGAGGATTCCTGGGAGAAAGACACTCAGTTAACCTTCTCCTAATTGCCATTCAAGATGGAAAAGGGAGAGAGATGGTGGGCTCTGGGCCGTGGAGTGGCGGGTGGCCCTGCCAGGCAGTGCATGGCTGTTGGTGACTTGTGTGAACGTATCCGGCCCAGGTGTCTGTGTTCATAGATTCCTACCTGAGGGAGGCTGATGGCTGGCATGGGGGACAGGCCTCGATTTGGACTTATTGTCTTCCTCCTCCTCAGATGTCGCTCAGTGACTTTTGGTAGTTCACTGAGTTCTTCTTCCCCGAACCTCTTCTATTTCTTTCCAGATTTTCTCTTGCCTTGTTCAGCAAGATGCACTGATTCTTGTCATTCCTTAGCTTGTGCATTTGTTCAGAATTTTGTGGCTCGTTCTATTTGACTCTCTTGGGTGAGGTACTGTTCTCTTCTCACTTTTCTTTGCTTTCTGAGTCCATGGGCTTCCCAGTTTCCTTACCACACTCTTCCAGTAAGATGGGAGATGGTTACCCAAGCAGGCCCATAGCACAGTGGGTAACTGCACAGGCTCTGAAGTGACACTACCCAATGCCTGGCAAAGAGTAATAGTCTAGTTAAATGAATGAATGGATAAATAAGTAATAACGTAACATACATAACATAACATAACATAACATAACATAACATAACATAACATAACATAACATAACATATCTTGTCCCCAAATAGTAGGCTACCTTGTTCCTAGATTGAGTTCCTGGAACCCTTTTGTTCAATGCTGTGGAAGACTATTTGTTTATCAATCACCAATTCTCCTTGTGGGAAGAATTTCACTTCCTGGCCCATGGCAGTCACGTGACTTGCTTTGGTCAGCAAATGTTAACTGAAGCCAGGACGCGTCACTCCCAGGTAGAAGCTGTGAGAACTTAGTATTCTCATTTTTTTCTGTCACATTGGCTGGTAAAGTTCCAGATAGTAGCTGTTCCGTGAGCTTGGATCTTGGGGTGAGAATCCCCAGTTGATCTACCATGGATGTGTGGTGTGAACAAGAAATAAACCTTTGTAGTTTTATGCCACTGAGATCTGGGGTTTTTAAAATGACCACAGTGCAATCTAACCTATACCACCTGATACACAGTTACATAGATTTACTCATCTATATCCAGATGTTTTTTTTTCCTCAGTTTTTAAATGTACAATTTTTATCTGCCTCTATAGAGATCTTTTTCTACTTAGCCAGTCTTTTATTCTTTTCAGTGCTGCAAACCAGATATCTGAAACCCATATCTTGGCCAAAGAGGAAGAGTAATGCTTTTGGTTAGATGCTTGAACTAGATAGTGAAGTCGTCACTGGATCCCTAGTAAATGATGTAGAACACCAAATAACTCCTGTATCTGTGTATCTTGTCTCAGGGTATCAGAGCAGGACAGCCACATCCAGTTGCAAGGTTGTGTACTGAACTACTAAGGGGCAGGGCATTCTCAGAGACCACAATGTGAAAGGTTGTGCAAACCCTCTGCTAGGTTCCTCTAACAATCTGCTTAAAAGACATTTTCAGGAGGTGTGCTTCCCCTCCTGGGAACATGCACAGGCCTTTCCCTTCTCTTCTTCTTCCCCCACAGGTGTGTGTCTCCTAAGGGATCCCACGAGACTTGCAACCAGGGGAGCAATGGGCAGTGGCAGCTCGTCCCAGGCTAAACCCCTGAACCTGTCTCCAAGGCCCCCTTCTCTCTGACTCCCCAGTGAGCTGACAGCAGCCCACCTAGGCTCACTTCTTTCCCATAATGTTTCTAGAGAACCAAAGCAGCCCCACCTAGTCGCTCTCCTATTGCTGCTTCTATCCTAGGCCCTTCCTTGTTTCACTGTTTCCAGCTTTAATAAACGTATTCTGAAAATAAATAAAAAATAGAAAATAAATTTTTAGGAGCCAGGAACTGTGTATTCCACCATCAATACAAAACCAGAGAGTTCATTCTAAATGATGACTTGGACTTTGCTGAAGTTCTCCAGGAAAATTATAATGGGAGGACCCCTTACCATGTGTATCTTTGGCATGACTCAAGCAAAATATGAAAGCCTGATACTTTCAGGTCCTACCATTCTCATTTTCTCCTTGACCTTGGCTCCAGAGAGTCCACTTGGATTTGTGCTACATTGTGTTTTGGAGGACCCTGTCTTCTGGTCACTCCATACTGTTTTCCATAGTGGCTGTACCAGTCTGCATTCCCACCAACAGTGTATGAGGATTCCCTTTCCTCCACATCCTCACCAACACTTGTTGTTTGTTGATTTATTGATGACAGCCATTTTGACAAGTATGAGGTGATATCCATTGTGGTTTTAATTTGCATTTCTCTGGTGATTAGTGATGTTGAGCATCTTTTCATATGTCTATTGGTTATCTGTATGTCCTCTTTAGAGAAGTGTCTATTCAGATCCTTTGCCCATTTTTTAAATTAGATGGTTTATTTTTGGGTGTTGAGCTCCTGTTTTCTGATTTTCACTTTTTGTGGCCTGTCCATTAGGGGGAGCTCAATAGATTTCACCCAGCATCTATCCCCCCTGGACTTTTCTCTTCCTTCAGTTCCTGCCCTGGATTACTTTCATCTGCCAAACCCTTGGTCTTGATTAGTCAGGGGTCTGCCTCAGGACATGGGGCTGTTTTAATCCTAGTGAGCACTGGTTGAACAGTGAAATGTACAGTCACATGTTGGTAGGATTTTCTTTCTCTAAAAGTGTTCCAGCTTTAATTTCCAGTATGTGGCGTAGAATGAATACTAATAATTGCTAGAAGAATCCTTTGTGGCTGAATATTTCCTGCATCTGTAAATCATTCTCCTACTGCCTACCATGACAGCTATGCAAGTGACCTTTGGATTTCACAATTAAAAAAAAATTTATGACATTGTAAACTACTCTTTCCATGGAAATGCACCACACTGAGATTGTGAAATAAAAGAATGAGTGAAAAAAAATCATCAGTGAAAGCAATAAAGTGATGGTTTGATCTGAAAGGCATTGTGTTGTAATGGGAAGAGCTCCAATCCCAGCTCTGCCAGTGACTCTCTGTGTGACCTTGCACAGATCACTTAACTTCTCTGGACCTTAGTTTTTCTGTCTGTAAAATGGGAAAGGATTCTTTCCAGTTCTAGCATTTTAAAATTCTGAACTGTAATGTTTATGAATATTAAATCATATTAACTTCAAAAATGTAATTCCAGAGGTGCTTATTTCTTAGGCTCCCTGGGATATTCTTGTTATTGCTTTGGATAATCTTTATTGTTGGGCTGATTTTTACTCAAAAAGTTCATCCCAGCAATCTTGTAAAATTAGCAAGGGCTTTTATCTCCATATCACAGTTGAGACTTCTTTAGATTATGTACTTTGTCCAAAATTATGTAGGCCCTTTAGTGGTAGCAGTGGGATCAGAACTGAGAAATCCTGACACTCATACCTTATATTAGACAAGAGGAAATTGTCTCTCCCATGCTATTATTTGAGTGGGAATTATTGAGACACAATCTACCATAATAACTCAGTTCAATGACTACTAATTGAATATATTTTATATGTTTAGTGGTGAGCAAAGTGTGTTTCCTAGCCTCAAAGAAAATATGGTCTAGTGAGGGTCAGTTACATAAACAGATGTAGGAAGTGCTATGGTAAAGGCATTTTTAGGACTTCCTCTTCTAATCAGGATGGAGTAAGAGGGATAGGGGTTACCCTCCCACCCAAAACAACTGTAAAACTGGGCAAAATATTTGCAGTAATGGCTCAGTTTACATGAGGCAACAAAGGATGGTATCCCTGAAATATGGGGAACAAATGAGGTGAGCCCTATGTTCATTCAAGCTTGTAGTCTGAAGAGAGTTTCCAGGCTACCATTTAAGGAAGGAAAATCCAGTGGATCCCAGTAGTTTCTCTGAGTTTAGAAGACATAGCTGGAAGTCTGGGGAGGAAAAGTAGCTAGTGTACACAGGGGAGCTTCAGAGATCTTTGTGTCCCATCAAATCATCAGTCGAGTGGTAATAATCAGTACATGCATGTGTGGAATCTATTCAAGACCAGAGAAATAATCACTTAAAAGGATTAGAGGAAACATATTTTTCAAGATCATATAGGGGCAGGGATAGTTCCTGTTTCTATTGTCTACACTAGAAAACCTCATAATTCACAAGACATTGAGGAGAATACTCAGAAGAGTTTTGTCTCAGTAGTGGAAAAAAATAGCCAAACATTAAATGTTGATCCCATCCAACAAAGATGTACAAAAAAAGACCTAAAAGAATCTGTTTCCGAACAACTTAACTGTGTCACAGGAAAAAGCTCAAGATATTTATAGGATTATAAAAATATCCAGTACCCAGCAAGGTAAAATTCATAATGTCTAGTAACTTGATAAAAAAATTTTAAGGCATTTAAAGAAGCAGGAAAATAAGACCCATAATGAAGAGAAAAGTCTATCAGTGGAAATCAATTAAAAATTACACAGATGATAAAATTATAGACAAGTACACTACAACAGTTATAGCTGCTTTAAGTTTATAAGTTCAAGAAATGACCATTACCATTGAGCTTGTTAAGTAGAGCCATGGAAGATATACAAACTATAAGGTCGGAGATGAAAAATATACTGGATGAGATGAACATCAGATTAGACATTACAGAAGAAAACATTAGTGAACTTGAAGACATAGCAGTACAAACTATCTGAAATAAAACACAGAGGGGGAAATATTAAAAAAGTAAAATAAAAACCCCAAAACAGAGTACCAGTGAACTGTGAGACAACTCTATGTGGTCTAATATATGTGTAAGTGGAGTCCTTAAAAGGGAAGAGAGAAAAACAGAACAGAAAAAAATTTTTTAAGAAATATTGATAAAAAGTTCCATTAGAATTTAGCAACTTACAGGGAAAGGAAGTATATAGTTATAAGTTACTTACATGTGAAGTGGTATTATATCACTCAAAGGTAGACTGTGATAATTTAAGGATGAATAAGGTAAACTCGAAAAAAACTACTAAAATAATATAGGTATAGCTAACAAGCCAAAAAGCAAATAAAATGGAATCGTAAAAAAATGTTCAATTTGAAAGAACGTGGGAAAGAAGTAAAAGGGAATAAATGAGACAAATAGAAAACGAATAACAATATAATAGATTAAAATCCAACCATATCATGAATCACAGTAAATGTAAATGGTTCATAAATCCCAATCAAAAGGCAGAAATTGTCAGATTTGATAATAAATCAAGACCCAATTTTATATTACCTATAAGAAACCCACTTTAAATTAAAGATACAAATGCGTCAAAAGTAGAAGTATGAAAAAAGTATATTATGGTGACACTAATAAAAAATGCAGGAGTGGCTATTTTAATATCAGACAAAGTAGATTTCTGAACAGAGAATATTACCAAGAATAAGGAGTATCTTTTCATTGTTATAAAAGTACCAATTTATCAATAGGATATTACAGGTGTAATACAAAGTAAAGAGTGAGAGAACTGCAAGAAGAAATAGATCCACAATTATAGTCAGAAATTTCAACACCCCTCTCCTAGTACTTGATAGAATAAGTGGACAGAAAGTCGGTAGGAATGTGGGAGACATGGACAACACTGTAAACCAACTCGACATTTATAGATGATACTACCCAACAACAGCAAAACACACGTTCGTTTCAAGTTCACATGAATATTTTTTTACCAAGACCATATTCTGGACCTATAAAATCAGCCTCAATAAATTTAATAAGATTCAAATCAAAGTAAGTTGTCTGACCAGGAGGGAAATAAATTAGAACTAAATAACAGAAAGATATTTTAAAAACCCTCAAATATTTTCAAATTAAATAACATGCTTAATACCTATGGTGCAAAAAGTAATCAAGAGAGAATTTAAAGGTATTTTGAATTGAGATAAAGAAAAAATATCAAAATTTGTGAGAAGACACTAACATAGTCTTAAAGGAAAATTTATAGTACTAAATGTCTATATTAGGAAAGCAAAGAAGGTTACAAACCAATGACCTCAATGTCTACCTTGAGAAATTAAAAAGAGAAAGAAAAATAAAACCCAAAGTAAGGAGAAGAAAATAATTTTAAATATCACAGTGGAAATCAATTTAAAAGATAACAGAAAAATAATAGAGATAAATCAATGAAACCAAAAGCTGATTCTTTGAGAAGCTCAATAAAATCGATAAATCTCTAGTAAAACTGATAAGGAAAAAAAGAGAGAAGATACAAATTACCAGTATCAGGAATGAGAGAGGAAATATAACTGGACTTTATAGATAGTTAGATAATAAAGAACTCCATGCCAATATATTCTACAATGTATATTGGATAAATATAAGTTGTAGATATATAGACAAGTTCTTGAAAGGTACAGACTAAGCTCATTCAGGAAGAAATAGATAACCTTAATATCCCTACATTAAAAAATTGAATGTATATTTAAAAACCTTCCCACAAAGAAAACTCCAGGGCCAAATGTTCAGAAATTCTACTGAACATTTAAGGAAGAAAAATAATATCAATTCTATACAAACTTTTATAGAAAATTGTCTCTATGAGATAACATGACAGTGATACCAAAACCAGACAAAGACATTACAAGAAAATAAAATGACAGACCAACTTGTCGGCATGATGACAGATGCAATTTTTTTTCCGAAATTTTAGCGGTCAAATTCAGTAATATATCAAAGGATACTCCATCATGACCAAGTGGTGCTTTTCTCAGTGATGCAATGTTGATTTAATATTCAAAAGTGATACCACTGAATTCACCAATTAAACAGTTTAAACATTTTTTAAATGATATGAGCCTCTCAATAGATGCAAAACAAAACAAACCCAAAATATTTGACATCTACTTCATTCCTGAGATAAGCACCCAGTAAACCAAGAATAGAAATAAACTTCCTAACAATAATGGGCATTTTTGAAAACCTACAGCTAACATCAGATTTAATGGTAACTGAATGCTTTTCCCCTAAGCCCAAGAAAAAGACAAGGATATCCATTGTTCTATTCAACATTTTATTGGAGGGTCTAGGCAGTTCAATATGGCAAGAAAGAGCAAAAAAGACCCTCAGATAAGAAAGGAAGAAGTAAAACTGTGCATGGTATAATTGCCTATGTAGAAACTTCTGCGAAATCTACAAAAAAGCTATTAGAACTAATAAGTGAACTTAATAGTTTCAGGATAAAAAAATCAATATACATAACTGAAGTTGCATTTTTATATGCTAGCATCAATCAGTGAAATAAAAAATACCATTTATAATAGCATTAAACATATGAAATACTATGGACAAATATGATAAAAGTTGTGCAATACCTGTATTCTAAAAGTTACAAAACAATGCTAAGAGAAATTAAGGAAGAAATTAAGGAGGACATAAATAACTGGAGGGATATACTGTGCTCCTGGACTGAAAGATTCAGTATTGCTATGATTCTTCCCAAATTATCTGTAAGTCCAATCAACAGGCTTGTATATGTGTGTGTAGAAAATGACAAGCTGATTCTTCTTAAATTCACAAGGAAATGCAAAGAGCCTAGAATACCCAAAACAACTTTGAAAACGAAGAACGATGTTTGGAGGAGTTATAAAGCTACAATAATCAAGCCAGTGAGGTACTGGTATGAAGATGAATAAGTAGGTCAATGGAAAAGAATAGAGTTGAGAAACGGACACACACACAGGTCAACTGATTTCTGGCAAAGGTTCAAAGACTGTGCTATGGTGAGAAAATATTATTTTCAATAAATGGAACTAGAACAATTGTATATCCATATGAAAAAGCAGAGAAACAAAGAGAACTTTAATTTTCACTTCACACTGTACAAAAATTATGATAAAATAGATAATAGAACTAAATATAAAACCTAAAAAGAAAACACAGGAGGACATCTTTTAACCTAGGGTTAGGCACATATTTCCTAGATCTGACATAATTGATAAATTGGATTTAATCAAAATTAACTCTTCAAAAGTCACTATGAAGAGAATAAAAAGACAAGCTACAGACAGGGAGAAAATATTTGTAAGCCACATAGTTGATAAAGGATATGTCAAGAATATATAAAGAATCTCAATATTCAATGATAAGAAAATAACCCTTCTCCCCTGAGTAAAAGATTTAAATAGACATTTTATAAAAAATGATATATTGATGACCAGTAAGCCCATGCTTACTGGTCAACATCAAGTCATAAGGGAAATGAAAATTAACCACAGTGACATACCATTGCACATCTCTAAGAATGTCTACGATAAAAATGACTGATCATACCAAATGCTGGCAGGCTGTATAGCACCTGGAGCTCTCATATACCATTAGTGGAAAGGTAAAATAATAAAACACTTTTGAAAACACTTTGGCAGTTTCTTAAGTTAAACATACAATTACCAGATGACCCATTCATTCTGTTTCTAGGTATTTATCCAAGAGAAATGAAAGCATGTGTCCACTTAAAGACTTGTTCAAAAATGTTCATAGCGGTGCTATTTGTAATTGCCAAAAAAATACAAACAACTCAAATGTCCATCAACAGTTGAATGGATAAACAAATTGTGGTATATCCATATAATGGGCCATTACTCAGGAATAAAAATAAATTATTGATATCTACAAAATAGATGAATCTCAAGATAATTATTCTGAGTGAAAGAAGCCAGACCAAAAAGGAGGACATACTGTATGATCCCATTTATAAGAAGTATTATGCTAAGTGAAATAAGCCAGTCAGAGAAAGACAAGTATCACATGATCTCACTTATTTGTGGAATAAAATGAACAAAATAAGGTGATGAACAAAATAGATTCAGAGACATAGAAGTAGGGTTCAGATGACAAACTTCAGAGGAGGGGGGCCGGGGGAGGGAAGAGAAACCAAAGAACTTATGCTTCTAAGCATAACCAATGGACACAGACAACAATGCTGGGGGGGGAAGGGGGTGGGAACGGGAGGAGAGTGTCAATGGGGAAAAAGGAGAAACATCTGTAACAAAAATAAATTCATTAAATTAAAAAAATGAAGTTATAGAAAATGCAGACTAATCTATAGTAATAGAAAGCAGAACAGTGATTGCCTGAGAATGGAGTGAAGGTGGGGAGGGGCAGGCGCGTGGTATTATCAAGGGGCATGAGGAAACACCATCTTGATGGTGAGTGTATGTGTCAAAACCTATACACTTTAAACATGTAGAATGTATTGTATGTCAATTATATTTCAATAAAGCTGTTCAGAAACAACAAAAATATATCTCTTAACAAAATAGATTAAACTGTATATCTGTATTTCAAATATTCACACTTTTGTAAATTAAAATTTAGACCTTAAGACAAGAGTGATGCTTAGGGTTCTGTGGGGGTCTGGAGAATTCACAGCATATAATCAAGTATATGCTGTTTCTAATATATTATATTATATTATATTATATTATATTATATTATGCTAATAATTGGACAGGCAAGAATGCATTTGCCATGGAATGTCTCTTCCAAACTCAGAGCCACAATCTGACTGAGTAGGTCTGGATTGAGTGAGACCAGGGATCTGCATTTTGAATAAATCCTTTAGGTTATTCTGATACAGATGAGTCATAAGCTACACTAGAGAAATGCTGGTCAAAATCCCACATCAAAATCTCCTGTCTCTCTTTTCAAGCTTGACTTGTGTTCAGTTCTCTTGGTTGAGGTCCACAGTTTACCTGGCTTAACTCTGTAGTATCTTTTTATTGGATAAGAGGTAGCTGCCCACCGTTAGAAAGAATCATGCTCAGACATACTATTACAACATGAGGTCTGGGAATAACCCCAGTAGTGTAATCATAGCCATAAGAACAACCTCTTAGTCACGTAGTCAAGGCCCAGCCCTCCCTAAGGAACATCCTCAAATAGACCATTTCAAATACTTAAAGGCTGGGCTTTCAGAGCCCCAGGAGAGGGTGTCTTGCTTACCTACAGGCTCTGCTGCCAGGGACTCTTAGCCAGGAATTTCTTCTTTGGGTTTCACAGTCTTCTGTACCTGCCCTTGAGGGCTATGACTTTTGCAATTGTTTAATGGATTTAAGTCACTCTTCTACTTAAAACCTCTTGGAAGCTTTCCACAGCTGACAAGATAAAACCCAAACTCCAGACCTTGGCCAACAGGCTCTGCATGATCTCTGTCCTGACTGCCCCTCCTACTGCACCTCCACCAAGCACCAGTCAACCTTGGACTTGGCTCTTGGTGTTCAAACACACCAGGAAAGTCCCTTCCCACCTCAGGCCTCTCTTCATGCATTTTCCTCTTTATAAAAACTTTCTGTGGCTGCTCTATGGCTGGCTTCTCTCATCATTTACACCTCATCAAGCTGTCACCTCCTGAGGGAGACTTTCCCTAACCATCTTGTTTGAAGTTGGCTCTCTCTTCTCCCAGTTATTCTTGCTCCCATCTCTCATCACAAGTGGTAATTATTTTGTTCATCTTTTTATGTTCCCTTCACTAGAATGTAAGCTCTGTCAGGGTAGGGTCATGTCTGCTTTGATCACCATTGTATTATCATTATTGATTGAATAAATGAATTACTCTTGCAAGATCCCATAATATTTACAAATACCATGTCAGTGGGCTAGATAAAGGTCTTACAGTTGAAGGCTTTGGGCACGAGTATTTTAAAAACTGTTACTAAAAGCTCCCTGTTTAATGAGAGCTTCCCCTCAGAAACAAACAAGCAAACAAACCACGTTCAAGCCCAGTAAAACAGAGCAAAGCATTCAATGCAGATGGAGGACAACAGATACACAATTACTACCAAATAATCTTCCCTGTCATGTTCACCTAGAAGTCAACTCCCATCTGGGGAAAAGGGTTAAAAAAATTGAGTTCAGGGTTTAGTTGAGGCCTGTCCTGGCTTTAGGATGCTCTGGTCTTATTTTTGATAGGACTTCAAGCAGGACTGTGCTCCTAGCAGTCTGGCTGGACTGGGGCACGGCTAGGGGACCTGTGACTTCTTGGCTTTTCTAGGCAGAAGGGAAATGAGTGCTTGTTCTTGCTCTGATGGTGTGGAGAACACCACATTTGTGAGCAAGTTCTGAAGCCAGAAAGCTGGGTCATGGTCAGGGCTGTTCCTCATTTCATTACTGAGTTTGATACTTGAAATGAACAAAGCCAGAAGCCCGCTGGCAGGTGTCGCTCTGTGGCACAGGAAGATCTGACCTGGGTGAGGAAGAGTTGAATTTCCTCCATGGAGATGCATTTGTGGAATCTCTTTGACTCTATAATTTATCTCTCAACACATTTTCATTTTGTTTCCAGTTCTTTTCTCTCTTCTTTTTTTCCTCCTTTCTTTCTCTTTTATTTCATTTTTCCTAGATTTTTTTTTTCCTCCACTTCATATCCAGGTCTCATTTCAGTTTTTCTCTCTCTCTCCATTTATTTAATTTTTTCTATCTCTGTGACTCACTTCATGTCCTTATCATTTTTCTTCCCCTTCTTTCTTTTCCTGTCTTTATTTAAGACAATTCTATGAAGTCAGGGACATTCTTTTCTCATCACTCATCTAGCCCACTGGTGATTGGCTCTATTAATATCTATATATAAATTTAAAGTGATATACTTTTCCAGTCAATTGAATATTTTTATTCCTGTGTTTAGGGTTTTTATGCTGTCTGACAGTCTTTCTCTTTTCATTGAAACATTTTGTCCACTTGCCTTTTGATGCATTTATGGATATTTGGGTTTAAATCTATATGCTTACTATTTGTTTCATATTTGTCTCAACTATAATATTTCATGTTATTTCCTTGCTTTCTTTTGGATTTATTATTTCTTTATTATTTTACTTTCTATCTCTGTTAGCTTGTTAGCTATATTTTTGGTGATAATTGTATTAGTTACTCAAAAAATTTACATACACATTCTTGACAGAAGTAAACCATAAATGTAAACTTTCATCACTTATTGTTTAAAGCAAAGACACTAGAATACTATATATTTTCCCACTTTCAACTTATATGCTACTATGGTCATGAATTTTAATTTATGGCTATTTTAAATTTTACAAAACCAAATGATTATTATTTTATATAGTAACTATTCATTTAGCTTACATACATAGTTACCTTTCTGTACTCTTCATGTCTTCCTGCATCTTTAAGCTTCCAGCTAGGATCATTTTCCTTCTGTGTATAGATATTTCCTTTAGTTCAAATCTACTGACAAATTCTCTGTTTTTGTTTGTGTGAGAAATATCTTGATTTCATTGCCATTTCTTAAGGATATTTTAGCTAGGTATAGAATTTTAGAACGGCAGTTATTTTGTCAGCACTTTTAAGATATTATTGCATTATTGTCAAATGTGCTATCTCTGATGGGAAGTCACTTGTGAGTTCTGTTGCTGCTTCTGTAATTTTTCTTATTGTAAATCAAAGACCTCCCCTTTCTTGTGAATTTTCAGTTTTTTTCCTAATGCGTAGGTATGATTAAAAAAATTTTTTTTTTTAGTATTTATCCTGCTTGATATTCATTAGTAAGTGCTTCTTGAATTTGTGCTTTTTTGACTTAGCAGTTTTAGGAAATTCTCTTAAATATTGTTCTTCCTCAATTCTCTTTTTTCTCTTTCTATGACAATAGTTACATTACTTGACTTTTTCTTCCTGTGCAGTATTTTGTTTATGTATGATCTTTTTTCTATTTTCTATCCTTTTATCTTTCAGTGCTTTGTTCTGGACATTTTATTCTGACTTATATTCTGGTTTCCAATGAACTTTTTAGTTGTAGTTAATCTGTTGTTAAAACCTTCCATTGATTTTAAACTTTTAGTGTATTTTTAGTGTATTTATTTCTTTTTTTAAAAGTAGTTTCCAGTTGATTATCAGAATTTTTCATTTTTGTTTTAAATTCTTTGAATATATTAAGACACAGTTACTTTGACGTCTATGTCTGATAACTATTACCTGGGTTCTACTGTATGCCAAGTTATTTTTGAGTACCAGGTATTACATATGAAAAATTTTAGGGATAATTTGAGGCTTAGCATAAAGGTATCTTACTATATAGAGAATTTAATTTATTTCTTCCTGGAAGCTAAGGGCCATTAGAAATTCAAGATCACCTTAATCTAATCAGGGATGGATGGTTCTAACTCAGCTCTTGGTTCCTGTGAGGACTGATTTATTTTTTATTCAACTTTACTCCTAGGATAAAGTTATGTCCCTTTCATGTCCCAAACCAAAACACAGGGATTTACTAGTCCCTCTGTCTTGGTAGGTCCTGAACTTGAATTTCTTTCCTAGCTGCAGGACAGGCTGTCAAAAGTCTGTTAAGTTTTGCACCTCTCAGCCGCTTGTTGTGGAGTTGGGTGAGCCCCTCGAGTCCGGGGAAAAGTAGCCTTTAATGCCAGATTGACTTCTCTGGGTTTCATTTTTATCTCTCAAATTTGGTCCTGTAACTTTTCCCTGTGTTGGAACATCTCCAGTGCCAGATAATTTTTGTATATTGCCCAGATTTTCTGGCTGTTCTCTGCATGAAGATTCTTCTAAGTTTCCCAGTCTGCCAGTACAGTCATGCCATTTCCCACTTTGGACCTCAGTTTTCACATTTATACAATAAAATGATTAGACTGGAAGACCTCCTCGAATTCATCTTTCAGCCAGTGTCAGCATGCATCAAACCTGTGGGTTAGACTGTCATTTTTATAGGGAAGTACAGTTCTTCCTATACAGTGCTGGCATTCTGCCCCACCTGGTCAAGGTAACTAACTAGTAAGGCTTTGGAATGATGCGATGAGCACATTTGTTACTTTGGGGAGATTGAAAACATGCACTATAAGGCTAGAATACAGCTAGCTTGCAATAAATATCCTACTGTCCATATTGGTGTCAAATGTAGGCAGGGATGTTTCATTTTTCTCTCAACCCAGAAGTAGGAAGGATTCCCCAGGGCTATTTATCACAGTCAGAAGGGAGATAAATAAAGAACAGGGATGTTGTTAATTTACTCAAACTCCAAAGTCAAAGTCCCTTTGATGGAGCGGGGCACTGGGAGAGCCCTGATGTAAGATTCCTGGTGAACCATCTGGAGGGTCTGCCACTCATCTCACTCTACATAAGCGTGGGCACACACACACACACACACACACACACACACACACCCCAAACACGTGTGCCTAATGATGACCACATTACAAATGGACACATCTGGTTGAAAGAGTTTCAATAGGAATTTCAAAGCACTATCACTTTCACTCTAAAGGGCTAATTTAGTTACATTTTGCCTCTGGTTCTTTATTTTGAAGAGTGCTTAGAACATCATTGGTTTTTAACATACTTTTGTGGAGTTCTAGTTCTGAGAAAGAAGTTCTTGCATTACCACATTAGCTTCCTTTGGGTTAGGAGCATAGACTCGGGCCAAATTTCCCGGGTTCAAATCCTGACTCTTCCATATACTAACAATAAAACCTGGGACAAATAGTTGAATTTCCTTGTGCCTCAGCTTCCTCATTTATAAAATGAGGATAATGAATAGCACCTGCCTTGTGAGGATTATAGGAGTTAATCCATCTGAAGTGTGCAGCTGTGTGAGCTGTTGATCTGGATGAGTATCTGTACTGCATCTCTGAGTGAGTAAGCCCCAGGGGCACATAGGCAAGAGGTGAAGTGAACTGGGTAGAGCTCTGGATTCAGGGTCATGAGACCCACTGTTGTGTTGGATTGATTGTTAGATTAACTTCCCAAACTTTGGACCTCAGTTAAGTTTCCAAACCTTTCCTATAAAATAGGACAGTCACACGCCTACCTATGCTCACAGGGTGACTCTCAGATGAAGTGATGGATGTAAAAATCTTTTTGCAAGAGCACTACGTGCTATATACATGTGAGGGACTGTCACTAAAGGTGATGGAAGACCCATGATCCTCTGTAGGGACAAATGAAATGGAAAAGCTACAGGAGAGGTGGGAAAGGGGGGAGTTCCACTTTCTCCTTTAGTTTCCAAGCTTGTTCTGTTTCTGCATGACTGCTCTCAGCATTCTCCACACACGAACTCGCTTGCTGAGCTGTCTATGGAGTGGGTTCTGATGGTCCCTTAGGGTCAGACTTGTATTCCATTTTCTTCATCCAGAGTCTTATATTGGAGACTCTGAACTTGGTATCTGGCCATGTGTCCTTTTGGCCTAGGAAGGAAATACAAGCCCTTGCTCGTAGGAGTGAGCAAGGGGATAAAGAGCCCTTCTGGAGTGATGCTGCGGGACAATAATTTGGCATGAGGTGGACCAGGTGTTGGGGGCCAGTCTGGGTGTGGTCAGAGCCCAGAGGTAGGTGTGAGGCAAAGATCAGGATAAATGGGGTATTTTTTCCTGAGGCTGCTGTAACAAATTACCCACAGCAGACTATTGTACAGTTCTGGAGGCCAGAGTCCAAAACCACTGTCACGGGCTCACGTTCCCACGAGGGCTTTGGGAACAGATCTGTTCCGTGCTTCTTTCACCTTCTGGTGGCTGTGGGCATTCCTTGGCAGATAGCCAGATCACCCCGGTCTCCTCTTTTTCCCTCTGCCTCTTTCTTATAAGGACACTTGTTATGGCATTTAGGGTCCATACAGATAATTCAGGTTAATGTCCTCATCTCAAGATCCTTAATCATTATCTGCAAAGACACTTCCCACATAAAGTAACATTTATAGTTTCCAGAGATTAGAATAATGTTATCTTTTTTGGAGGGGCATTGTTTAGCCCAGAGATTTTCAACATTTTTAATCCCATGGCACACATAAATTAATTACTAAAATTCTGCGGCACACCAAAAATTATATTTTTTTGCCAGTCTGACAAAAACAAACATGTATAATTTTACTCATTCACATTGGATGGCTATTGTGTTGGCTGTTGTCATTTTTTAAAATGTTAATCCTCACCCAAGGTTATTTTCCCATTGATTTTTTTAGATAGAGTGGATGGGAGGGGGTGGGGGGGGAGAGAGAGAGAGAGAGAGAGAGAGAGAGAGAGAGAGAGAGAGAGAAACATTGATGTGAGAGAGACACATCAGTTGGTTGCCTCCCAAATAGCCCCTATCAGGGCTGGGGATTGAACCTGCAACCCAGGTGTGGTACATGCCCTTGACCGGGAATCGAATCAGTGACCCTTTGATCTGTGGGCCAACACTCTAACAGCCAAACCGGCCAGGGCTGTTGTCATTTTTTTATTTGGCCATCTAAGGGAAAAGAGGTCAGTGCCCCTGACTAAACAGTCGGGTATTGCGTGTTCTAAGAATTGTTGTGGCACACCGGTTGAAAATCTCTTGTTTGCCTATCTCAGGCAGCAAGGCAGGGAATGGGGAGAGCAGGAGGTAGGTCCACACAGGGATACCCAGAGTGAGGGGAATTAGTCAAAATGGGAAATAAACATATCTAAGGGATGCGTAACAAGGAAACCTTTATAACAGCCTGAATGAAATAATGATATTCTCTGAATACCTGCTAAATGCCAGTTACTGTTCTAGGGACTGGAAAGAAAGCAGCATGAAGTTTGCATTCATTGAATAAATGAATGAATAACTGAGGACATTCTTTGCTTAGCAAGGAATGTTGTTTCTTGTTAGATCAGGTATCAAGGCTACCAAGAAGAGCTTACTGTTGGAAGTCAGAGCAGGTGCTCTGGCTGGATGGGGTATGTGGGGTGGGGGCAGGCCTGCCCTTACCCAGCACGAGGAGGAAAAGTGGTTCTCAGCCCTGGCTGCACGATGGTCACCTGGGAGCTGTTAGCAAACATTGAGGCCCTATCCCCAGAGATGCTGATTCAGCTGGTCAGGGTGGGCTGGGCGTCTACACAGTGTAAGCTCCCCAGGGATTCCGATGTGCAGCCACGGAAGAGACCAGGGTTAGCTTCTGTTTGTGCTGATTGTCTTATGATTTGGAGTCAGACCTGGCTACAAACCAAGATCTGTGAATTGCTTTAGGCTGTGTGATCTTGGGCATATTATGTATCTTCTCCGAGTCTCCATTTACTCATCTGTAAAGTGGGAATAAAAATACTTACACATCTCTCTAAGTGTTAAAGTAGAAAATATTTGCAAAGTTCTGACCATGACATCTGGCACATGATGAGTACGTAACTATCCCTGCAGCCTCTCAGTGGGGTAGGGATCATTGTGCCTACTGCACAGATTTGGGAACTGAGGCTCAGACACATCAGGTCAAAGCCATATTGGTAGTAAATGGTGGATATGAAATTTAGCACTGACCTTCTTTTATGACTTAATTCTACCCCCCCCCTTTTTTGACAATGGGGAATTAAATCCCAATCCACTGTCTTCCCTTTGGGCTCTGTGGCTGTGAATGAGCTGGCCACTGCTTGTCTGAGAGGATTTAGAATGGGCGAGAAGCCCACCCCACCTTCCCTTTTAGCCCCATCTCCTCCTCTGAGACAAAGTAGGCATGAGATTGCTGGAGAGAGGTGTAATAGGATGAATAATGGTCCCTCCCACAGATAACACGTCCTAATCCCTGGAACCTATGAACATTACCTTTTCTGGCAAAGCCTTTGCAGATGTGATTAAGGTAAGGATTTTGAGATGAGAAGATAGTCTTTTTTTTTTTTTAAATCCTCACCTGAGGATATTTTTCCATTTATCTTCAGACGGGAGGGGAGGGGGGGAGAAACTCAGCGTGAGAGAGACACATCGATTGGTTGCCTCCCACATGACCCAGACCAGGGCCAGGGACCTAACTGCAACTGAGGTAGGTGCCCTTGACCGGAATCAAACCCTTGACTCTTTGGTCCTCTGGCCAACACTCTAACCAGCGGTTCTCAACCTGTGGGTCGTGACCCCTTTGGGGGTCAAACAACCCTTTCACAGGGGTCGCCTAAGACATAACAGTAGCAAAATTACAGTTATGAAGTAGCAATGAAAATAATTTTATGGTTGGGGGTCACCACAACATGAGGAACTGTATTAAAGGGTCGCGGCATTAGGAAGGTTGAGAACCACTGCTTAGAGTCTAACCGCTGAGGCAAACTGGCCGGGGGAGAAGATAGTCTTGATTGCACAGGTGGGCCCTAGGTGCTGTTACAAGTGTCCTTATGAGAGAGGCAGGGAGAGTCTTGACCTATATGTAGAGCTGAAGGCAGTGCGGCCATCAGCCAGGGAATGCCCTGAGCCACCGGGAGCTGGAAGAGGCAAAGAATTCTCTCCTAGGCCCACTGAAGGAATTTTGGCCCAGTGTCACTGGTTTTGGATTTCTTGCCTCTAGAACTGTGAGATAATAAATTTGTTGTTTTAAGCCACCCAATTTGTAGTAATTTGTTACAGCAGCCCGAGGACACGAATACCACAGTTCTCTGTGGACACCCCAGTGCTGTCAATGGTGGGGCCTCCAAGTCACAGCAAACACGTGGGGCTTTACTTGCATGTCATGTGCTGCCTGATTTCTAGCTCCTGCTGCTGGCCCAGCAGGGCCCAGGGCAGCGTGTACACCTGCAGCCCACGGAGGAGGCGCACAGTCCACGGCCTCCTCACGCCCCGTCCTTTCCCACCGCCTGCGCTTCTGGTCGGGGAGCAGGTGTGAGTCCACTCACTGCCTCTGCTGCTGGACAGACACAGCAAGTCCAGCATGGGGGTAGGGGGCAGAGCCAAAGAGGCTGCCAGCTGTCCATTCCCTGCCTCCTTTTCAAAATTGAAGGTCCCCAGCCCAGTTTACCTCCATCTTTGCAGCCCTGTGGCTTAAGGGCAAGGGCTTTCTGGAACAATTTTACTCAGTGAACTGGGAACAAAGGAGAAACCAAATGCCTTGCTTGGGAGCAACCCATATGGAAGAGGCAAGGCAAGGCCCAGTGACAGGATAATTGCTTAAATATCTGCTTTAAGTATAAAGGCAGACTCTACCTCCAGCTGGAGTTCAGGTTCCCACAGGTCATGAAAACAAAGAGGGGAATGGGAGAATTAAAGGGAAATAGAAATGGAAATGATTAGGAAAGATTGCCACTACTTACAGTGGGGGTGGGGGGTGGGGTGGGGAGGGCAGGGGGAAGTTGGGAATTAACCCTTTTGGGATTGTGCAAGTAGGATGCCGGTACACAGCTCTGGGCTTTTCCTTCTCTGAACGGGAGGGCTGGGGAACCGAGCCCATGGGGAGATGCTCTGCTTTGGGACAGCTCTCCCAGGACCCAGAGAAGAGGCTGGTGGGGCTCAGCCAGGCACTGGGCTTTGGGTAGTGTGAGTTGGTAATGGCGTTGAGTGGTGGGGGTGAGTTTGTGGGCAGTCCATTCGGGCTTCCTTGTACTTTACCAGAAGTTCTGCTTTCTCCTCTGCCACTTGAGCCCTCTTTTCTTCCAGCTTCCTTGTGCTTCCTTTTCTGCAGACCCCGCGCTCCGGCACTCCCAAGTTCATGGGCGGAGGTGTATGTCTCTGTGCTCACTTCCACTGCATCCCCTGTGTCTTCTTTGCAATCCACAGTGTGCTGGTAGTTATTAAATTAATTATAATAATCTTATATCCTTAATTCTAAGACATACAAGTTTTTACCTTCCTGGATATAGGGCCTACTTTATAATCAATGGGCATATTTAATGGATGGATTAGACATGGTTACTCAGAGAAATAGAACCAATAAGATATATATGTCCTATCTATATAGTTATATCCTATCTATATCTATATCTGTATCTTGATATCTATCTACAGGGAGACAGATTTTAAGGAATTGGCTATGCAATTGTGGGAGCTGGCAAGTCCAAATTTTGTAGGACAGGCCAGCAGGCTGGAAATTCAGGCAGAATTCCTATATTGCAGTCTTAGGGCAGAATTCCATTTTTGGAGGGGCAACTGTAGTCTTTGTTCTTAAGGACTCCAATTCATTGGGCATGCCTGTATTATGACTTTACTTAAAGTCAACTGATTGTAAATAGTAATCTCATCTAAAAATTACCTTCACAGCAACATCTGTATTAGTGTTTGACCAAACAACCGGGCACTGTAGCCTAGTCGAATTGACACATAGAATTCACCACCACAGAGGGGTAGTCGTTTGTTTGTTTGTCTACTTATATTCATTCATTCATTCATTCATTCATTCATTCCTGATTCCAAAACAATCTCTTATAAAAGTATGTACACTCTTGATGGATGTCTTAAGCATTGGGCTATAATGGTAGGCTGTGAGCTTGATTGAAGGGAGGGCTCAGACTGTTCTTTGTAGCATCCTTAGTGAGGGAAACTGGCCATAGTAGGTGCTCGATATTGGTTAACTGCCTGATTGGCCTTGGGCTAAGCCATAAATGTTTGGATTCAGGTACTCCTTTGACTTTTAATTTCCTCTCTTTAAGACTGTCCTAGAATGTTTCTTCACTTCCTCCCCATCTTGTGCGGACTGCATCGTCCTATTCTCTCAATCTCCCCATCTTTCTGCCTTCTTGTCCTCCGTTCCTTTTATTTGGCTAATGCTCTGTGCCTAATCACGTTAGCCAGCCCTGGCATTATAGAGATGTTTGCAATCCAACCCAGGTCTGATTATGAGCTTCAGCAGCCTGAGGCTGCTTTAAGAATGTGTTGATTGGTGGGGGGTGGGGAGCCCCCAGAGGAGGCCAGCATTTTTGGCTGATGGAGCCGCCCACATGTGTGTCTGGGCACTGCAAGAGAGCCCAGGCTGGTTGGGTTTTGGTTCTCTCCTTGATCAGGCTCCTGGTGGGGTATTTATCCTGGCTGGGTATTCAGGCCCTTCCTGATTGTATTAAGCCTCGTGCAGAACAACTCGGCAAGTGCGGCGAGTGCTGCAGCCACAGCAGAGTGCGCCCTGTCCTGGTCGGTCTCTGAGCTCATTCAGCTTCTACCGGGCATGTAAAGAAACGGCCACGTGCTCCTCTGGATCGCAAGCATTATACTCATTTCCCTTGTCGAGGATATTAATTCAGAAATATTTATCAAGTGATTTCAGGATTTGGGGCAAGTTTGAAAGCATTCAGTTCAGATTCCAAGAAGGATACTATGGGTTCAAAGGAAATTACCTACCTCCCTCTTTCCCTCCATTTTCTCAAAAGCATGCACCCTGTATTTTTCTTTAGACCATTTTGCTTTCTTGTCATTATTCCTTTAATTATTTACAGTCATTCACTCTATGCCTGTCTTCCCTACCGGACTGTAAAAATCTCTGCTGGGCAGGGTCCATGAGTGCTCCTTTCACCAGTGTGTTCCCAGGGGCAGGCACAATGAGTGCCTGGCCATCTAGTGACTATATTTTGATTGACAAAGATACGGCATCACACTCGGAAGATGTAATTATGGTCTTGGAAGTTTGCGCAGAGCAAGGAGGAATGTTCATATAGTCACACTTAGTTATATGTGTGGGAACTGGATCCTTGGGATCAAGCTAAGAGGAGCCCATGCTATGTCACTCAAAGAGCCTTAAAATGATCCTTTCTTGTGTTCCTTGAGAAGATCTGAGACAAGTTTACCTGGGTCACCATCTCTAGAGAGGCCAGCGTGAAATGAAATGACTTTGGGTCGTGGAATTGTGAAGAGACAGGTCCCCGTGCATGTATTATTGTAGTGCACTGTACTTTGCTAAGATCTGGGGCTCTGTGAATCAGACTTCCTGGACTTGTAGCCTGGTCCCTCCAGTGTCTAGATGTTCCATATGAATGTTATATGGCCTTCAGCACAATATTTGCCATTTCTGTGCCTTAGTCTATTCGTCGGTAAACAGGGATAATAAAAGTCTTCACCTCACAGAGTTGTTTTAGGATTAAGTGAGATAATTTATGTAAAATACTGAGGTCAATGACTAGCTCAGAGCAGATGGAATAAATGTCAGCTATTATTATTATTTTCATCAATACATAATAGTAAAGTTGTCTTTGCATGCATGTGAGTTAAAAAACAGAAAAGAGAGAGAGGAGCTTTTAGGGAGGAGGGACTGGAAATGGAAGTGGGATCTGATGTAAGTAGAACAGTGCTGAGCCCAGGACACGTCTCTTTAGGGAGGAAGAGAAAGACGGGGCTATTTGAAAAGACCTATAGTTGTACTGTCCAGGGTATGTGGCATTGGGATGACAGGATGAAAACATGGGACAGGCACTGACATATTGATTGGGAGTGTCAATGAAGTTGACTCCTATGGCATCTGGTTGCTTTCAACCATGCTTTCCTGGCATCAGCACTGCTGGTCATTTCAGTCCAACAGTTCAGTCTAACCAGCTTTCAGCGAGAGCTGATGGCTTGCCTTTGTGAGGCCCAAACTCCAGATCATCATCTGTCCTGGCTGGCTATTGGGATGGAGCAGTTCTGGCAGCAGCCTCTGCCAGTCCGCACCAGGGCAGTTACTGGGGTCAGACATGGCATTGCCCAGCAATTACTAGCCATGCCCAAAACGTTTCTGACTTCAGAGTCCTCTTGTAGTAAGACAGAACTGATCAGAAACTATGCTGTCCTTTTCTCAGAGCAAACACAAACGACTTGCCGTAGGGCCGCTGTGATGCAGCTTTGTCATCACAGCCCCTGGTTCGTGCCCGAGAGTCGGGTGGACATCTACCGTTGGAAGGAAAAGCCGGCTGGCCCATTCCTGTTCCAGGCTTCCCCCAGCTTGGCCCATGACGGAGTTTCTGGCCAATCCAGGATTTTTTTTTTTTTTCCTTTAAAATTTTTTAAAATCGAAAGAATCAATTTTAATTGGCCAGGGTATAATATTATTATATCAGAAAGTAATATATTACAGATAGTACTGCGAAGTATTTTCCCATCCCAAAGAACTTTTCACATGAATTGTGTTATTTGATCTTTTCAACAACCCTGTGAGGTGAGTTGGGTGGATAAGGATATTATTAATTTCATTTTGAACATGGAACCTCAAGGAGAGGAAGTAATTACTTATCCAAAGACATACATTAGCTTAACTGGTGATACTAGCTACTACATAGAAGTTGCCTTGTACCAGGTACTAGTTTAAATATTCATTTAGTGTTCACAGTGGCCCAGTGAAGAAGGCACTGTGTGTCCTTGTTACACAGAGGAGGACACGGGGACATAGGAAGAGGAAGTCAGTTGTCCAAGATTACAGCCGTTAAGTGGTGGAGCTGAGGTCACTACCCAGGTATCTTGGCCCCAGAGTCTAGGTACTTTTGTGCTGTGTTGGACAACACAGTGCATGGTCCCAGGGATTCTCAGGCAGTTCTTGTTGCGGTGACTGCCTCCCTCCACAGTTCCCTGTCTTCTTTAAGGATCCCCCAATCTTAGATGGACGAAGCATGTTCTAAAATGTGACAAGACCAGAGACTTAAAGAAAATCTGTTCATTTGTGTATTATAAAAGCTAGATCACTCTCTGGAGAGGAAAACAGGAACCACCTTCAAAGTGATAACAAGATGAATGATGGAAGCATGCAAGGAGGGAGAACGCTGCTCAGACAATCGTCTCACTCTCTTGGTTGTTGCCAAGGACTCCTGTTGGCCTTCTGCTTGGTGCAGTTTTATTTTGTCCAGGAAGGAGGAGGCATGTCAGCCTCACTGTGGAGAAGAGGGTCCATGTCAGTCGCATTTTCTTTCTTTGTGAACTTCAGACAAGTGTTGGCAGCAACCAGATTTGAGGTCTTGCAGGTAAGGGTTTTGGCACTGGGAGAGCCTACTTTTCTGGTGAGCTCTTAGGTCTGTAGGATGGAGAATTCATGTGAAATGATTCAAATGTTCTGAGAGAAAGATTTATATGTTTTTATTGATTTTTTAGAGAGAGAAGAAGGGAGAGAGAGATAGAAACATCAATCGGCTGCCCCCTGCACGTCCCCTACTGGGGATGGAGCCCACAACCCGGGCATGTGTCCTGACTGGGAATCGAACCAGGACCTCTCAGTCCATGGGAGAATGCTCAATCCACTCAGCCACACCGGCAGGGCCTGAGAGAAAGATATTTTAAAACCTTGACTTCTTATGAGGACGCTAGGTGGTTTTGGCGCTAATAGTTTAGAACACGCTGTTCACAAAGTAGGTCCTTATAGGCAGGGGTCAAAAAGGCACTTCTCATTCAGAGACGAGGAGAAGGCACGGAGAAAGAGGTCGCTGACGTTTTTGGTTCTTTGGGCCACCAAGTCTTTTGCTGATGGACGTAATTTATTTGTTACTATCAGTGTATGATTTGGAGAAAATACCATTTACTAAGTGGCAGAATTTCTCCCATGGAAGAGACTGTTTTTGTGGAGTGGGAGTGGGGTGGAGGAGTGAGTAGGGCTTTGCAGGGCTCCCAGATGCTCCCGACTTTACATGCGGCAGGGTAACTAAAGCAGAGAACTCCGTGGGGGCCTCACCTGGGTTTCCTGTATGGTGTCTAATTTTCTTCCTGTCTGAGTTATTATGTAATCACATTATGTTGTCAAAACTTGGACAGTGGGAGAAAGTAAAGTAATAGAGAGAGACCCAAATTCCCCGGGCACTTCTGCTTAACATGACTTTCATGACCTTTGGCAGAAGTGTCGACCTGGGAATGCCAGCTCGTGGTGTCTGCAAGCCTGCGTGCAGGAGTGGACAGGGTGAGGTGGCGACATCAGCTGTGTCGTGGCACAATGCCAAAACAGACAACGGAAAAGTGAAAATGTCTGCCCAACCAGTCTGTTCAGCAAAATAAAATTGGGTTGCTGAAGAGACTTTTGCTGTTGAAAAATTGGAATTGATAATCGTATGGCTTTGTGTGCAGTCAGTGTATATATTCATGTGTTGACACACTCTGAGCGTCATTATAAACACTGTCCTCCACACAGGCTGTTAGACTTCTTTAATTTTTATTCATTCATAAAATTGTAAAAATAATGTAGCAGTAACATGAAGTGAATTCAGAAAAAGACAAAAAGAAGAAGTCTCTAGCAGTCTCACCATTCTGATGTCACACCTTTTTGCATGTTCGAGTTTTCCCTTTTTGCTGTTGGCTGATATGTTTCTACTCAGTTGGAATCCTAGTTACACATACTTTTAATTAATAACATTTGCAAACTAGAAGCAGCTTCAGGAGTAGACCCGCGGATGGGTGAACAGGAGGGGCATTCAGGAGTGCCTGGCCTGATGTCCTTGTTCTGTGGGTGAAATGGCAGAGGTGCAGAAAGGCGAGGGATTTACCTGGAGGGCAGAGGTTGGCAGGAGCTGAGCTGGGGATTTTCCCAATCTAGTGCTGCTCTCACTGCGCCACTCTCTCTTTGTCCTGAGACTTGCCTCTAACACCACGTACCTCTTCAACTTGGCTTTGAAATGTGCATATTTATATATGTATATAGGGTGGGGCAAAAGTAGGTTTATAGTTATGAGTACGTGAAGCAGAGTTTATACTTGTATTTTTATTAATTATTGTATTATTTGCCATACAAACAATTGTAAACCTACTTTTGCCTCACCGTGTGCATACATATGTATGTATATGTGTATGTGTGTATCTATACATGTAAATATCTGTTTATATTTGTAGACATGAATTACTGTTTAATATATAAAAAAAGCGTAGTTAAGGCAAACTACAATTTTATAGACACTTATGAAAATGGAAAAGATTTGAAAAGGAGGTCATGGGACTGTGGAATTTGACATTTTCTCACAAAACAAGTCTCCTAAAATTTTTTTTCTAAGATTTTATGCTACGTACTGTTAGGTTGTTTGTGATGAATGTTCAAACCGCGCTGCCCTGGGAAGTAAGCCCACGGAGACGGGAAAAGGCTCAAACGCAGTGTGAGCTCATTGCAATGGACCATCGTTTTCTCACAAACAAAACTGAAGTCTATGCAAACCTTATTAAATGGGGAAAACTCAACTTTGTTGATATATTTATTTATTTGTCTTTAAGTGAAAATAAAGATTCATTCCCCATTGGAGTATAGGTTCTATTTAAAAAAAATAATAATAAATCCTGGTCTTTAATATTAGCATTTAGCAGAAGTCTATAGAAATGGTAGTCACCATCTTTGAATGTTTTTAATGCATCTAGATGAGAGTTTTTCCTTTTTTAGGTGTTGTTAGCTATACCCTTACAAATGAATAACTACAGATAATTACAGAGAATGAAAACATCTATCCAGATTTGCTGGAGAGGTAGATTTGTAGATAACTTTGGAAAGGGGATTTTCCCTAGACTATAAATCGATTTTGGTTGTTAAAAATATCTGTCAAAGGCAATTTTTTTCTAACTTTAAATCAGTTCCTTAAAAGAACACTGCTTGTTTTTCTAATAGAAGATGCCCTTTTGGATTTCCTAGTTCAGGAAGAGTAATGTATCGCTAGCACATCAGCACACCCTGTCACAACAATAAGTGCTTAATAATTATTTATTAAATGGATGGATTTTCTTCACTCGGTTTCTTTCCTTTCTGGCCTGTTTCCCCTGTTAGTCTTCTCCAGAAACAGGTCTTCTGTGTAGTTCGTATCTGTCAGGTGGTTTGGCTATGCAGCAATAACAAGCTAGCCCAAACATCTCTATGACTTCACACTCACGCTACAGATCCATCAAGGGTCAACGGGGGGCTCTGCTCATCAAGTCACTCAGGGATTTAAGCTGATGGAGACTTCATTTCAACATGTTCTCCCACATCACTGCCCGAAGGCAGAAAGGATACGGAGAATCACGCCGCTCTTAAATCTACTCGGGAGAGACACTTATCACCTTCTGTGTTTGTTAAGACTAGATATATGGCCACACCTGGATCAGATTTTACCATGTTGCCTGGAAGGAGGATCAGAATAAGTGGGAACAGCCCTGGTAACGACAACGTGATTATATGGTAACAGTGATGATTCAGGTGGACTCTTTCCAGAGCAGTTTAGAGTGCTTTCAGTGTTTATAACTAATCCACATGTAAAAGGGACAGGTAGGTTGCTGGTGCCACTGCTCCTAGGGGAAGTAAAGGACACAGGGAGGGACACTTAGTGACCTGCTGGAAGCCAGGAATCGTTAGCAGAGGTCCTGACACCTGGATCCTCAGATTCCTGATGCCCTGACATAAGAACCTCCTTCACAGCTTCCTGTGGCCTTTGCACGAATAGCTCTCCTTTCTTCAAGCATCTTCAACCCAGGTCTCTACGTGGTGATGGGTGAGTTTGCAGTTTCAAGAGACTTTAGAAGACTCGTCTTTTCTTCTGGAGCAACTCCGAGAGGCTGGATTGTATAGATTAGGAATAAGAAAATACAGTTTGGATTAAAGACAGGCGGGTCTGGATTTAAATGGCAGTTTTGTCTCTCCCCTGTGTGACCTCAGGGAAGTTACTTAACTTGTCTGAGATTCGGTTTGTTCCTGTGAAAACCGAGGATAATATTTCCAACAGAAGGAGGACAGGCTGCGGAATGCATACACAGTGCCTGGCACCCGGGGCGGTTCTCTGAGTGGGAGCTGTTGTGATCAACATCACCTGTTCTCCAGTTTTTGGGTTTCCTACGGTCTGAGGACCAGGACAAGCCCAGGAATATTTGGGCACTGTTCCCAAGTGGGGCTGATATTGTTTCAAGATGAACAATTTGGTTTTCATTTGTTGTAAGCTACTCCATTTATTTTGCTAAAATATCATTAAGTTCTATTAAGTTTCATCATACATTTCAGGGCTTTTTTTTTTTTTTTTGGTTTGTTTTGTTTTCTCCCTCATTCTTGGACTGCGTTTAGGGTAACCCAGTAGTCATGGTCTGGGCAAATAGGCACCAAGAAATTACTCAACTCAAGCAGCAGCTTCTAGAAACGACTTCATCCTAGTTCCCAGAGACCTTTGGATCTCCAGAGCCAGGAGCCAGTCCTTCTGTTATTTGTGGAGCAACTCTTGCCACGGTGATAGCAGGGAGGAGTCACAGGCCTGAGCTGGCTGGTGTGGAGAAGCACGACTCGGCTCGAGGCAGGAGATGGTCTGGTCTGGCTGTCCCCGTTTCACAGGGGGCCAGCCGAGGCCGCTGCTTCTGTTGTGGTTCACGTGGGTGGGATCACACGTTTCCACAGGCTTCCTGGGTGCCTTGTGGGTCTGATTTCATGTGGAGTTTCTCTCTGCTCCACTTTCAAGGTGAATTGAAGATTGAGGCTGTTCGGACCTGAGTCCGGAGGGTTTGGGAAACAGAAAACAAAACATCGTTTTTAACTCAACAGTTGCTTCATAAGTTGCTGCTGACCAGGAGTTCACCACTTGTTCTGACTATTATAAGCCGAAAAGAAAATTCAAAGTGGGTTATGAATGTAGATACTATCTCATTTTTTTTTAAGGCCCACAAAGAAAAACTAATTTTTAAGAGTGTGTACCTTTTTGTAAAGAGACATAAATGTTGGGTCAAAATTTGAAATGCGCCTAATTCTGCAACTCAAACTTCAAACTGTTCAAACCCCATTCCATAGGCTTTATATTAAAGACCACCTCCGTCCTGGTTGGTTTGGCTCAGCGGTTAGAGCGTTGGCCGGCAGACCAATGAGTCTTGGGTTCGATTCCAGCCGAGGGCACGTACCTCGGTTTCGGCTCGTCCCCGGCCCTGGTCAGGGTCATGCGGGAGGCAACCAGTCTATGTGGCTCTATCACATCGATGTTTCTCTCTCTCTCACTCTCTCTCCCTCCCGCTC